>JARHVA010006665.1:175000-562500 GCA_037957365.1 Torreya grandis
GACTTCTTCCTCTTAACAACTGTCCAACCATCCTCTACCTTAGGTACCTCAACAACCCAGTCCTTAGAAGGCCATGATCCATGAAGTCTAGAGGACATCGATGCCTCAGCAAAATCCATATGAGAACCAACCAACATCTAGCTCCTAGGAGAATCCTTCAAAATAGGTGGAGGAACCACCACCTCCTCAGTAATTAGTTTAGAGAGATCACATAATCCAATTTACACCAAACCTTCAACAGGATTTGTCTCCAGTGGAGTCTCCTGATCCATCGATTTAGAATGGATACTCTTTTCATTCTCATTCTCTGAATCAGTCAAATCTTCCTCGGGTTGTTTATCAAAATAATGATCATGATTAGCTTCAGACCACCAAGAAGGTGATCTTCTGGATTTGGATTTCCCTATAGTACATTGGGCTGCAACATGCCCCGTCAAGTGACACTTTCTGCATCGAAAAGGTAAACCTTCAAAATCTAACATTTGCATCCAAGAACCCCTGGGGGAGTCTAGACAAATCACCTCAGGAAGGCCCTTAGAAACATCCACCTCAACCATAAGGCGAGCACAGGTTAAGTGGTAAAACCTCTTAGTTTCATCATCCTCAAATAAAAACTCCCCTATAGCATTTTCGATGGTTTTAAACACCGATTCATGCCATAGATGCATTGGTAAATTAGGGAGCCAAACCCAGACATGGATCTTGTTGAAGGTTTACGTGACAGGATTGAAATCCATATGCCACTGTTTGGCAAAAAGAGGGTATTTACCCTGCCATAAAAAATTTCTGTTGGATAGAATAGTCTTCTTGTCCTCAGAGTTTTGGAATAAGGCTATGAAAAAAACTTTACCACATGGGTAAATTTCAACATTTCCATCAATCAGTGGCAGCCAGGTATTAGAGATCTAACCATGTAAATCTGCAAGAGATGGCCAGTAGCCACGAAATCAACAAATAGCCGCAAACTTTGAAAAATAATCTGCCTGATAAAAGATTGCTTCAACTGTATCAGGATCTAGATTAACCCTGACAGGATTTAAAGCACTTACTGGTGAAATGCCCGATCTCCCAATAGAAGCTTGAAGTTTTGTGTCATGTATTTTAGCTTCAAAAGCAACCACATCTGCATAATTTCTTCCCTTAGACCCAAAGACAGAACCAAAAATAGGGGATCCTTTAGCTAAATCTATAACTGGAAAAGAGCCCCCTTCCACAGAAGAGTGAGCGATCAGGATCCTTTCCCCATTCATGGGTGAAGACTCAGCCACACCAGCCACTGTATCAATGGCTACCTGGTACTAGATTTGAGTTTGTGCTCGCGCATGCGCGTGCTCAGCATTCAAAATCTCCATGCGCGCGCTCATGAACTGGGTGATAATTTCTAAAGTTACTTCAGTATAGTATACAATCTATAGTTAAATGAATATAAAATCTATGAATATCATAATATAGTTGATCAATCAATTGGGTAGGCAAAGGAGCAAGTGGTGGTAAAGGAAGTAGGCCATCACTAAGGGGAGGTAGGGATGGTGAAGAGACTAGATGAGGTTTGATTAAAGGAGAAATAGAATCAAAATTAGGAAGAGACTCAAATAAATGTAGAGAAATAATATGATGTAAAATAGGCTCAAGTGAGGGAGGTGCAAGGTATATAGAGGGTTTAAAGATAGTAGTAAGCATCTCAGGGGGAAGCCAACTATAAGGATCCTAGTATCTACATAAGTGATAGGGACTAGTGATATCATGATAAATAAGCATGTTCTTAAGAGTCTCTTCAAAAAATAGAGGTGTGATATACAAACTCACTATCTCTACCCTATGAATGAGAGGACTAATGCTAAAATTAGGAACTATTTAATAAATAATGCAAAAAGATAAATATAAAGACTAAAATAAAGAAGAATGATAATGAATGATCTCAAGATTTTGAGCTTAAACAAGACCTCTTAGAAATGGGTTATCTAAAGTATAACCACCATCATAGTTTAGTGTATGAAGATCAAATGTGGAATTAGGTATGACCATCTCATCAGAGGTAGCATGATGAATGGAGTTCCAAGTCTTAGTTATGATGATGGGTATATCATCACTATGTGGTTAATTGGAATGTAGATTCATATATGGTGGGAGCTAATAAATTAGATGAGGAGAGAGATCAAAAGTATTTATCTTGAGGTTGATATAATCTAGATCATCATCATTAGAATCTAAGAGGTTAGGTGATATATTCACATTGAGTTTAGGGTGACCATGGTAACCTCATGTAGAGTTGATAGGGAAATTATATCACTGAGATTATTAAAATAGAACACTTGGAAAGGGTTCAAGAGTTTGAATTTTAAATACACCATAGTCTTGTAATTATTCAAAATTTTAATTGTTAGTGTCACCTTGAATCCTATAGATTACACCATTGTGAGGGAACTTTTTGCATTGACAGGAATAAGATGTGATATCCCTCATGTGATGAGTTCATGGACTACCAAGAAATATATTATAAGAAAGGTGAAAATTAAATATTATAACCCTAGCTTGAATGATGATAGGTGGGAAGGTAATAGGGAGCCACACACAACTTAAGGGAGGTATTTTCCTTTGGTCATAGCCTTGAAATGTGGTGTGTGGACTTAATTTTAATGAAGTTGAGAGAGGCAACACAAGTACCTAAACCCTCGTCAATCAATGCATGCTTGAGTTGGATGTCACCAATATAGATGATTATAAAGAGGGAGGATCATCCACATGAAGCAATATCTCATTTGGAATCATAGAAGCAATAGGAAATTTGAGAGAAAGAGAAGTGTCCATTGTTTTCTCAACATGTATAGACATATCTTTGCATTGTTTTAGGATGCTATCTTTTGACTTATATAATTTAACTTCACATTTTACAAGGGGAGTGTGGGGGGTGTTAATTTCAAATAGGATTTGTATAAGGTGGTTACAATGATGCAGATAAGTCCACATGAGTTCAAGAAATGAAATTTGAGATGGGAGATTGGTAAGTTATGTAATAGGGTCCCATTCATCATAACTCATGAGTAGATGACTGGAAAGAGGTACATAATGTTAGAAGAGATCCTCATAAGGATAATTAGAATTACATGTAAATTTGTGTTGATAAAGTGTAGGAGGTTTAACTAGGGGATAAATTAGTTGATTATCAGTAGAGGATGGGGAAGTTGATATAGGTTTAGATTATCATAGATTTGAGGAAGTGGTATTATAAGGTTAAATATTATTGGAAATGGGTTAATACATTAGATAAATTATAAAATGGTATGAGAGGTGGCATCTAATGGAGGTGTTATAATTTTCTCATTGAAAGATATAAGGTCATATTGCCCCAACTTTGTTAGGTGAGTTAGGGAAGAATCTTGGATAATATAGAAAGTGTGGGGTGCTTTATGTGTGTGAGTAGGATCAGAATAAATTTAGGAAACTACCCTTTGCATATTAATCATGTTGACCACATTATCTTCAAGAGTTAGGTCTATAATAATTTCAATGTTATTGGTGGAAGGAACAAGATTATCATTATCATTTTAATGGTTTGGAAGATGATCTTTCTAAATTTCTAGATGAGCATTAGCCTAGTTTAAAGCTTGATTTTTTATTTGTGTTTTGTGATATTTTAAGGAATTTTAATAGAATTTTTAACATTCAATAATGAAGGAATCATGATAAAAATTTAGACCAAAGTAGAAATCCATAACTAGGTCATGTAATTGCCTACAAGTCTCATAGAAGTGACCCTGACTAACATGAAACCAACATAATTTATGTGGATCATACCATGATTTCATAAAGTTAGTGGGATAAAAATTTCATGGAAGAGGTCTTGGTAGACACTTTTGGTGTTCTACTAAGGATAATGGCTTATGGACATTGATGTTGTTTATTAGAGAAAATTGAGGATGAGGGGTGTGGTTTAAAGGAAAGCTTGGTTTAGTTTAGGGTCAAGAGCAATAAATTGAATATTATGAATGGTATCATAAGAGTCAATGATTCCATCCTTAGGAACATTATGATTTTTATTTTCAATGAGCATACATATGCCCATACGAGGTTGAGATGGCTCAAATGGATGCATGAGAAAATCTTGGCACTTGGCTTGGTTGAGAGCCTCTTCCAAAATTTGTGAAGAGAGAGAGTCCTAACCTAATATTACAACTTAAGATGGAGAGAATTGGTGAATAAATTAAAGAGGTTATCATACACCATGTTTTTTTAACATTTATTAGATAAGGCATTCTAATACTTGATTAAATGTTGTATAGTTTTTGCCTCAAATTGTTGTTAATTAATAAAATGAACCAAGGCATTTTTAGGGAGGTCACTAGTTTGAAAATTTTATACTAGAGTATTAACTGGATCCTATAAATAAGTGATGGAATGAGACTTGATGTGGTTATGCCAATCTAAAGAGTCTCTAAATAGGAGTTTTAATAAGATATTTGTAGTGGTAAATGTATTTAACTTGACCCAATGTTTGTATAGACTTACAAATGTTTTTAAGTGTATGGTAGGATCAATTGTCTAATTGTAACCAATCATAGGGATGGTACCTCTGATATCTATGTTATAAATTTGAGGCATAATAGGTTCATTTTAAATAGGTTTAATAATTTTTTTAAACAGAGGTGTTTGACGAATAAGGTTTCCATGGGAATACCTATTAGTGGGTGGGGTAATTTTGGTTTTGCTCTCTCTATGGAACCTATTGAGGGTGATTTTAGAGATGAAAAGGGTGATTCTACATTTGCATCATTTGGTTGGCATTATTAGCTATGAAATTGTTCATTTGGTTAAGATTTTGGAACAAAATTTGATAGGTTTGAATGATTTTTTGATTAGTTTTGACAATATGAAAAGTATTAGCTTTGGTATTAGTGGTTTGGGTACCATTGAATAGTGGCATTGAAACATTAATGGATTGAGAGGTGTTAGTAGAAAATGAGGCACTAGTCGGATGATTAGCATGTGTTACAAAATATACATGAGTAAAATGATTATAATAAAAAGAATCACTAGTGGCATGATTACCATCGATAGTAAATGATGCGCTAATGGATGTATTGATAAGAGTCTTAGAAAATGCCCACTAGATGTTGAACCTAACATGCTAGTCAAGATACTTAGCATGGAGGTAGAATAAATCAAGCAAGAAGAGGTCATAGTATGATAATGGGTCAAATGAGAGAGAAGATGTTGAGATTTAAAGAATATATTATGCACAAATCCATGTGAGAATGTGGGGGAAGGTGAATGGGGTTATTCTTCTTGACCACTAATCATAAGGTTATAAATAGTGGAAGGATATTTTCCTTGATGTTGAGGAAATTCATTAATGAAAAAAAGAATTTATGGAGTATACTCTAATTTAGGGTGATATTATAAGGAGAATAGAGGGTTAAAAACTAAGGATGCATGAGGAGGAGTCCCATAATTGGTAGTGTGAGTAGCTACATGCACATTAATTTCATCTAGAGTAGGAACCACAAGATGTTTATGTCAAAACCTATTGGTATTGGTAAATATCATCATATTTGTTGATTTAAACTCGATTTTGTCTTCAAATAAGAAGTTAATGATGAGAGAAAAAGGCTAAGATTGATGATGATGCAAAGATGAAGGAAGAAAATAGGATACAAAGTCAAACCAGTTGACTATGTTATATAACCCAATAGATAGGTAAGAATACATAGTCTTTAAAGTTGACTATGTATTGTAGATAGGAAAGATAAAATAGATAATAAGGATACAAATTCATGTAGATTGACTATGTACTGATGAACAAATAATTGAATAGGAATATAACAATACATAGTCATGTAGATCAATTATGTACTATTAGAAAGAAGGTAAAATAGTCTATAAGAGACTGTGTCAACCAAGATGATAATGTTATAGAGAAAGGGAAAATGTTTAAAAGATAGTTAGAAACAATAATGAAAGAAAATACACAAATAGAATTGATCAATGTGATTGATCTAATTGGAGCACACAACACAAAATTTGCACCAACACTAGCCAATGTAAGTTTTGTAATGCAACACATAATGACCAAAGAGCAACTAATCAACTTAAAAGTAAATGATAATTAGTTGGTCACCGTAAGTGTTATTAGATATTTATAAATTTTTTATTTTAATGAGATAGGAAATTTGGATGAAATAGGGAACTAAAAAGTAGTCTAAAGTTGGTTTTAGGACATTTGAGCTGAAAATGATTTGTAATGGCAATGGCATTAGCTTGGTATTGGGGAATATCCCCTCACTTCACAATCTAGTAGTGATAAGGGTGTTAGGTGATTTTACAATATATAACATTAACCATGCATTTATGCTTGGCTAGAAAACCAATTTGGCTTCCCCCTAGTGATGAAGTCCAAGTAGGTAGTCCTTGGGAAGATAAACATTTAAATGTTTTTTGAATGTTAAGTGATTTGGTAGTGTGTGAAAAAGAATAAAATAGTGTAACTAAAATTTTAATTTTTAAAAACACATATTTAGACTATGTTAATTACTCTAACAATGCAAAAAATGAAAAGGAAATGTGAATTAATTACTATTAAATAGATGTTAATTCATTGATTAAAAATAATACAGAGTCTGTTCAGGTGACACTATAGGAAAAAAATATATAATATATTTGACTAGGTCATTATTATTATATGGAAGTAGTGTCTTTAAGAACATATTCAAATAGGTTGACTACATCTCTCAAATAAAAGATAGACTACAAAACTAGGTCATCCAAGTCAACCTAGTTGGTTGTAGGATTGCAGTTTTGAAGACTACCAAATTGTGAAAAATAGAAATGAAACATGTATTGAAATCATAGAGAGAGAAAATAAATTAACCTTATTAGGATTTAATATTATTTTATTTAAAATTTTATGCTATAGTGATTTAGTTATTTCTTTCAAAATTTTCAAAATAGGTCAATTGGTTCAACTAAGTTATACAAAACCCTATATGTTGAAGAAAAATAAGGAATAGGTTTCACCTATTCGACAGTGTTCATTGACATGTATGTTGGCATAAAGATATAGTAGACAAAGGTTACCTATTCAATATTTTATGCTAATATATAACTAAATAATAATACTACATTGAACTATTTAATCTAGTAACCTATAGTTGTTGAAGACCTGCACAGATAAAACAAAGTCATTTTGAAGGGACTATGTGTTAAACCTACATATATTAGTTTAAAATTATATATAATGGTTTGATATAATATTATAAATATAGAAAAATATAATAAAATGATAAAAATGATGGCATAAAAAAATCTATAAGTGTTAGATTCACGTCAGGTTCACCAGATGTATGCAAAGGGAAATGCAATTGATCTATAAATCAATCCTAGCTTGGAGAAGATAAATCCTACTTTTACTTCCGATTGTTGATACATTATATATTTGGGGTCATGACCAATATGTATTCTCTAGACCTAGACAAGGGATATATTACCATAATAATATCACTAGGGAGGGTTACAAACCTCTAGTCAAGTAAAACTATGTTATAACCCTAACTAGGTCCTATGTTTTCCTTTTCACTAAACTAATAACAAGTAAAGTAAAGTCTAACCTAGTTCTCACCAAAGCTTTTGGTGCAAAGTGGGGGTAATAAATATTAAAATTAAACATGCATAGAAGACATATACTCATATTAATTTGTATAAAATCCTAATGCATAAGAGAGAAATACAAATACATATGTATCTACTATAAATTTTTTATGAATGCTTACCTTTAAAGATGAACCTCCTAAGCCTCAATATTTCCCTTGGCCAAGGTGCATCACAAGATGTTGTTGTGATATGTAAGTATGAAAAGGATAAATCAACTCTAGGCTACATAATCTATCTATGCATCTAAAAGATAAGATACATATCTCCAAAGGAAGTATGAAATGCTAAGCTATGAACCTCAAGTATAATGGTGGATAATTAGATGCACAAGATATATCTCTTGTTATTCTTCTCTTCTTAGAAATGATAACATGGATGTGTTTATATAGATTAATCTAACCCTAGTCCTTTTTGAAATTTTAGCTGATAGGGTCAGCCCAATCAACTCTATATAATTATTGAAAAAACCAAATTAGGTTCTAGTATAAGTCGTCCAAGGGCTGACCTAGACCCTAAATGAGTTTTTTCAATTAGAGTATAGGGTTGATGGGGATGAAATTTTATCATAAACTATAAGAAAATATTTTAGTCTAGAGAAGGGATAATGAAGGTGGAAAATGACTAGAGGAGTGTGAAAAATAGGAGGCAAAGCTTAGGGAAATGTTTTTAGGAGATGGTTATGTAGATATAAAGTGGTAGTAAAGGGACAACAATCCTATGAAGCATAAATAGTCTTCCCACCCCTTTCCTAATGCACCCCTTAAGGCATGTACATAGAGAGATTGAGACTTGATGGGTTCCTACGAGAGAGAAAGCATAATTAATTGATAAAGTTTAAAAATATTATTTATATAAACTTATTGACAAATCTAAACATTATCATATTCATATTAATGATTTAGCTATCATCTTTCATTGACTCATTAAATAAAAATTTATACGCAAGCCCTTGAAATATGTGTTTGGTGTTACTTATGGTAAATTATTATGTTTATTAGTCTCCTATTAGGGAATTGATGTTAATCCAACTAAAATCAAAGCTACTATCAACATGACTATCCATAACTCTAGTCTAAATATATGAAAATATCTTGGTAAATTGGGTGAATTCACTATTTTTTTCTATAAATGGCTTTCTATATCTACTTTGTCAATTCCCTTCTCAAAAATTTTAATGCTTTAGAATGGAAAGATTCATGCCAAAAATCATTTTAAAGCATAAAATAATCCTTTCTTCATCCTCATAATCTTTTCCCACCTTTAAATGATAATCCATTAATATTATATGTCATCCCACTCCATATCAGCTGGGGCAATGCTTGCTCAACAAGATGATACTCATAGAGAATATGATATCTATTATATTATTAGAGTCTTAATAAATTATGAAAAACCTTACATAAAAGTATAACATGATTCTTTATCTATCCATTTCATAGATAAAAATATCCATCAATATATGTTATATCAAACTACTTATGTCATTATTCTTTCTAATCCACTTCATCATTTCTTATCCAAATCCATAGCTTTCTTAATTAGAGATAGAATAAAAAAATGGATCGTTATATTAATGTAATTTAATCTCCACATCATCACACAAGAATATATCAAAGGTCAGGTCAACATAGATCAACTTGTATATACCTCCCTACTAGTTATTAATTATCTTCATGATACTCTTCTTGATGAAGAAATTATTTATATTGAAGGTCTTAACCAAGTAATCTCACTCAAATATTATTTACACAACTTCATTACTGATCTAGAAGTAAATAACCTTGAATAACTTGAACCTCATCCTTCTACCCCTAAATCTAAAGTTGTCATTGAAGAATTATGAGAGGTTAAAATTAACTTTCATGAAGAAACCTATAGACTTCACTTTAATAGAGCAAAATTCCTATAAGGAGCTAAGCAGGCTATGTTTTAACAAACCCACATGGTAAAACCATACTTATAGCATTTATATTAACCTGTGATGTCACCAATAATATGGATGAATATGAAGCTCTTATTCTAGGCATGCAAGCCGTAATTGATTTAAACATCCCATATTTACATGATTTAGGTGATTTACAACTCATATGGCATCACATTCCTATACATTATCAATGTAAATGTGAAAACCTTATCACATACCATCACATTACCACATGATTGATAAATAATTCACCTCATTTACCCTTGAACCAATCCCATGAGAGAAAAATTCTATAGCTAATTGTCTCACTTCATCAGCATGATTATTTCATCCTCATCAAGTTATTTGTGATTCTAAATTCCTTATTCAAATAAGGAAGTCACCTTTTTATATAAAACATAAAAATGATTCTCCAATTTCTCATATAGAATGTCACTATTCAACAAAGGTCATGGTTTAAAAATATTATCCAATTCATCGAGTATCATACTTACCCTTCAAAATTAGATTCTTATGAAAAGACTCAAATTCACAAAAAATCATATAAATATGTACTTCAATATTACACCATATATTATCATAATACGTAAGGTAAACTAATCTATTATGCAATGTTAGAATAACTTACAACTCTTACTAAATAAACACATGGGGGAATCTATAGAGGTCACTATAATAATCATGCCATAACTCAAAAATGCTAGTGCATGGGTTAATTTTGGTGCACTCTTCAAAAAGATGCCATTAATTTTTCTAAAAAGTGTAATTCTTTTCAAATTCATGATAATCTCATTCATAATCCTCCATCCAAACTCCAAACCTTATAATCTCCTTGGCTATTCTCTATGTGGGCATTTTATTTCATCAACAAATTACTAGATCACAAGATTGTCATGTATTCACTATCACCATAACAAAATATTTTAATAAGTGGGTGGAAGCTATGCCCCTAATTAACCTTACTAGTATCACTATTTCAAAATTTATTCTCAATAAAATCATCTACCATTTTTTATCACCTCATAATATCATTTCTAACAATGGTGGTAATTTAAATAATAAAGATATGAAACAACTATGTGTAAAATTTAAAATTATGCACAAATTCTCAACACCTTATCATCCTCAATTCAAATCCCAAAAAAAATCCACTAATAAAATTATGAATAAAATATTTAAAATGACTATTAAATAATCTTGTATGGATTGGAATCTACAAGTTTATCCCACACTCTGTGATTATTACACTAGCATATGTACTGCTAGTGGAGAAACACCATTCTCATTAGTATATGGGTATGAATTAGTTTTACCTTTAGAAGTGGAGATAGAATTCTTACACATTTCTCTTAATGGTATTATTCTTAATGAGTAATTATGTGATTCTCATATCCTTACTTTAGATTTACTTGATGACCAACATATGGCTAACTTACAATGCAAAGCTCAAATATATAAACAAAAAAAAAAAAGTAAAATTACATACTTTTAATATGGGTGACCTAGTCCTTAAACTAGATTATACACATAAAAAAGAAGGAAAGTAGATCCAAATATGGTAGGGTCCTTACCTACTCAAATACATCCTTGGTCCTAACACTTATAGACTATAACTAATGGACATATTTTCAAAGAACCCACTAATGCTAAGTTTTCAAAGAAATGTTTCTCTTAAATATTTACTATTCTTTATGTTTTTTACATACTTTCTTATATTATAAAAATTAATAATTTTTGAATATTTCTTACAAATATACCCAAGGTGTACAATTTCTTTATTCTCGGCAGCCTTAGTTCTTATTGTTGGTCCTTACTTCTATCTATACTTCTTTTTCTTTGGTATTTTCCATGTAAGACCATAGATAGGACCTGACCATCCTCATAAATATTTTTTCCCTAGTCAAGTCTTGTTGTATCTTCTTGAACATTGATTTTTCATTTTAAAATCCTATTTTCATTTGGTTTATGTTTTAAGAGTTACATTATAAGACCTTGGATAGGACCATGCCTTCCTCACAAAACATTCTTATATTACTTTTCATCTTTTATTTTTACCTATTTGGGTTCTCTTTTGTGAGTTGTAGTATAAGGCCTTGGTTAGGACCATGGATTCCTCACAAATATTTCAAATTCAATAAAATATCTTTAATTAAGTGCTTTCCTTGAAGAATTAAGGCAATGGTTAAAAGATTGTGACTTCATATTCTCAAAATCATTTTTTTATGGTAACAAATTTAAACAAAACTATTTTTACATGTTTCCATACACTTACATTATTTCTTATGAGATGGATTCATACATACCTATCATATTATCATTTTCACTTTTTTACATTTTTTGTGATGTGAGGTAACTCAATAGTCCTATGTTAATTTTCATCTTTTTCCTTATTTTCATTCCACTTTGGGCACACCAAGGTTAGTTTCAAGATATAATTATTATTTAACATGAAATTACAAAAGTCTTTGACACCATGTTATATGAGTTTTTTTTACTTAGATACTAAGTCCAATTTTTCTAGTGATAGTCATTTTTAACTCACATGATTGGTTTTCATAATTTGTATGGAGCAAGAATTAAAAAAACCATAAAAAGTTAAAAGACAATTAATATAAAATAGAATGAAATGATAAAATAGAATTTATAAAATTAAAATTCAAAATCACATAAAAATAACATGATTATTAAGCATCTCCTCTTATAGTTGGATCTCAAACTCCATAGTTGGCCTTATGATAGAGTCGAGGTCCATTAGGGTGCAATAGGTTAGTAGATTAGGATAGGTTACACAATTTCTCATGCAAGTACCCAATATTTATATTATACCAATGATTATATAATGGGTCTTAAGGAATGGGGAGAATTTTATGGTAATGTAGGTCTATTTTAATTTTCATGCATATAGCCTTCATGGGATGATATTTATACTTCATTATATAACCCAAAGTTGTGTGGTTAACGCAAGTTCTCTAGAGTCCTTATTGTCAAAAGTTTTCTTTTTTTTTTCCAACTTAATTTTAATGTCTTATTTTTTATAAATATTTTCTACTTTGGTACCACTTAAATTAACCCCACCACCCATTTCATATTCCCCCTTGACAATCACATTTATTTCTAAATTTGTTTCCTGACTTTTATATTACTTATTCTTCATGTTTTGTTAGACATGCTCATAATAGATTTTTTTGGGTTTAATATAGCTTAAGATAAAAATATACATCTATGAGTGAATATGAATTAATTATTTAACTATTTTCTTATCCTTCTCATATTTATTTGTTTTTATTTTAAGTTATAAGTTTATCACCCTTTTTGCAGACAATTTCATTTTTTTTTGCTATTCATTTTTTCCATTGTTGAGTAAGTTTTGATTGTTACTTATCATTCATGATTTTTTTTAATTTAGTTTATTTTTACATATTTTTTAAAATATGGTTTGTTACTTATTTTAAATATATGTTGGATCTATTATTTTAGTTTCATATGTCCTTGGTTTGATCTGATTTGTTAACTTTATTACTTAAGGTACATTTATTTGGGTTTGTTAGTCATCTAGTACCATTATATTTTTGGATACCAAATTTACTCTCATTTTATCAATTTTTACTTGGTATTTTGGTTTTAAATTAGCATATATCATAGTATCTTACTAATTTTACAAGTGACTTATTCATTTATGTAAGATTTATTTATTTTGATTTCCTTATGATTGTATGTTTTTATCTTAAGGGTTTGTCCAAATTAATTTATGCACCCTCCATGATAATGAATACAAATATAATAAAAAACAATTAAATAATAAAGTTAAGTCAAGGTATGTACATTATACTTTTATTTATTTTTGAAACCTCCTTACAATCATTTTAATTTCAAAATTTAACTTTTAACTATAATTTATTAGCTCAATTTTTTGTGTTATGTTTTTTTTCAATGTAATATCCCATGTATACACATAATATTTTTAAAATTTATCATTTACTAAAACTTTCTCTATTGTAGGAACTTGTTTATTTTCAATCTTTCTAAGTTCATGCCTTATAAGGTGCACTAGGAAAGGGGTCAGTAAACCTTTAGTTTTTTGCAATATTTCTGGTCCCTATACCATTAACTAAAACCACTACAAGTTAATTTTATCCAACTCCCTAAGTAATTGAAATATATTATACACACCTTTTAGTAATTCACCTTCCAAAATAGCCTCTTACTAAGCATACACTCCCTTTTATTAATTTTGAAACTATGATGGCCTAGTTGATCTAAGCATACACTCCCTTTTATTAATTTTGAAACTATGATGGCCTAGTTGATCTTGTTAGGAATTCAATGCATGTTATAGAACTCCATTGGCATAGTCAATGTAGTTCGAGACCTAATGGCTATATTTTTCACCAAAAAAGATTAACCTAGATGACCTTTTCAAATAAATGTTTGGGAGGGTTTAGTTTTAATCCTTGGATATAAATACCCCCTTCACTCCAATCCAATAAAGAGGAACATTCATTTTCACATTGCTACAACTCACTATTATATTATTTATACATTTGAGGAGTGATTACTTAGGGTTTTAACTTGGAGGGAAAGAAGTTTGTCTTGTGGGAAAATCTTTGATAAAAAGTAGGATTCTTTTATGATATAACTAATTTATATAATGTGATCCTTATAAATAAACAAAAACCTCTTGCGAATCACCATTGGCCAAGGGAGTTATTGAGGCATAATAGGTTCAATTCAATGTAAGTATTGCTAAATTTTACTTGTTCATTTAGTATATATGCATCACACAAAGTACTATTATTAATGTTGTAATCCTTTCTTAGTTCACCTCTACATCAACTTGACTAGAGTTATATTTGCATGTTTTTTTTTTTATATTTATTTTATAAATTTATTTAAACTATCACCCTTTGTGTCACAAAATTTACTGTGCACTAGATTAGATTTATTTTATTTATTATAGGTCTATCTAGTGTTATCACATAATGACATTTTACTAGAGGCTCTAGAACCCTCTACTTTGGTGCTGTGTGATAAGATATCCCTTAGTTAGGTTTAGTAGATATGAATTAGTCATGTATCAATATAAATAGATATGTAATGAATTGTTTTGGTAAGATTACCTTCTCCAATATTGAAATTCACTAAGTAATAAAAGTTATATATCCATCATAATTTGTTGCATACACACTCTTCCACTAGTTTTACCCTATAAAAGTGGAAGGAGGTTATAACCTTTAATGTTTCAATAAACAATATTATAATAATTAATAATCTTATTAGGAGTTAGTCTATTTTAATTAGTTTTTATAGAAGTATTGTGATTTACAAACAATGTCTTCCTACTCAATTAGAGGTAGATATATCATGGATTGAATAATAAGCTATTAATAATTATCAAGAATTCCCAGATTGTAAGCACATATGAGAGTTGATGAATAATTAATTACATGGCATCCCCATAAATATAGTGTTGATCTAAATCCTATTTCAAGGAAGAGCAATGGCTCACTCATATAAAAAAGTAATATCTTTTATGGTATTTCTATGTTTATATTTTTGTGTATTTGAACTTTCATCTTAATCAAAGTGTTGTGTGAATTAGTTTAATGTACAAGTTTGTGTGTTTAATGCATCCATGTTTTAATTTAGTTTACTTTTAATTCTTCATATTTATAATAATTTACTTTCATAATTACTTCCTCTCAAATCAATTTCAATTTCTGCAATTTAGATTAATTATGTGTTTCCTTTTATAGCATTTCAGTTATAACAAGTGCATTTTCTTTAAAGTGTTTTAAATTATAGTAAAGCGTGTTTATTTTCCAAGGCATTTTAATTTATAAGGAGTGTTTAATTTTATAAGTAATAGGATAGTTTTCAATTCAATTATATTAGATCCTTAAGAGTAAATGATCCAAAATTCCCCCTAAATAGAGGAATATTAGTCATTATTTTAAATGTTTTTCCCAAAATAAATAAATAATTAGGTGTGAATGAAGAGGAAAAGTATGAAAATAAATAAAACCAACCTAAATTAACAACAAAAAAAATACATGAAATCAAGAAACAAAATCATGAAAGAAAAAAATAAGTTATTTAAATGATCTTACTCAGCTTATTCAAGCCTAGAAGTAATTCTTGAGGAAATGCTCATTGATAGGAAATGGGACATCATCATCAATTAGATGCCTTATGCAGAATGCATTCTCACCCAATATTTAAAAATTTGATAGGGACCCAACCATAGGGCATCAAACTTGTCATGTTGTCCCTTTTTCTCATGAGATTTGTCTTAGAGAAGGAATATATTAGAGATCTAAAAGGATCTCACTTTATCTTGTTTACCAAACCAATGTTTGATGACTCCCTAATGTTTTCTATAGTGAAATATGGATACACCACATTATTATTCTAATTGGATCAAATTTAGTATGCAATCTTCTATTTTATCATCAGTTTCCAAGTATTCTCTCATAAATTAAAATGTGCATATTATTAGTTTCATCAAGAATATAGGGTCTTGTTTATAAACAATATGATATGGAGATGTGACTAAGGCAGATTTAATGCTAGTCCTATAATACCATAGTGTAAATTTCAAAACATTAATCTAGTTCCTATAGTTTTTTTAAAGACTTTCTTAATTACATCAAACAAGTTATTGTTTGTTGATTAAAATACCCCATTATCTTATAGGTAATAACTATATGAGAACTTGAGGATTCCATAATTTTTATAGTCCCACTTAATAAATTACAATGAGTTCAAGTTATGAACTTTATCACATACTAGAGTGAATGGCAACCCAAACTTGGTGATGATATGATCATTAAAGATATCGATTACCATGGATGTTGTGTAATTATTGAATGCTTGAGATTTGATACAATGGGTATAATAATTATTTTATAAAAAATGAAATTGTGTCATGCAAAGGAATTATAATTGATCACTCCAACAAAGTCCAACACCCATTTTATGAATATTTATACCTCAATAACTAGCTATAATGGCATGGCAGGGGTACATTCTCTATGCACAAATACTTAGTTGGTATGAAAATTTCTAAAATGGAAATGAGAATATTTAAAAACATGTATAAAATAATAACCTACTCTAAGTATTTGATGGGATGTATAAGTACATGAACCATGAACAATTACATATTTCCCATGGAAATTATTGAGTAATTTAGCTATTTTTTATTTGTTTAGGCATAATAAATATATGTCTTCATGATTATTTCTATCTAATACACTTGATTTGATCATGAAAATTTTTCTCTTTAGGTATAACATTATTTTTTGGGTGGAGTTAAAGTAACTTGGACACTCATTATTGAGTAGATAATGGATTAAATCCTAGTACTAGTCATCATTTGTGACATCTTGCATCATATATTATTGGTAAATGACATATGGGTCTACTTTAGCCATTTATTTAAAAAGTCCCTAACCTCTCACCATATTCATTGGTTAGATTTCTAGGTCAAATCATTTCAAAAGAGTCATCCATTTTCCATGTCATTCAGCTAACTCATTTTGAATTAGAATAACTTTTATGGCTAGGTTAGGCATAATGGAAAACACTTTACTATGTAGGATGTAATGCATGAACTTCTTGACTAATTTTTTTAGGGAAAAAGCTTATTTTTCAATCATTAAATACCTTAATTCAATATTTTGGAGTAGATAAATTATGAATGAGATAGGTCTCTCATCACCACATTTCATTTTTTATGTTAGTAAAGTAAAACTTGAGTATTTTGAATTGAATCAATAAATGTATAAGGGTTGCATATAGTTAGGACTAATAAGAAATGATGTATTTAAAATTGATGTCTTGATTTGGGTAAAATATACTTGTGATTTAATGGTCCTTTCATTTTATCATCCTTATTTAGCATGATTTTAAGAGGGTGGAATATCTCTACAAATATTAAAATGAGTTTCCTCATGATGTTGATCTTGTTAAAGAATGATTTCAAATCTTTTTTGCTACTAGGAAATGGAATTTTCATAATTTCCTCCACTCTTTTTGGGTTTATAGATATACCTCTCTCAAACATGATGTGACCTAATAATTTACTCTCAATAAGCCCAAATATGTGATTTTTCATATTTAGGGAGATACCATGTTATTTACACCACTGGATAACCATTCTAAGATCTTTGATGTGGTCTTTTAATTTATCTGGAAAGATAGTTAAATCATCCATGTAGATGATAATGCACTTTCCAATGAGATGTTTGAATGAAAAATCCATGGTTTGTTGGAAGGTGGCACCCAATTTGATTAGGTTGAATGATATCCTTTTATATGTGAATGTACCCCACTTAGTTTTAAATGCTGTACTAATTTTGTCTTTTTAGTTGACCATCACTTGTTTATATCCTACATACCCATCTATAAATGACATCATTTTAGAGTTACTCACTATCTATAAGACTTTATCTAGTGAAGGTAGTGGTTATTTATCTTTGTCTAATTTTTTCTTCAGTTAATTAAAGTCCACACAAAGTCATCTATCTTTTTTCTTATTTTGAAATAGAAAAATATTACCCACCCATGTGGAGTGCTTGATAGGAAAAATGATCCTAGTTCAAAGCAATTTTTATTTTTTTTAAAAATACCAAGGCTCTAATAATGGATTAATTAGACTTTACCTCTGATGTAATGGATTGAATCTCAACCTAAAATGGATAATATGTGTGAGAATGGAATTAGTAAAATATTTAGGTCTTCATAGTTCTAATATATAACATCCCTAAAGTTGTTTATGGATTGCAAGAATTGTTGTTTTCTTCCTTAGTGATGTTGTGCCTAAAGTCACATGTTTTATTTCATCGACATTTCCCAGATTATAATGTTCATATAAAATAGCTTTGGTATGGGATATTTTTATAATTTTCACATTGATAATCCATATCAAATAGCCTCTCTAGAAAAACCATGCCCTTTGGTTTACTATTCATTTTCAAATTTATCACACTCTTTCCTCATCCAACTCAAATTCTTCTCTATCATCTTCCTCCATAATCTAAGTTTTGAAAAACTCTATGCTTGTGATAAAATCAATGATATGATGATAATTATTGAATACCTATAAATTTTTGGCATTATAGATTATGGTAGGAGTAGATACTAACTCCACTAAGAACCTTCTCAACCTAGAGTCAATAGGTAGTTCTAGAATGCTCACCACTATGCCAATGCATCTACCATATAATTTATTATACAAAAAAATGTTTTAATGTTTAATACATAAAAATATTTTATAAAATTCCACACTTAGATATGATATCTAGATACATACTTTCATCACAAGCATACTAGATTCTTACCTTCTTGATCACTAGTTCTAAATCACCAAACACCTTGAAATTTTTGACTTTATTCCTTATAGAAAATTGAAGACCATAAACTAATGCCTTGTATTTGACCACATTATTCATATAATTAAATTTCATGTGAAAGGTGGATAAATGTAACTTCCCTCATTAGTTGATGAGTTCTATAATCACACTATACTTGATCTTATACATAGATCCATCAAATTTTAGGGTCTATAAGTGATTTTAAGCTATGTACATTGGACTTAGAAAGGTGGGTGTTGCTATAATATTAATCTCTTTGCCTATTTTCTCAATTCATAATAGTCATAAATTTTTTGTCAGCTGATAATGACCTTTTAGTTTGATCCTCAGTAGAAAATTTATTGATTGGGATACTTGAAATGGTAACATTCTCATCAATAGAGCTTAAAAATTTGATGTTCTCACTTGGGTGGTTCTCTTTCAACTTGATTATTTATATCTAAACTATCCATATTGTTGATAAGAGCCAAAGACAAATGTGTTCTACACTTGTATAAACCTATTTCACATTCTCATATGTAAGAGTTGAATAATGGAGTGAAGGTATTTCATGTGCATAGAGGATATCCTCCTCCTCTAACTGATCTAACTACTCAAATTATAATTTGTCTTCCATGGCCAACATGTTAATTGAGTATTTATCATAAGGTTATACTTATTTCTAAAGTGTGTAAACCCTAGGTTTGAACTCCTCGTACAAGATCGCATTTGTGTTGTTATACTCGGTGATCATATGAGACATTTTTAGCTCTCTGTCAATCTTCATTTGATTGGGCATACCATTCCATGGGGGTCTTATGTGAGATAAGTTGGTTTCCATGTATTTATTTAACATTATGGACCAATATATAATAAGAAACATACCATACACATTAATAATATACACCACATAGATGTAAATGAACTATTGTAACCTCACATCAAAATCCAATTGAACATGGATATGGTTCAAATCACTAACCACCTTAATCTTTGATTTGTCTAATTGAATAAATTATATATTTGACTTTACAAGATTCAAGCACAAGTGTTTGAAAATTTCATAGGACATCATGTTACTGAAAGGAACTAAATCCACAAAAAATAGTGTATGTTTATATCAAAAATTTAGTTTGTTAGCAGGAAAGGAGGGGTTTTAGTATTTTCCTTGTATATTAAAACATAAGTGTCAGCTATCTTATTAGCCTCTTTACCTTTAGGAATAAATAATTATTTTAGTGATAGATCCTTTTGATTCAAAATTCAGAACAAATCAAATATGGTTATATTTGCCTTAGTTTTATTTAGGTATTATAAAATGTTATATATGAGTTTGTTTTATTCCATAGAATTATCAGTTTGTAGGGGTGTATATTTTTTCTTAGGTTTACAATATGTTTAAGGTAATTTAGGTGGAAATGAATTATTGATCAATTTCTCAAAAGGTGTAACTTGAGTGTTGTTCAGAGGAGTAGAGATAGTTAAAATATTTTTAAATTTGCTCCTCAAATGGTAGTTATTTCACATTGGGAATTGTTTAAAATCATGGACTTCATCTAAGTTGTATTTGGATTCATTATCACTTTTAAATAAAAACTCATAGGTTTCTAATACTATGGTAGTACAAGGATTTACTCCACTTTGGATTAAATTATTTTTAGGTGAAAACATTATCTCAATATTTTCCATGTTTTCTTGGAAGATATTTGATGTTAATATAAACTTAGCAAAATCAGTCTCATCATTGTATGACATGATATGTAACCTACACAAAGTGGGTAATGATAAATCATTTAGGTTCACTAAGTTTGAAGTATTATTATTATTTTTCTAATTTATATTATCAAGTGGACTAGACATGCCACTATTATTAGGCCTTGTGTTCCACTACCTATTAGCTCTCTATAAGTTGAAGTTTTAATTTTGAGGTGGGATTTTTATGGCTTGATTATTGTTTTAAGGTACTTTTATTCACAAAATGACCATATCATTTGTCAATAATTGAACCATTTGTTGTAAGTTTGTTACTTCTAGATTAATATCATCATTTTGATATTTTATTGCCTTAATGTCTTGTTCATATGTGTTATAGAATTTATAAACATAAGGGAAACATGATGTGTTTGGTTATTCATGTTATTAATAGGTGTTTTATTACTTATAAATGATGAGACAACTTATTGATTACTTCTAGAAGACACATAAAAACTATTGCTATGCAAGGAAATAATGTTGTTTAATGCAACAATAATGAGTTTTTGATTATTTTCCTATGGAAATACATGATTTGGAGACATATAAGGATGATAATTAGGCATTTAGTTCATGGAAATTAAATTATACATTAGGTTTGGGATTTAATATATAGCCCATGGGATTGGATTCACTAGTATTGTAATTTTACATTAGAGCCTAATTAATAATAGGAATTTGATTATATGCACCTCGATACCCTAATTAAGGTAAATGAATAGTTCCATTTCCTTATTGAATCATATTTTGCTCAAAATTGACCACTTCATGATATTCCAAGGACATGGTTAAGTTCTAAAAGAGTTATACATATGGAGATGGAGATCATAGGGTCTAAATCCTTCAGATAGGCATGTATAATATCCACCTCTACTTGTATACATGGATATTTTAATCACTTATAAGGCTCTTGGAAGTGAACATTGAACATGCTCATTGGTTCATTTAGATCATGGTGGCTATGGTAAACTGATGGTATATGAGAATGGGGTCAATAGGTACTAAAAAATGATTTATTGTTATTATTTTAAGAGCATTCTAAGAGGTAATAGATTTGTTTGGCAATCTGAGTTACTAGTTTTAGGCCATATCATCCAAGGTGTAAGGGACTAAGTGGCAAGCCACATCTTCATGATAAATTTGGGTTATTAAAATAGCATATTTGAACACTTGAATGTGTTTTTCAACTATGTGGATTCCTCCATGCACATACTTAGGGAAAACATTTTCAGTGTTTTTTGGTAAATCATAGGTAACCCATACAATGTTGATAGGGAAGTTACCTCTACCAAGATAAGCCTACACCATTGGTGGGTTTTGAGGGGAAGTGAATGGGTTAAAAAAAGGAATAATGATGATTATAGGCAAGCTATTAGATGATTTAATGTGTATAGTTTTCACTTTTACTTTGTTCATTCTAGGTTTTCTATGTTTACTGAGTTGTAAGAGCTCAAATTTAGCCCAAAAAACTTTGATATAGTGGCTATTATTCTATTTTATAGATTTAATGTTTTCAAAACTCAGTGTAAGTAATAACCCTAAAGTGTCTAAGTCCAAAATTTTCATTGAGGTTTTATTTTTAAGTTTGTTATTTAAGGCCCTCCTTATAGCACTAATTTTTTAATGTGTCATTTGGAACATATCACCAATGCTAGGATTTCAAGAGAGGATGGATGGGAAACCAACCTAAAAGCTTATGTTAGTAAGTTGTTACAAATGACACATCAACAAAAGCATATAAGGTTCATTTAATAATGTATGTGATAATTTTTTAGATGCATTTAGTTGTAACATGTTATTATTTCTTGTAAATGTGAAAACATTTAATATTTATGACCTTTAAGGTTTAAAACTCACCGAATTATATATACTATATGTGCGGTAAAAACACTTAATGTAAATAAAAATGTCTTGTATCTATATCAACATGTCCCTACACTTGTGCTAATGTAAATTTTTAGAGTGGTTGGTAGAGGGGATAAAGATTAGATATAATATTTATTTTTAAAAAATTTTGAGTTAGTAGAGTTGAGATATATTGATCTAATGTCATAGTGAATCTCATTGTGATATCATGATGTGACTATGTAATTATGCCTATTGTATTTCCTTTTTTATTTAAATCAAATAAAGATCTAAATTTTTGTTATATTTTATTCTAATTTTCATTGAATATTTTGAGGACTACATGGTTGAAGTCATCCTTAAGTGAGATCCCTAACTATGATTTCATTAGTTGCTCTTGACTTAGGAAGGGAAAGTTACATTTTTTTTATATCTACTTCTAAGTATGCCATTTTATTGAAACATTGATGTTCAAAATGGATTAGTTTCTTACACCAATTACAATACTCTTGGTAAATGTTGGCATTTATTTCCATTTGCCTTTATTTTAAATTTTGGATGGATTATACTAAGTTTATTTATTGTCCATAGGATTGGTCTTTTCTTTCATTTTTTTCTTAGAAGGGACCTTGCCTTTACAAAAATAAGGCTTTAATGTTGAATTAGTATCATTGAACAATAAGGCATGTTTCTTAGTATCTTCATCTGAGATTTACATAATAAAAAATACTTTTTATTTTTCTCTCCAATGTTTCTCACAGAGATTATCAAAATTTGTGCCACATATGAATACCCATGGAGTCTTGATGTGTGTATTAGTTTGAAAAAAAGGGTAAGGATGAACTAATTTGGAAAAAAATAGTCATAATTAGTTTTTTAGTCTTTGTTTTACCAATATCCATTGGTATAAGCCTCAAACACTTTAATTGAGTGATGTAGTCCTCAATGTAAGGATAACTTTTTGGAATAATATTATTGTGTATCCATTAAAAATGTAGTGATTAAAAATGTAGCATAGAAAACATAATGAGGATAAAACATAGTGAGGAAAAAGGGTAGAAAGGAAAAAAATCATAAGAATAAAACATAGCAAAATATGTGCTCACATAAAATATAACACAACTTTCAACTAAAGTTCAAAACTCATGAAATCAAATTTCTTCTATTATTTTGCTTGTAAATTTGGCGCATTAATTTTCCACCATGAAATGTTAATTACTTTCACCAAAATGATCTAGACAATAAATAAATAATGTGATAATCATTTAAATATCCCAATTATTCTCCTTGATATATTTTTACAACATTACCAATACTGCTACATTTTTCCTCACTATGTTTTGTCATACTACGTTTTTGTCATACTTGTTTTTACCACTACATTTTTTACTTTGATGTTTTGGGCCACTAAATTATCACATAGAGCTTATTAGTGATATTTTAAAAAAATGGCATGCCCACATCTTACCATGTTTTCTAAACACATATTCCAAGCTAATCCATGCCTTATAAGGTTTTATGAAACCCTAAAAATGAAACTAAATTTTAGAATATATTGAATGAACAAGGATGCCTCTAGCTTTATCAAAATGGTTTTTCTATTTTTCTCATTTGATAATATGTAAAGGTGAAATTAATTAATTCATTTTAATGTGGTAGAGAGCCTTGCTAAGGAGCACATCGTTAATGCATCCTTTTAATTTGAAGTAGTTTTGAACTTGTGAGAATTAATGTTTTTGGCCATGGTGTAACACAAAAAAATTACAAATAATTTTTTTCAAAATAGATCAAAAGGTATCTTAAATTTTTTTATTCTTCCAAACACACCCTTTACACTACCCTTTTATTTTTATAGTTTGAAAATAGATTTGAAAATAGGGGTTCAAAACTAAAATTCAAACAAGAACTTTATACTTTAACTAAAAATGTATTCTGATATTATAATTAAACAATAATTTTTTATCTAAACAAAAATATATAAATATTGTGTAAAAATTACAAGTATATATTAGATTTATCTAAAATTAATAGGTTATATGTGTTTGGTCTATAAGCTCTATGATATACTAATCTTACTCACAAATAGTGAACAAAACCTGAAAGACACTGACTACAAAGGTTTCCACCATTCACATAGTCACATTATCGCATCTTTGAGGTATATAGAGAGTAACTTATTGGGGCTAACCACTTACTGGTGCTATAAAAAATCAAATGGATGAGAGGATTCCTATTGGAAAAAAGAAAAATATTAGGTGATTCCTCTATATTGTGAGCTGTTTAAAAGATAAAATACATATAGTTTTTGTATGGTGGCTTGAGTATTAGGGAAATACTCATCACACCATGAATCAAGTAAAAGTAATTACAACTTTGCCTATAATGACAACTATTATTTTTAAAACTTATGGAATATAGTTATAATGTAGGGGGTTTGTATTGAAGAAAATAATAAATGTCCAAATAATTCATAATATATTAACAATAGTAGTAATTAAAAAATATCATCATGATTAAGAAAAAAATTTACTTACCTATAAAATATTAGTTTGACCCAAATTTTTTAAACTTTTAAACAATTTTTGATGTCACTAAACATACCAAAAATATGTTCAATTTGTACCTGACATAGAAATAAAGTTTCCTATAGATGCCAAGATATAATGTTTGGAAAAAATTTAGGTCAAAAATAATATTGTTTTCATGAATACCAAGGAAGCCCAAAACTATCATATAGAAGTTGAATCAACAATTGACACATAATGATAATTTATTACAGAGGAAAAGATCTACCATTTAGTAAATGTTTAGGTAAAATTGAGCACTTTTTTTCATGATTCTAATGGTGTCCCAAAAATATTATAAAAAATTTGAATCAAAATTTGATAAATAAGGTAATGTTTTTAGATGCCAAGAACCACCATCTACTAAATTTTTATATCAATAGAGAATGTTATTTTTTTCCAAACCCTTACTACCTCACTATGTTCACCAATTTTTTATCAACAAATATCTGATAAGGATGTGGTGAGAGAATATAATTGGGTATTTTTAGTAGGACACTAAAATATAGGGTAGAAACTTAAAATAAAATTAGATATATGAAAATCAAACTTGCATGCAAAATGAGGTGAAACTTCTATATCTATGCTACCATATTAAATTACTAGATAGGGTCTAAAATTACGTTAGATTCAATAATAAATAGCCCATAATGCATTAAATAATAAAAATCAATGAAAACTTTAAATAAAAATAGTACACTTGCTTACCATAGATAGCATCACTACCACTTTAGATTAAAAGGCTTTAGCCTAAATTGCCATATTAAAAATAACTCCCTTCCATAGTGAATACCTAAATTAATAGCTCTATATTCTCTTATATAAATAGTAAATAGGGTAGGGATAGGGTTTGGAGTGTAGTTGACTTGCATATAAATCTTTATTAAGATAATAATTTACTATTTATAACATAAGTCAATCAAGTCAATAAATTCATTAATAATTTTATGTAATAATATTTTGTAGATAATTATGCACCAATTAGTGATTATCCTTCAATTATATTATAATGAATATTACAAGTGCTTATTAAGAACATACATTAATGTATGATTAATTAAATAAACTAACATTGGGTTTGTGTTAATTTATTAGGCTGAAATTATTGTTTTGTATATGTTATTTATCTTGGTTAAAAGTAATTGGGTATTTGTGTCATAATTTAGATATAATACATGTATCCATATCACATTTTGGTCAACATGTGCTCTGTTACACTATATAAATTCTACTATATCACAATATTATATTCAAAATAATAGATATAAATCCAAGAATGTGAATGAACTATTTAAAGGTAAGCGTTCAAAAATATGAACATAATAGAATAAATCCATGCAATATAAGTGAAATGAAGATTATAATATTTAAATATAACAATGATCAAATTACAAGTAGTTATCCTACCTATATATGTGTGTGAAATCAGTGTAATATAAACATACTATGCAATCCTATGTATGTCTTTCAACACTTGAAAACTTATGATTTTAACCTTGAAATGGTATTTATACCTGGTTCAATTTTTTATCCTTTGAGGGATTTCAAATTTGGAATGGGTTTTAGAGTTGGAAGCTTTAGGTAACTTCATAGCAATGTTCATATATTTTCCATTAATAGATAGATGTTTGTTAGATAGGAATAGAATTAGGATTGACATGCTTATATATTTTAATATTTAGGAAATTTACCCTAAAAATAAAATGTGAAACATATGGTTTGACCCAAAGGAAGGATTTAAATTTCAATAAAATAGATAGTAGAAGGCACACATATGAGTCTACCAAGGTAGACATCTCTAGTAATGAAATTTGTATGACTATAGCTAGAACCATCTAGAAGATAAGAAGTAGTGATATAAGACCAGGTAAGACAATAAATTGTTCAAGTAGAGACTAGGGAAATACAATGTATGATTAACTATAATTTGGGAAGGTTATACCAATATATAAGTGAATGTCTTGGAAAGAATGTGAGTAAGAGTAAATTATATACTATTTTACCCTATTTTTGAGTAGAATATATGAAATATTTATTTAATACGTATAAATATTGATTGATATATTAAGATTTTAATATAATAAATTTAAGGATAAGTCTAAATGTAAAACAAAATAATTATAATTGATTAAATTTGATATTGTTTGACAAGTGGCATATAACCAATAATGTGATACTTAGCTTTTCTCATTTTTAATTAACTATATCTAATGTCTGATAGTGTAATTAAATATAATATATGACTATGATATCTTATATCCATAGATAGAGCCTATCAATATTTTTATATATGTCTACACTCCTTAGACAACAATATAAACCAATTTTGTTCATTGACTACATACTTGTGTATGTCTATTTTAATGAAAATATAATTGTTATACCCCCTAAACCTATGTTTTATAAGATGGATGAGGTATTTTAATTATGTATATGCCATAAATAAAACCTTATTTTCCTTTTCTTTACTTTTGGAATCCCAAGGTACTTGTGAAATCTAGAAACTTACAAAAAATAAGGGAAATATAACAGGTTGAGTTAATCCATCACCCATGTTGATCATTTACTGGTGACTACGTATCCAAATATTCCAATGATATAATCAAGCCACACATAGTACTCTCACCTAGAGTGACTATGAAATTGTGTTCCTTGACTATATGTATACAATTAGAAATTTGGCTTTGATACTTGAAAATGTTAGCTCTCAACTTGATTTGAAATACTTCAGACTTAGATTGTGACTTCTCTTAGTGAATTATATTAAATTTAGGAAGTATAGGGAATATTTTATATATGTGTAGTAGTGTATAACTTATCAATAAATAATTCCCAGCTAAGAATAAAAAAATACCTTTGATTTGTATTTATAGTGAAACCTTTTGATAATTTCCTTTAGTCAACTTACAAAACATGTAAGATGACCTAAATGAATATTTTTAAATTTATAAAGTATTATTTAAATTATGTTTATATAAATCCATACTAGTGGGAAATGTATATGACATCAAACCTATCTACCTAGCACAAATTTGCCTCAAAAAATAAGGAAGAACTATTTTGTGTCTGGTAGTAGCTTGAGATTAATATGGATAGGTATGAGCACTAAATTATAAATTCTATGTATTAATGATGAAAAATAGAGGGGTTATTCTTGAATATAAATAAATGGTTAGAGGAATGATAAATAAGAGTCTTTTATTTGGGTGTAAGTAAAGAGGTTTAAGATGTACCAATAATTAACATTGTCAAGTATATGTGACTAGATTTAGCTGTCTATATCCCCCTAATTATTCTATTAATAAAATTAATAGAGTAAAGGAAAAAGATAAAATTGAGTGTATACAACACACTTTATATTTAATAGGAAAATTCAATTATGCAAGGCACTTATTTTAGCAAACGATATAATAAAAAATCAAGCATTTATTGTTCATATTTTATATTTGAAAAATTTAAAACTCTAAAATTTTAAAATTAAAAAGATATCAAGAAATGAGTACATGTATAAAAATATGAAACCATGTTACCCTTTAACTTTTTAAATCATTTGATAAGCATGCCCCCTTGTTAAATCATTTAGACATATGGCTTCTCTTATTGAACCATTATCTAATTACGAGTAATAAATTCTTAATTTTGAATAACTAATAAATCCCTTAAAATAGAAAGATTTGTGATATAGCTCTCATGAATGGGGAAAAGTAACCAATATATTAATCCAAATAATGTGGAATCAAAATGGGTTATCTAGAAGTGATATCAAGGCCATTTAGTGTCATTAGACCTAAACATACATCACCTAATAAAAAAGTGAAACCAAACAATGGGTTCACTAAAAGTAATTCTAAGTCCATTGAGTGTCACTAGACTCAAACATACATTACCCATAACAAAATTAATCACACCACTATAAATAGATCTAGAATATATTATGTGATAAAAATATAATGATGAATATTCATGCCCCCATCATGACCATAGTGATAATACATTCAAAGTGAAATAATGACAATTTTCCATTAAATTTGTTAATTGTATTATAATGTATATGTAGATGAGCTAGTGTGCATGAACAAATATCATAACCCTTGAATATAATCTAAATGATATATAATGTCAGGCATCTATATGCTCAACTATAGTTGTATGTGAAAACTTATAATTTTTGCTCCTATAACTATTTTGTATATTCCCATGCATATGCAATAATGTATATGAATTTGTACTCAAGTCTTCATAAGGTGAGTACATGTGCATATCATATGGCCCTAAAATATATATCAATGTGTAAATATATATCATTTATATGATTTATGAGTTATTTTTAATCTTTGAAACTATAATCTATCATAAAATTTGACCTTTGAATCTAATTTGATTATTTGAAACCTATATTCTATCATAAAATCTGAATGTTTGAATCTTTGAACAATGTTTTCTATCATAGAATTTGATTATTGTACTAATGGAGTCTTGAATTTATCAAAGAAACCTACTGTAATGGCCCCTAGATTTAGGTTGAAAGTCACTCATAAAAAAAAAGAGCTAATTATATCATGTGATATATACATAATCATGTCAACACATGGAGAGTATACCATTATAGTAATGTAATTATTATTAAATCATGCATGCAACATATTGAATGTGAAAAATACAAGTATCATGTCTAGATATATATATATATATATATATATATATATATATATATATATATATATATATATATATATATATATATATATATATATATATATATATATATATATATATATATATAGTAATGAGGCATGAAATAAACTAACATTATATGAATAATAATACATAGTAAAATTTCATGGTATGTGTCATGATACCATTAATCAAGCTAAAAAATCACAAACACAACACACAATCTCACACATAAAGTCAATAGCTAAATACAAGGGATATGATCATGAAATAAAAAAATGATGGAAAGGGCCAGATGCAAAGGACATTAATTATTTCATAAAAAAGATATAAGTATGTCACACACAAGGCTAAATGGACACACATAATAAGCAAGCAAAGTATAGACTATCATGCAAAAAATATAAAAACATTGAAGGAGCACTAGACAAGTAAAAACTAGTCTAAACCATCAATATGTATTAATGTCACACCATTAAAAAATAATGTATCCATGTAGTACAATGTAAGGCATGGATAATTAGCAAGACACTCATAAGATATGTAGCTCAACATGTGGGACAGGTCATATTTTATACACCCTAAATTGGTTAATCAACCACACATATCATGTTTTTTCATAGTCCTTTCACAAGATACTCTGACTAGAGAATATGAGCTTTTTACACATTTAGCCATGTCTTTCATTTGATCTATTTAGGTCTTATTATAAGCTTGATTAATATTTGTATCCATTCTCAATCACCTTGAGCCTTTCAAATGATCATTCCACATTAATTAGGTCAGATTTTACAAGCTTGTTCTATCCCCCCTGGTCCCCAGCCTATAGGACAAGAGCATTGAGATTGGACTATAGTGTTGGAACCCAGGGTGTCTAGTTTTTAACACTCATGTCTAAAGTCAAATTGAGCTCTGATGGTTAGTTTCTTTAGTAAGATGAGTCTTACCCCTTATCTTTGCTTCATTCCTAAGTTTTCCAATGTCATCCAAATGCAAATAAAGCTCCCAAACTCAAAATAATAAGTCTCCTATATAAAATGCTACACAAGTCATTTTATATTTAGCGCTTACTACTTTGGAACATTAGACATAATTAAAATTAGTCAATAGTATAACTCAACTTCTTTGCATCACACATAGACTTGCATACTTGATCAAGGAAGGGCCTAGATGAAATTCATTCTTGAATCTATCATACATGTTGACTATGCATGTTTCCTAAGGGAGAACTACATATGATCTGAGACCCGAGCTTGAGGGTTAATATAAGTAGTGGTTAGGATAACAGGGGTTCTAGATCAAGTGATCATTCTTCCCCCAACCTAATTTTTCCCCATTTTACTTTTGATGTATTCATTTTTTTCATGTGTGTAGATTGATACATGTATTAAGACTAAAACAAACCTATAACAAGCTTTTTTAACTTTAAACCCCTAAAATTTGGTACACAAGCTCATACTAAACTAGAAAATAAAACCCAAAAGTCTTAGATTTTGAGGACAATAATGATGATGAGGGACTATAGCGCTAGAAACCAAGGTGGCATGTTCTAGTGCTCCTATCTTATCAAAAAATGAAAGCTAGGTTTATATTTTTGATAGTGTCTTAGTCTTGCTTTTTAGTTACTAGCTCTAGAATCATTCATTTCAACCTAATTTAAGATAAGTTTATTATTCTTCCTCTTACAAAAATTCCTATTCAAATTTATATTTTCCCCAACTAAATTATATTTTTCCTATTATTCTAGACCCTTATTATTTAGGATCTAAACACTAGATTCCAAAAAATAATAAAACATTTTATTTAACCCAACTTACTTCAAACAAACCTAAAACTCTAGCTACACTTAGGTTTATTCCTTCATATTTTGTGAAAAAATTTAATTTCCAAATTCTAATTTTTGTATAAATTTTTGTGCATTATTCTTATTTAAAATTATTTAGAATTTAAAATTATTGTATAATTTTCCAAAATTCTAAAACCCTAGCTAAAAACCCTAGATTTTAAAACTAGGTCCTTAAACCTCAAGCCTTTCTTCCTTGCAAATTTGAGAAAAACTATTTTGGATTTTTTTTAAATTGATTTCTTTGTCAAAAATAATTTCAAAATTATTAATTTTCTTGTTAAAAAATTTAATTTCTAAATTTTGATTTTTGTATAAATTTTTTAGCATTATTCCTATTTAAAATGATTTTTAGAAATTAAAATTATTGCATAATTTTCCAAAATTATATAACCCTAGTGAAAAAACAATGATTTCAAAACTACATCATTAAACCTTAAGCTTTCCTTCCTTGCAAATTTTAGAAAATTATTTTAGAATCTTTGAAACTTGATTACTTTGTAAAAAATAATTTCAAAATTTCAAAATTAGTAGTTTTCTTGTGCAAAAAATTAATTTCCAAATTCTAATTTTTGTATAAATTCTTGTGAATTATTATTATTCAAAGTTATTTTTAGAATTTAAATTTATTGCATAGTTTTCCAAAATTCTAAAACCCTAGCTAAAAACCCTAGATTTCCAAACTAGGTCCTCAAACCTCAATTTTTCCTCCCTTATAATTTTTAGAAAAATAATTTGATTTTTTTACAAATTATTTGCATTATCAAAAGTAATTCCAAAATTTTGATGACAGTAGTTTTTTGTGCATGTATTTTCTTCATAATAATTTATAAAATTCTCTTTGGTGAAAGAAATAAAATGGTCACAAAGGGAATTCCTCATTCTCATCTCATACATGAATTTTTAAAATTTTCTTATAATTATGACAATGATTGGACAAATTTGAAAAATTTCACATTAGGTAAGAATATAGAAAAAGATTTCATTTATTGTGAAGATAATGACTATTAGTGTAATGAAGGATATGATGATAGATGTAATGATGGTGAAACACAAATAGATGAATCTTTTTCTATAAAACCTATTTATTTTATTCCTTATTCTAAAGAAAATAATTTTGATAAATTGGAAAGATACTTCTCACCTCATTCTCCTATGCACAATGCGCTAAATGAACAAATTACTCATGAAATTCTAAGTGAACCTCTTATGTGTGATAATTTTCTTCCATGTCAACCTACTCTCTCTCTCTCTCTCTCTCTCTCTCTCTCTCTCTCTCTCTCTCTCTCTATACTTTAATGTTCAAACTACAATAATATAAATGCAATAGAATCAAATTACCAATGCATATTTCAAATGATACGTCTCATGTTGTTAACTCTACTTTATCAAAAGAATGTTCAAATGAAATCTCCTTCTCTTACTTCTCATATTACACATTAAAATAATGCATGTCTTTCATCCATGTATAACATAGATGCACATGATATTCCAATTTCAAATGATAATTTATTGCATATTTGAAAAGAATTAAAATATTTTATTACACCTCTCTCTAGTGATGATGCAAGTGATCATGAATATTATAGTGAGCATGCAAATGAATTTTAAAATGAGAGTGATTATGAACAATATTATATATATGATAATGATGATGATAATTATGCTCATAGTGAAGAAGAATATGCATCTCATGTTTCTAACTCTTCTCTCACTCCTCCTCTCAAACATAATGCACTTCCAAATGTTGTTTCTACTTCTATGAATGATTCTATTTCAAATAATGCACATGTTAATTCTAATAGCACATCTTCTACTCAATTAGAATGTTATTCACTACAACATAAAGATACTAATGAGTCTCCCAAGATACCCCTAACTACAGTAGAACATAGTTCTCACTCTTAGCCTAAAGAGAATGGTATCCCACATCCCTCTAGTAAGGTCCAAGTTACTATTACTCCCAAGGTTCAAGTGAGCACACCCCCTCTTTATGATCCAATTGGTAAATGTAACATTCCCATAGTTAAAAATTAAAGTCAATGATTAAATGAACCACTTCAAGATACTAATGTACCATCCCAAGAGATCATCTCTTTGATGCATGCAGTTGGTAAATTACAACAGCAAGTACATCTCCTTGCCTTGGAAACAAGGTTTACAAGTCTTGAATGGATTCCAGTGATCTACATGGTAACCATATTTTGAATACATTCATAAAAGCTTCATCTTCATTTCCTAAGCATTTCCAAATACCATCATTACCTCACTTTGATGGAATTAGAGATCCATTTATACACCTTCAAGCCTATTAGAAGGCTTTGTTATCTCATGCGAGCCCATTGATTTTACTCAAGTTATTCCAACAGACATTAGTGGGGGAAGCACATAATTGGTTCTTTCATCTACTCCCTCTTGGTTCATTACACACATACAATAACTTAGAGGAGGCATTTCTCAGATATTACATTGTAAACATGGGACCTTGTGTTACATATGAGAAACTTGCCACACTACATTAAAATTATTTAGAGAGAGTTAGTGAGTATATCTTAAGATTCAAGGCTTAGATGTTAAGCTTGATAAAAGAAACTAGTATATCTAGAGATTCTACATATCTTTTTTTATGGATATCAGACAAAGTCTTCTTTCAAATACTTGTGTTATATAATTTTATCTTTGGAAAATAAATTAGGATTAAATGAGGTGGTTTCAATTGATTAGATCACTCTAGATTTCATAACAACATCCTCAACTACAACTCTTAGCACTCAGCATCCATCATGTCCTAAATAATATAGGAGACCACAACTAGAAAAATAACTAGTCAAGAACAAAGAGCCAATTTCTAGAGCATAACCTATAATATGCACTATAGAGAACAACAAGGCACCACTATAGTTTGAATCAAAATGGGATATCCCATCTACCATATTATCAGCACTACTAAATAAGAGGTTAATCACACTACCTTCAACTCATCAATGAGATCCAAATATCTTACATAGATAGCCACATCTACCCTTTTGTAACTATCATCGTATCTGTGGACTTAGAGATAATGATTGTTATGGACTTAGGGATTACATTACTAGATGTGTTGATAATGGCATCATAGTATTCACATAGGGGGCACTAAGATCTCCTCTATTATGGACACCTAGACCTCATTCCTCCATGACTGAGTCATGCTAAGACATTCCTTTACAAGAATCATCGATCACTCATCATGAGCAAAATGTATGTTTTAGGATATAATCTCATAAGAGATCTCCTATTCTACCACCTCAAAAGTTTTGGAAGCCAGTACAGTGAGAACAACCTATATATAGCATCATAGTCTAAGGAATACATAATGTAGTTCCATATACATATACAATAGAGTCACATGTACCACAAAAAAATCTTACTCATAAGAAATATTCACTATAGGTAGATTTTTTGTGTCCTATCTCATGTAGCAATCCTTTACAGCTAAGATTAAATGACCCCACGCCATAGAGTATTACTCATGAGAAATATTCATTATAGCCAGATTTTTTAGGTCCTATCTCATGTAATAACCTATTATGATTAAGATTAAATGAGCCCTCATCATAGGTTTCAGCTCCATCTCGATATATTACTCAATCATATACATCACAATAGAGGCCATAGGGTATTTGATTACAGAAAGATGAGACTTCTTCATAGCACATAATTTCAACTACATGACCAATAAGTTAAATTTTATAGAATCTTCACACAACTATAATTATCACATAGAAAATAGTATCAGATACAAAGCACATTCCTACGTAGCATGAGCAATATGGGCACTTGTTCAGTTGGCCAATATGGTTTAGATAGTGATACAACATAGAATAATACAATGTATAGTCATATCAATTTTATTTTGTAAGCTTCATTTAGCAAGGTAATGATGGAACCAAAGGTCTAACTAGCCTTTATATTCTTGAGCCACTCTCAGGGAGGAATTGTACACAATGCTATCTTACATCCCCCTACTAACAACTAACATTCCTGATTCAAAATATCCATCCCTAGCCAAACCAACTTATCCAAATATATACCTTACCAATATCCTACTTTTTCCAATTCCAAACCAATTCACTCCACCAAATCAAAATTTCAAATTACAAAACCAATAAAATTTTGCTTACATATAATCACAAATCAAACCTAAATAACACATCTAAACATATCATGAAAAACTGAATCACATCCCAAATTCTATCTTACCAAACATATCAAAACAATCAAATAACATGTTCCAAGTACTATTTTACCAAGCATATTCAAATTCAAAATCAATACCAGATCAACTATTTTTAAATCAACCACCTACAATTAAAAAACTAGTATATTCTAAAATCTATAACACAATATATAGGATTATAAAATCAAACTAGTATCCATACATATATAACAAAATTTTAAAAACATGTATGTCATATAAAAATTCAATCACTCATGAATGGGCATCATGCCCTCACTCTCAGTCTCACTCTTTCCTCCACTACTAGTCCCATAATCTAGTCTAGCAATCGATGGCCCCATGCCTCCTCAACCTATTGAATGCCTCTTGTAATGGATCTCTCACTCCATTAATCAATCATGATCCTCATGTAAGTCTCAATACCATATCTAAATATTTGTGTACTAATCTATAATCCACATACTCACTGATCCATATTTAGGTGGAGGCATCTTATGCCTATCAAACTTATCCCTCAGCTCATCTCTCTCTAGCTTCCCTAACATATGCAATCATAGCTATAATATCCCTATCAAACAAATGTGCATAAATGTTAGTAGTAATGGTCCTTTCTCTATAAAAGCCTCCTCCAATGATCATTAAGAACATGTCATGTAAACTTATGAAGTGTAGACTTAATAATAATCTCCCAAAACCCATCATCCCCATCACCCACCTTAGCAAGTTCTTCATCCTGAGCACCTCCCACTTCACCTATACGTAAAGATACAAACACTACATTAGATATGCACTTTCAAAACAAACTAGAAAAAGTTAAAAATCATTTAAAAACTCAAATATAATCAAAATATCACCTCCCATCATCTATATAAGAGTAGGATCCTCATACTTGGGGACATTCCCTACATGAACAAGGTAAAATGGAGCCCATTTATGCCTTTCCCACCATGTGGTATATACCTTTATGAAATAAACATTATCTACATCAAGAATATCTATACCTACATCCCACACATCTAAGGGTAACCATGTTAACTCAGCGTCAATAGACTTGCCACAAGCTCTTGCTCTCATTGGTGCCTATGCACTCCTCACCCACACCCATGTTATTAAGGGCACATCTTGTGTAACCCTAAACTATCTAGTCATGTTATCATATTGAAATTGCTCATACACTCTAGGCCAATGTTCATGTAAGTAATAATTGACCCTAATATAATGCAACTACACTCTATCCTTGGGCTACCCAAGAAATCCTCTATAGGGCCTCCCTATGATATCTTGAGCCCCCAGTCTATCTAACACTCTTATATAGTGATCCATTCCAAGAGACTTGATAGCCAATAAACTCATCCACCACTCCCCATATGGATATGGAGGTTCCCACCTCTCAGTAATCGTAGTAGCTACAAAATTTTTGTGTTTGTAAGCCCAATAATGCAATAAAGTGGACACACTTAGACCACCATTTGTTGGGATATTTATGTAAAATGTGTTTTAATTGGCGTCAAGTGGCATTGGTGATGACAAAGTGGTCTAATATGTTAGAGTGATGGAACATGATGGCCTAATGTACTAGGAGTAATGTGATACTTGCAAAGGTGTGCATGGGTGTCTTAGGTGGATGTTTTATGGCTGAATAGAGCTTGGTATGATGATGTTTGAATTTTTATTGATGTTTTCTATTCTAAAGGGTTGAATTAATGTGGCCTTAATGAGGTATACAGTTTAGTTTTTACCTTTTAGGCTTGATCTTATATGATTGCCTAAGGGTTCTTGAGTGCTTTGGATTATGTGCCATGATATAGAGCTTAATTTGCCTATAATATGAATTTTGGACATGTATAGTGTGTTAATATGTCAGATATATGGTTTTAAATAGGTGGAAAGTGGTCTATAAGATAGTTTGGCCATTGGCCTAGTTCGTTTAGATGGGCTTGTGAGGCCTTGTGAAGGGTCAATGAGTGATTTTAGGGTGTTTGACCTTATATCTACATGGGAGATGATTAGATAGGTGTGTTAAATTTTAATTATCCAAGTTATAGGTTATAATATAAGAGAGAAATTCAAAAATGACTTCATGTGATTCAAAGGGTGCTTGAATGGTGTATTTGAGCTCGAGGGGAAAATTCTCATGATTCATCAGCTCATGTAGACTTTGCATGGGGAGTTGAGCCTTTAGGATAAGTTTAGGAGGGTTCCTAAGAAGTAATTTTAATAATTATTCCATCGATTAAGGTCTTATTATTTATGAATGATTGCTAAGAAGGTAAGTAGTTTTTTATGTGCAAAAACCTTAGTCTTAGACCCGATTAGAAATATTTTTCATTTAAGTGATAAAAAATATGGTGGATGGCCAAGATTATTATTGGAGGTTTTAGAGTACTCCTATATGATTTTTATTATGTGTTTTATCAATCTTGACTATTTGTGGGTCCCATGAAAAAATGCTTCTTAACAATATTTTTGATATTGTGAGAGATTTATGAAAGTAACCAAGGGAAAAAATGGGTGTGAGATGAAGCTTATGACATTATTAAAAAATTAATGGAAATTTTAAAAAATATTCATTTCTATATTTAAATGTTCTAGGTCCTCAAAGTTGCCTAGTCAATATGAAGGAAAGGATGCCATGAGTGAAAAAGACCAGTCAGAGTGAAAAGTGGAATTAGAAGGCCTAATAAATGAGTAGGGATAGGTATAATTTAGAGGTGATTTAGGGTATGTATTCCATCTATCCATTATATTATTATTGTTCCTAGTCACTTGGAGATTATTGAATGGTTGACTCATAGTTGACCATGATTATTTTACTAACAAAATGAACTCGATTAGGATGTTTGAGTTTGTTTGCAAGGTATATGGTCAAATAAATAATACCTAAGGATTGGATATAATTTATGACTTATTTAATATATTATTTATTGATTTTTAGGGTTTCACCAATCTCCTATTGGTTAAAGATAGTCACACAAGTGGATCTATGCTTCGTTTGTGAGGTGTTTGTGACATGAGTTCATGGTATGGTATACAAAGCTTGTGTAGAGGATCCTGGCCAACCTTGGGAGACAAAAATAATTATTCCTAAAATTTTATAAATATATATGTCTAACTATAATTAAGAGGGGTATATATACAATATGTTTTATGCCTTTTTTAGGGAGTGTGTGTGTTAAGCTAGACAAGCAAGTGTGTGTTGATGTTTGAAGACCTTGTGTGAAGGTTGTTGGGGGTCTTGATGACCAATGTTTTTATATGATTAAGAAGAGAAAAAGTTAATTAGACTTGGATTTTTTTTTGATTCTATTGATTATTTTCACTAGATTTATGAGTGCATATTTGAATATGAGTAAAATATTTATGAAGGGGTTATTTGCTTGTGTTAAAGAGATAGCTTGGTATTGGTGACTTGTGTGGAGTTGAAAAATTGGAGAAGAGTGTTCTTGAAAGGTTTATCTATTTATTGAGAAGCAATTAGAGTTCAATAATTATTCATTTGATAGGTGTTGTGTTGGTGCTCAACATCTTAGGCAAGTTGGTGCTTGTCAACCTTAGGGGTTGGTGCTCCTTGTGAAGTGGGTACTTTACTAAAGCCTCATTTTTGTGATAATATTATAGTATTTTAGTCCATTTTTTTATATACTTGAGAGTGGCTCTTATCCCATATGAGTGTTTCCCACACAAATCTTTGTGTAATGGTTATATTCATGTTTGTTCTTTAATTCATCTATCTTACATATTGATGTGATTGGTTAAGTAGTTTGAAGAGTTGGGAATTGAATTAAATTATTATTAAGCATTAATTTACCCCCCTCCTCTTAGTGGTGTGTACATATATCAATTGGTATTAGATAAAGTCCTTTTGAGTCTTAATATCTTGAAAGGTGATTATAAGGTACAATGGTAAGTCAAGATATGCAAGGTGGTTTCTCTTCCAAACAAGCTCCATTGTTTAATGGTTCTAAGGATTCCTTTTGAAGTTAAAAGATGTAGACATTTATCATGGCTCTAGGATTTGATGTTTCCAAGATTGTTGTTGATGGATATGTTGTTCCTACTAGTTCTCCTACTAGTGATGCTGATAAGAAACTATTTAAATGAAATTCAAAGGCCATGAATGCTATTTATAGTGGTCTATAAGAGACAAAGTTATCAAAGATCATTCATTATCACATAGATAAGGAAATATGGACCAAGTTGAAGACAATATGTGAAGGTTACTCAAAGGTCAAACTATCCAAATTTCAAACTTTTAGAAGATAGTTTGAGATCCTCAAAATGAAGGAGGAGGATTCTATGGATTCCTTCTTAAATATAGTAGATGATGTTGTCAATATGATCAGAGACCTTGGAGAAGATCTGAAAGAGGATGTTATTTTTCAATAGGTGTTAAGATCTCTATCTTATAGGTTTGACTCTATGGTATCTACAATTGAGGAAAGTAATGACCTTACACAGATGAAGATGGATGATCTTTATGGATCTCTCACTACTTATGAGATGAGGATAAATGAAGACAAGACTCCTAAGAAGGGTATTACTTTCAAGGCAGAAAACAAGCCTAAAAAAAAGAAGACACAAAGTAAGGGGTCTCAAGGAAAAGATGTTATGTTAGATGATATATCTGATGATGATTTAATTTCTTTGTTTTAAATCAAGTTGAAGACTAGATCAGGTAAGTACAAAGGTAACCTTCCTTTTAAGTTCTTCAACTATGGTGAAGTAGGTAATTTTGCAAGCAAATGCCTCATAAGAATAACAAAGATAAGGATGAGGATCAAGTAGAGGGTAAGAAAGGCTTTAGGTCTAAAAGAAACAAGAAGTCAATCAAGATGATTGATAACAAAAGGAAGTTCTATAAGGACAAAAGGAGTATATACACAAAGATGGATGATAGTGACTCAGAAGTAGGCTATGACAGTCAATTTGATAACAGTCATAATGAAAGTGAAGTTGAGGGTGATGAAGTCCTTTTCATGGAAATTAAATTAGATGACTAAGGTGATTGTTCATATCAAATTGAAGGAAACTAGAGTGGATAAGATGAAGAAGATGTGGAAGACATTCCAAACTATGAGAGTGAACTAAAAATTTCTTTTGAAGATTTGAAAATTGAAATAAAGGTATGTAAAGGTTTGAAGGCCAATTTGAAAGACTATGAAGTTCAATTAAACATTTTTGAAGATAAGATAACTAAAGATAACAAGGATTATAAAGGATTAATCATGTTATTATATTATAAATTGGAGTCTATATCCTCAAGACTAAAAGGTAAGGAAGAAGAGTGTTCCAAGTTGATTAAAGAAAACAAGTTTTTGAATGATGAATTGGAGAAAGATTTGAGTAGGCTAATTCTTTTACAAAGTATGAAAAAAGTACAAATGATCTTCATAGTTTTTTTATGAATCAAAAGTATTCAAGTGATAGAATAGGTCTTGGTTTCATTGAGAAGCCATTAGTAGTATCTCAATAAAAGGAGAAAATGATTGAAGAGGAGAAAGACAAACCTATAAAAATCAATACCCAAGATAAGGGTGTTAGCTCCAACAAGGTAAGACAACTTAATGCGATAAAGCATTTGGAATTTAATGGATATTATCATATTTTTCATGAGTTTGGTCATAAGGCCAATGATTTCAAGAAGAAGGCTAAGAAAATCAATCTGACTTCCTATGAATGAGATAAAATTGTTTAAGTGTTTGGAGATGGGACATTTAGCTAATTAATGTCCAAATAGAATAAAGCAAGGTGAGTCTACTCGTAAGAATATAACATAGTTCAATTGTTAAAGGACTAGTAACTTAGCCAATTTTTTTTAGTATCAAAGAAGGATTGCATGTTTTGATTACATGGGATTTGATCATATTGATAAATTTTGTAAGAAACAGGGGGTTCTTAATCAATTCAAGACCAATTAGGCTCCAAGTTTTCAAGAGAGGAAAGACAAAGTGTTATACAGGCCAAAGGAAGAAAATAAAGTAATAGTTGGTATGTCTACAAATCAAGATTTTGTGTTTTAAAAGGTGGAGAGTGATTATTTCATTGAATAATTTTCATTATCTACTCATGTTTTCAATGAAAAGATCAAAAACAATGAGAAGTTGAATAAGGAAGAGAAATATAGTCTTAAGATAAGTATGGATCATTCTGTAGCTATAGATGATGATATTTCCTATACAGATCAATCATTAACAAACCTTGAAAAGGTCAATTCAGTTGATAATATAGATCAAGACATGGTGTCATCCTCATTTTTTGCCTATTCAATTTTGAGAGAGGAGGAGAAATTTTGAAGAACAGAAGAGGTAGTCATAGGCAAGTCAAAGAAGAATAAGACTGTGTTGACCAAAGAGGAAGAATAATTTGAGAAGATGTGGGCCACTCCAAGATTTAGGCTATTATAAATAAGTCTTGAGGGATTGGAGGTATCTATCTATGCTTCAAAAGAGACTCCTGTAGGTGAAAAAGTAAGATTGTTTGTTCAAGAGGTAAGTTTAAGTATCTTAGTTCTAAAATGTCTTTTTGATCAATTTTTGATACCTTGGTTAAATGATGATTTAAAGGAGAAGGAATAATTGGTTTGTATGAGGTCTTGAGGGATATTTTCATGAGTTATTCTTAGGTGTTTTGAGGTCTTGATATGCTTAGATATGTGTTTTATGGTCAAAAATCTGAGTTGACCATTTTTAGTAGTAATGACTACCTAGAAAGTACCCAAGTTGATCATATGGTGTTATAAGGTGAAAAGTATTTTTATAATAGATGATTAAAGATGGTTTTGGTATGTCAAAGGAAGAAATATATTTTTTAAGTCTTGATGAGGTGCTCAGATGTGATTTTGACCATTTGGTCAAGGTGCCTATTGTAGGTTTTAGTCTGTATGCATATAATGCTTAGTTTTAAAGGTCATTTGAAGAAATTTTTTAATCATGAAGTGTATTATGCTCAAGAAGGTCTAAAAATGTGTTTTATACATGATCTAAGTGGTTTCACATCTTTTTGAATCCTTTTGTGGTAGGTGGAGCATTTTGAGTGGTTATTGGTTTCTTGTCTCAAGAGCATGTGTTTGGTGGCTTAAAGGAATTCATGGTTACCAAAGGTGTAGACATTTAAAATTTGTCATGGTAGTGATTTTTGGTGATCTATAGGCATGGTATCTAGCTCAAGTGTCTAAATTGACTAGAGGTTGACTTATGACCAAATCTTACTTTAAAGGCCTAGTGATTTGGGCATGTTTGGAAAAGTGGTCAAAATTTAGATTAGGAGAATAGAATCTTAAAAACTAGGTGAATGAGCCAAATGGGTATCTGAATCAACTTTTTCAGTGGTTTGGAAGTGAGTATAATTCATTTTATTTAAATTTTAGCTGACTAGGAGGCCTAATTAGCTAGTAGGCTAAAGAAGGAAGTATGCTAAGAAGTATGAGTTGGAAGCTCATTATTAACATGTCTAAGGGGGAATATTAATGGAATTTAGATATGTAATTTCATGGTTTTAATTGATTAAGGTAGAGAGTTCTGAGGTTTTAGTGGCCAGATAGGGCTACAAGGAGTCCAAGTAGGCCTAGTGAAGAAAATGAAGATTTTTGAGAAAGTTTTCAAAATAAGGTTGGAATTTTTGGTTCTAGTTGAGCATGTTGGACTATTATACATATATTCTAGGTATGGTTGTGTGATTAAAGTGTTTTTGGTGGTCTACAAGGTGCCTTGAGTATAATGTTATGTGAGATTGCATAGTGTTGTGGTGCTCATGTTTTTATTTGAGTTGATGGTAGCTATTATTAGAGGTCCCATAGTTGTGCATGGGTTGTTTGTACTAAGGGGGAGCCTTCATGGTGGATTAGGGTCCTAGGGGGAGCTATGTTGCCTTGCAAATTGGTGATGAGTCTAAGGATCTTGATGGTTCAAGAGCAATTTTTGAGTGAGATCATCTTCCAAGGGGATTTTTACCTATTTGAGGTTTGAATGGTCAATTTTCAAAATATTTCCTATATGTGATCATGTTTTCATGAGTTTCTTATAAATCATTTGCTTTTTTCTATGGTACCTAGTGTTGAAAAGAGTCCACTTTATCATTTTGGCAAAGGGGGACAAAGAAAATGAGTGTTTCCATCAATGATAAAGGGGGAGATTATTGGGATATTGATGGTAGATGTGTTTTCATTTATGGCAAGTGGAATTTGTGATGAAAATGTGGTCTAACAGGTCAAAGTGATGGAACATGGTGGTCTAATGTAATTGGAACAATGTGATAGTTACAAGGGTGTGCATGGGTGTCCTAGGTGGATGTTGTATGGCTTAATAGATCTTGGTATGATGGTTTTTGACTTATTATTGAAGTTTTTTATGCTTGAGGGTTGACTTCATCTGGCCTTCATGAGGTATATAATTCAGTTTGTACCTTGTAGGCTTGATCTTACATGATTACCCAAGGGTTCTTTTGTGATTTGGATTATGTACCATTATATGGATCTTAGTGTGCTTGTAATATGACTTTATAGGGTGATAATAGGTCAAATATATGGTTTTAAAGAGGTGTAAAGTGGTCTAAAAGATAGTTTGGGCATTGGCGTAGTTGGCTTAGATGGGATTGTGAGACCTTATGAAGGGTCAATGAGTGATTTTAGGGTGTTTAAACTTATATATTCATGGGAGATGATCATATAGGTTGGATCAAGTTTATTTAACCAATTTATAGGTTATAAAATAAGATATAAAGTTAGAAATGACTTCACGTGCTTCAAAGGGGGCTCAAATGGTGTATTTTGAGCTTGAGAGGAAAATTCTCATGATTCATAAACTCATATAGACTTTGCATGGGGATCTAATCCTTTTGTATAAGTTGAGTAGGGTTATTAATAAGGTTTTACAATCATTATTTCATGGATTTAGGTCTTATTATTTATGAATGATTGCTACAAAGGTAAGCCATTTTTTATGTGCAAAAACCCTAGTCTTAGATCCAATTAGAAATATTTTGCTTGTAGGTGCTCAAAAAGATAGTAGATTCCTAGGATGATGATTGGATGTTGTAGAGGACTCATATATTATTCTAAGGATGTGTTTGATCAATCTTAATTGTTTGTGTCTCCCATAGAAAAATGCTTCTTAACACTATTTTTGATATTGTGAGAGATTTCTAAAAGTAACTAGGGGAAAAAATGGGTATGAGATGATGATATGAATTGATTCAAACATTAATTAAAATTTTAGGAAGATTAATTTATATGTGTCAAATTTTTAGGTCCTCAAATCTTCCTATTCAATATGAAGGAAAGGATGCCATGAGTGAAAAAGACCAGTTAGAGTGAGAAGTGGAATTGGGAAGCCTAATCAATGAGCAGGGATGAGTCTAAGCTATTAGAGGTGATTATATGGGATGCATTACTTCTATCCATGAGATTATTATTTTTCCTAGTCACTTGGAGATGATTTAATGGTTGACTCAGAGTTAACCATGATGATTTTGCTAGCAAAAGGATATCAGTTTAAATGTTTGAGTTTGTTTGTAGTGTAGATGGTCAGATAAAGTATTCCTAAGGATTGGAGAGTGTTGAGGACTTCTTAGATATCATTTTTAGTGATTTTTATGGTTTTAAAAATATCGTATTGGTAAAAAATAGTCACACAAGTGGATTTATGCTTTGTTTATGAGGTGTTTATGATGAGCTCATGGTATGGTATAGAAAGCTTATGTAGAAGATCATGGCAAACCTTGGGAGACATAAATAATTCTTCCTAAAACATTATAAAGAGATATGGCTGACCATAATTAAGAGTGGTATTGTACAAGATGTTCTATGCCTTTTTTAGGTGGTGTGTGTGTCAAGCTACACAAGCAAGTATGTGTTGATGTTTGAAGACCTTGTGGAAAGGTTGTTAGGGGTCTTGTGACCAATGTTTATATGAGATTGAGTAGAGAAAAATGTAATTAGACTTAGCATAATTTTCTAATTTTATTCATTATTTTTACTATATTTATGAGTGCATATTTGAATATGAGTTAAATATTTTTGAAGGGGTTATTTACTTGTGTTAAAGAGATATCTTGGTGTTGGTGACTTATGTGGAGTTGTAGACTTGGAGAAGAGTGTTATTCTAGGGTTTTGCTATCATAATGAGAAGTAATTAGAGTTAAATAATTTTGTATTTGATAGGTGTTGTGTTGGTGCTTGTCAACCTTAGGGGTTGGTGATCCTTGTGAAGTGGGTGCTTCACTAAAGCTTCATGTTTTTTATCATCTTATAGGACTGTAGTCCATTTTTTATATACATGAGAGTGGTTTTTCTCCCCCATGAGGGTTTCCCACATAAATATTTATGTAATGGTTACATTCATGTTTGTTCTTTGATTCATCTTACATATTGATGTGATTGGTTAAGTAGTTTGAAGAGCTGGGAATTGAGTTGAACTATTTTTAAACACTAATTCACCCCCATCATAGTGGTGTGTACCTATATCACCACTGAATTCCTCCTGAGTAAACCTATATATATCTTTGTATAAGTGGGCAATCATAGTCTTACCCATGAGAACACAGTGCTATATACCTCTACAATATGTACAATCCTATGTATCCTATATGTAATCAATAACCAAATCCCATATACTACAACAAAAAGAGCTAAAAACACTACCAACCATTTACATAGACATGGAACACTCAACCAAACAATAATTGATAATAGTACATTATTTTCACTACCTCTCCTATGTATGCCTGAGGGCACACCAAAAAAATATGAGGATGCAAGACCAATGGCATCTACACCCATATCATCCTATAAATTCACACATCATCCACTAACTAACAATTATACAATATGGTACACATCCTCTAGAGTAATAGTCATCTCTCTAGTAGGAATCCAAAAATTACAAGTGCCTACATTCCATCTCTCACACAAGGTGGTAATCAAATGCCTATCCCATTACACAATGCCTAGTCTTACACATGACCTAGCTATAATATATCTATCACAACTCTCTCATCAACTGAAAAAGGCAAAACTCTCAAAATATCCATCACCTAGCCTCTACAAAACTCCCTCATCCATACCTCACCTTGTAAAACATTAGAGAATAACATCTATATTAGTCAACCATGCCAAATCAATAACCAAGCAAAATGATAGCAACTGAACTAAGCATCAGCCTAAAACATCTAGCCTCCTGGACAACAACATTGTGTATAAGACAAAAATGATAGATAGAAACAATACATCCTAGACAACAACATTGGATCCTAGACATCAACACTAAAAGAGGGACAAGAGTGTTTGGTCTAGTAAAAAGTTCCTAAAAATCTTCAAACTAGCTCAAAACCATAAAAAATAGGCTTCTAAATAGGCCTAAATCACATATTTTAGCTACTTACTTGGGTAACCTCTCCACCAACCTCAATCTAGGCTACCAATTACTCAAACTAGGTTGTGGTAGGTGCTCATCTCCTTGCCATATCTCATACTCTAGAGCTCTAAATCTGAAACTAGTCAATGCACAAATGAATCAAGAATCTATCCAATTTTTCTATATCAAACAACTTTTTCATTCAAAATAAAATAACATTTTGTCCATAACTTGAACCTCATTCCTTTATTTTAAAAAGTGTTTATTTCATGGAAGCATGATGATAATGCCTTCGATATCTAGTAAACCTTGATCTCTTATTACATCATTTGTGTACTATGACACACACACACACACATATCTCTATACCTATTTTGTACCTAGATACATAAAAATTCATCCTCATCAATAAAAAATTGTTTAAATTTTATACAACTTAGTCCTCACTAATCAAAGCTCATTCAAATTTCAAATAACTCAGTCTAAATAATCAAGTTATCAAATCAATTCAAAACTATAACAACCTTGTTCCTAGCATTATGCCACTAGTCATCACTCTCCTCTATTACAAATTTCATCCCTCTCCCCAAAAGGGAGCATCATTCCTACTATTATTATTCCTAAACCTACCCAAAACACTTATCCACTCTAATATATGGATACACCATGGTTCTTACACCTCTGATAGTCAGACTATTAGATTCAACTTAGATAGGTTAAAACATATAGTAATTCAAACTACATGGGTCACTTAGAAATGGTTTTTACACCTCTAATAGTCAAAATTATTAGATTCAACTTAGATGGGTAAAGATATATAGTGATTTAGATTACATGGGTCATTCAACATTACTTAGGACATTCAGAGGGGCATACCTTTAGTTTACAAATACACAAATTACTCAAAAAATATAGTAGTTCAGATCATATGGAGTCATAGTGACTTTGATATAGATCCAAACTAGATAGGATTTGGGGGCATGTACATCACTATATGTCTCATATATACAACTTCATATTACATGACATAATTATAGACCATATATTATATTATAGGCATAGTGTAGAGCACATTTTTTTGATCTCCAATTTTTCACATGGGACATGACATGATAGCTCATTTCACATGTGGTTATATAGATTACTAGATTATACAGATGCATAAATCACATTTTATATTTAGAGGCATGGTACAAAAATTCATGTTATTCATCACCCAGAATTATATAGATTGAAATGGAAAGATATGCCATTTTCTTCTTACACATTTAATAGAGTTTTTAGATTACACCCAAGCATACCTAGGTTGTCACCAAGTTGGACCATATGATCATCTCCAGTGGTTGGTCCATAGCATCAGCTAGACCTAGGAGTTTGTGTGGGATAGAGGGTAGACATTGGTTTTAGAACTTTGAGCACTTCTCAATTCTAGTTTAGATTATTTAGAGTGGGGGCATGATAGATCTTTCTCTTCACATCATATAGTTTCTATACACATTCTAGATTGCATGATTTATGTGGAATAGAGGGCAAACATTAGTTTTGGGCCTCTAAGCATTTATGATTTCCAATCAGATTTAGTACAGGGGGCATCTATTTTAGGGATTCCTTCTTTCTCTAGGCAATATTTATATTCAGTATATGGGGCATCCGTTTCAGGGATTCCTTCTTCCTCCAAGAACTATTTAGTTCTCCATCCACTTCCCTAGCCAAAAAGTTGGACCTTTTTTTTAGCATGTTTATCTCCATGTAGGTAAGTTTAGGTATGCATCTTATTTCTTTCTTTTACTCTAGTACTTTATTTCATTGCATCACTATATTGAAAGGGGCAAAATGTATACACCCTAAATTGGTCAAGCAACGACACATCATGTCTTTTCATAATCCTTTCATATGAGACTCTAACTTGAGAATATGAGCTTTTTACACATTTATCCATGTATTTCATTTTATCCATTTGGATCTTTTTCTAAGCTTGAGTCATATTTTAATCCATTCTCGGTCACCCTAAGCCTTTGAAATGGTCAATACAACTCAATTGGGCTAGGTTTTTCATGCTTGTTCTATCCTCCTAGTCCCCAGCCTATATGAAAAAAGCATTGGGATTGGACTACAGCATTAGAACCTAGGGTCTCTAGTTTTTAGTACTCCTATCCAAAGTCGAATTAATCTCTAATAGTCATTTTATTTTCCAAGATGAGTCTTGACCCTTTTCTTTGCTTCATTCTTAAGTTTTCCAATGTCAGCTAAATGCAAATAAATGTCCCAAATTTGAAATAATGATTATCCTATATAAAGGACCACACAAGGTATTTTATATCTATCACTTACTACTTTGGCACATTAGACATACTAAAAATTAGTCAATAGTATAGTTTAGCCTATTTTCATGCTTGATCAAGGAAGGGCCTAGGTGAAAGTCATTCTTACATCTATTGTGTGTATTAATTATGCACATTCACTAAGGGAGAACTACATTTGATTTGAGACCCTAGCTTAAGGGTTAATGTAATAAATGGTTAGGATAATAGGGGTTCTAGATCATGTGATCATTCTTCCCCTAACCTAGTTTTCCCCCTTTTGCTTTTGATGCATTCATTGTTTGCATGTGTATAGATTGATATATGTATTAAAGACTAAAATGAACCTATAGGGAGTTATATTAACTTCCAAACCCTAAAATTTGGTACATAGACTCACACTAACCTAACAAAAAAAACCAAAAAAAATTAGATCTTGAGGAAAATTTCACTATGGAAGGACTATAGCACTAGAAACTAGGGTGTCCTATTCTGACGTTCCAATCCAATCAAAAAATGAAAGCCAGGTTTAGATTATTTATAGTGTCTTCTTCCTTATTTTCAATTACTATCTCTAGAATCATTCATTTTATCCTAATTTAGGATGAGTTTACTATTCTTCCTCTTGATAAATTACCTATTTAAAATCTATATTTTTCCCCATTAAACTAGATTTTTCATACTATTTCAGACCCTTATTATTTAGTATCTAAACACTAGATTCCCCAAAATAATAAAACACATTTATAGATATAAATTATAATAATATAACCTATAAAATAAGATTCCCCAAACATAGGCATGACCATTGGGTAAAATTGAATCCATCATAAGAATTCATATATGATATGTGATAGGAAAAATTAAGTCCCAAACTAAATTGATATTATTTAATCACTATACATACAACACAACTAATTGATAATAACTAATGAGGAAGGATATTGGTTTATTAATTATGATACAATCATAAATAATCAATCTAGGGGATGCATTATTTCAATATGTGGACATTATAAGTGTGGCACTAGTCTTTCTTGAAGGTTGGGGTCTTAATCATTTCATAATAGAAACACACTAGTAGAAGGGAAAGGACATATAATGAAATCACACTTACATGAAGGAAAATTTCCTAAAGTAAAAGTTCATAAAGGAAAATAGGATTATTTTTGAATTAAAATATGAATCTCTATTTTGGAATAGAAATAAGAATATACATTTTGTAAGCTTATTGTTGGCAAGTTTGGCCTGTCAAGGTCAAATTCCAACCCCAATAGTTAAATTTTTTTCATAATTGTCATCACGTATTATTTTTCAATTGAAAAATGATTTATTTAGTGTCATCAACTGTGTCAAGTGTATTTTTGAGGTTTTAAAAGAGTTTCAAGTGGTTATGTGTTTGAAAGTGGTCTGAAGGAGATGGAAAAAAGAATATAATTGGTGACTTGTCATCAGTATTTTATGATATAATTTAGTGTATGAAGGCATAAAATGAACTATAAACATGAAAATATGATAAAAAGTATTAAATTTTTCATTTTAAGCCTTTCATAAGGCTATAACATGCTTATTTTACATTTAGTGTTAGCCACCCTTTGTAAAACTATGTTATTTTGCCAAAAATGAAAAAAATTGATCTTTTAATATTAAAATAATGGTTTTAACAGGCCATTAAAATAGTTAATTTACCTTTTCAACTATTCATATATATGACTTTATATTATTTATAAATTTTCATTTTTGAAAAAAGCCAGTTAAAGTAAGTTTAAGTTTGAAAAAGGGCTTTTTTGGGCTCCCACATGCCAAATTTGGAAATTAAAAGGTGAAAATTATTATATTTTTATTTTAAACTAATTTGAAATTTTTTTAGATTATCATACCTTCTAATTGTGGTGGTAGATATCTTAAAGTGAAATAAAAGGGCAAAAAGGACCTTTTTCACGCAATTTACAAGGAAAGTATGGAATCCATACAACCATCCATACAAAAGAAGACTTGAACAGGTGTATCAAGGTATGGCATATGTTAATGAGTAATTTCATAGTCTTTAGAGGAAAAATAGGTCCAAAATATCCCCCTAACTTCAATTAGTTTCTTTGCATACAAGGATTGCCTCATAGGTTTCATGATGGTAGGACCATTAGAGAGGAGTTAAAGGTATTATTTTTTGGTCAAAGAAACTAGAATTATTTAGATTCATAATGACATAAGTGGATCATAATTTTTCCTCTTGACCTTCAAGGAAAATCCATTTTAATTTAGGCTTAATTATGTAGTCTTTCATCCATGAAGGCAACTCTTTTTTTGCAATTTATCCTCACCAGGGCATCATTTCATTAAATTTAAAATTTTTAGGGATTAATTGTTACATTTAATTCATCTCCATGAAATCCATTATGAATATTTTAGACATGTGAATACCAGACAAATATAAATAAGATAGGTTGTGTAATCTATAGTTTGACATGCTTTTAAAGGAGATTTGTATGGTCTATGAGAGAGAAAGGACCTCAAGATTCATGGTTTATTTTTGGTAGGGATATACTTCATGTTTTCATATCTCCATTCATCTCCAATACAAAATTCATAATAAGTAAGAGGTAAGAGTAGGTGAAGAACATCTTGGTTACTTAAGAAAGGTTATGCACATCTTGTCATTATCACCTACAACCAATAAAAGACACTTACAACAAGGGCATCATGTATCCATGATTATCATCAAGTCAATAATCCAAGAATATTGAGGAGTTTTCATAATGGAATATTCATAAATTATCTTATCAAGCATATAGGATAGAGACAATGACTAGCTTCTAGTTTTGAGCCTTCTTTAAGGACAATTTCAAGTCTCAGTCTGCAAAACCATGAAATCATACAACCACCTAAAAGAAAGGGTTTATCATGAATTTATCATGAAGGAGGGTCTAAAATATGTCTTGTTTAGGGTCTTGGCTCAAATAATCTATCATGTGGTAGTGGTTTGAATAACAAAAACAATAATCAATGTTTGGTTACCTCTCCAAGGCCAAGAATAGTCATAATCTATACAACACAATCACCTACATTGAGAAAGGGCTTAATATTTGGATGTTTTTTCATGCTATGAGATTATGATTGGAGATGGATAATAAATGATAAATTATTGATCCAAATATGTCATTGTTCCTATGATAAGAAATAGAAGACATCTTAGGGCAAATAATTAGGCGTCATTGAGACCACTTACATGACTGTATCATTTCAAGGAAGGCATACTTGGTAGTTTTTGGATTTTTCAAGGATCAAGGAGGATAATTTGATCATAAAAGGCATAAATATATGGATATTGTCAACCTCAAGAAGAGTGAAATAGGAAAATGCATGTAAATCTTCAAAGAGGGTTAAAGAGGAGAAAATAGAGACCTATAGCCACACTTGAGAACATGCTACAATTAAGAAGGTGGAATGGTTTTTGGAAATATGAAAAGAGCATAAACTTTTTTCAAGGATGATTTTGAATTTGTAAATAGATAATCATAAGAAATATTATCATAAACACATTATACATGGTCATGAATCCCAAAGGATCATCAAGCCATTTCTCTATTCATATAATGGACCTACAGGCCAAGGGCAGTCAATCATAATAAAGAGAAGTTTATCTAATTAATGATGTCATGATAATTTGAATATGTGAATAAGATATTAGTTTAATATTAAATGAATATAATAGGTCTAGGATGAGACTTAAAGTAATAACCACACTCTTTTCATGATATAGTACTAATCAAGCACACCTATAACCATTCTTACGGGTAGGCCTACTCCAAAGAACAAATGGTTTCAAGCAAATTGACATAAATAAGATCTCATGTTTAAATTCATGTTCATTAGAAAGGATAAATAGGATTTTCATGAGATAAATTTTTTTCATGAGTATGTGATGAGATTAACAAGAAAACTATAGTCATACACATTGAATTTCTACCTACAATTGCAATAACATAGTCCACCACTCAATCTAATGTGTAATTTGATGATGACAATGGCATATAGAGGAGTTACATGGTTAAATATGGTTAAAGAAGACAATTATTATTAGGATCATCATGATATAATAAATTAGGATTAAATTTTGACTTAAAAAACATAAATAATACAATCAAGGTCAACAAAACTCACCTACAACCATATTTATGGCCTTTTCCTCTAAAGCACAATCATATGAATAATATGCATAATGGATATATTAAAGTCTAAGAGTGGATAGAGGAAGAAAAATTATTAAATTTAGGTTCATAAGGGCATTTAAAACATCATGATTAAACCATTAAAGTGCAAACATGATTTTGAAGGTGAAGGTACATCAATTGTATGGATATGACAGTGTTTAAGGCTTAAGGGCTAGTTTTAGAGTCAATACGCTGATGATGGAGATTATAAATAGGTTTAAAATATTATGAATATATATAAGTTAATAATTAATGATGATATTACCACTAAACACCACTTCAAGGCTTGGAATATCACCTATAATAATAGGGTCACATAAGCAAATGAGTGTTCTTGAAGGAGCAAGGTCATACATAGGTGGCATGAGATTGTTAATTGATAAATGATGGGTGATAAAAATTGAAATATAAGTGTAATGATGCATTTAATTAATATTAATATTTTTATAATCTGAAACCAAGGGATAAAAGATAAAACTATAGTCATAGGCCTAGTGAGACTAGACCAAGCAGGTAGGTCAAAATAGTTTCTAGTAAAATGGGACTAAAAGACAAAGCATAAATAAAAATGGTTTGAAATTTTGTGGATATGGTAATTATTAATTTATATATGATAAAAAATAATTTTTATTAAAATTATTATTGTATATTTTCAATATTGTAAGATAGTCTTCAGCCTGTCAAAACATAGTCAAGATCTAAGCATACAATGTTCTTAAGGTGCATACGAGGGAAAAAAATGTTTGAGAATTAATGGTAAAGTTTTTTAAATAATTGGAGGGTGTTTTTAAATATTTAAAACACATTTTTTATGTTTTTTAATATCCATTATAAACATAAACGATGCCATTGATGGCTAATGCAAGCAGGTAGGCCTAAAACCCTCATACTGACCTGGTGGAGGAAATGAGCTAAGTTATGCATCCAGATGCAAATTATGAGTCATGAAATGAATTTTATAGTATTATAAACTCCCCTTATAACCTCCATGACCATTTTTTTGGCACAGATAATACCTAATTTATATGAACTAGGCTAAAAGAGGTAATTTTGAGCTAGAAAGCAAGGAAAGAAAGGGTAATTACACATTAAAATAAGTTAAGAAGCAATAAATACTCTTAAAATATCTCATTATCACTTATAAAACCATTATTAATGGTAATTTTGTACATTTATAAGATAAAATAGGTCACCATGGCAAAATAAGAAGTTATTTCCATGCAAGGTGAAGAGGAATGGCTTGATCAGGCCTACTTCATGATTCCAAATCATCATATATGTGTCATTAAAGTTTAAAAAAGTACATATGAGCCTAAAAAATCATTATTAAGTCAAGATATTGAATAATTTATGTAGATACCTATGCTTTTTCTTGACATCTCAAGACAAGGCCATTAGAAGGGGGTAGAAGGAGCTAAATAAAAGTCATGAGGGAACTAATAAACATCATGAACATCATAATGAGGTCATAAGGGAAATTTGTGCCAATTTTTGGACATAGGGAAGCATAAAAATTTATCATATTTGCTAAGGATTACCAGACAATGTTTGAAAAGCATATTTTCACCCCGAGATGAGTTTTTAAATGCTCACCCTATTTCACACATTTTGCATGGGAAGATAAGTAATTCAGAGGAGTTGAAGGACCTAATAAAATAAAATTATCTGTCATTAGTTTAGAGTTTCATGGCTTATTGTTGATACCTCTAAGTGTATCATAGGTGCTCTTAGTGTTTAAGAACACTTCTCATTTTAGAATTTTGGTAATTCTTGGCATGAGTAGTAGGTTTTGGTAATCTAGTTACCTATAGTGAAATAGAGATAGAGAAATTCAAAATGTTCCATAAATTTATATTACTTGGTGGTTGGGAGCCACCATGGTCCTTATGAATTTTGAATTATCTATGTTGATCTTAATGAGTTATGATCAAAGTTCTAAGCTAAAAGCTAATCTAGGTGAATATTTATAGTGAGATCTATAGTAAAATAATCTAGTTAAAAAGAAGCAGAATTAAAATGTAGGGAAGAAAGAGAATGTGTCATTGTTGATCTTTGTCGCAAAAATCATGATAAGGCTTGAATTTTAACCAAATATGCATTTGACTAGTATACAATGCAAAATAACATAAGCTCAAATTTCACCATACACAAAAAACATTTCTAAGGATTATATGAAAACATAAAAGTAAGAACTAGATTTAATTTAAAGATTTGTTACCAAATTCAAAAATCATTAACACATTTGAATATAGAACAAATTAAATAAATCAAATTCAAGATCCTTCAACTAATCTAGCATAATCATAAATTAGCAATCCTATATCAAAGATGCAATTTCAAAATTCATAAAAGCCATTCAAATTCAAGATTTAGAACCAATAATTGAGATAAAATCCACATTAATAATTGACACAACAAATTTGGATAATATTTTCATAATTCCTTGATTTTATTAATTTCTTAGAGTATACAATTTTTTACTCAAAATTCCCTCCATTACAAAATGGTAGTACTACCTTTTAAAGAAGGACCAGGTAGTGTATTGGTTAGTTAAAAGATACAAGTGTATAAAAATAAGGATAGTTGTCCTTCTTTACAACTCTAGAATACATTTGATTTTCCAAATATACTGACCTCAAGGCAAATATGCTAACAAACTAACATATGCCTTTACAAAATAATATTCCTCTTTTAAAATGTTACAAAATGGAATATTATTCAATTGGTTGGTGGGCTATATGCCTAAGAAATCACTTGATACTACTAAAGGATGTTCATAACCTTGTGGTATTGCTCATTGACTAGCTATAGGTCCACAACTAGTTTTATGAGACACTCTTCCTCTTTTTCAGCTAGCTCATTCAATTCCCTATCATTTATAGCCATGGATACCTTGATTTTATTGGCCTCAATTATCCTTTATCCTTCATTAAATATTATGTCTAAGATCCTTCTCTAGTCTATGCTAAATGAGCCTCAACTAGGCTTTCAACATCTTCTTCATGGATGGGGAGTTCACCAGGTTGTTGTCCCCCAACTAGAGCTAAGCCTACAAATGTCTCAAGCTTTTGAAAGGTGAATTTTTTAGTCCCCACCATGACATTTCTAGTTATCACTCTCTCTAATCCAACTATGTTTGGATTAAATTGTATAGTGGTAGTTGGTTTAGTGTACTTTGGAGGTTTAATAGCCTCCATCTGGGTGCTACTTGAAGCTCTTAGATTCTCCATTTGAATACTATCTAACCTTGTAGTAGCCATTATTTTTCTCTCTTCTTCTTCCTACATCAAATCTCTTATCCATGGCTTTATATCATCATGTACATCAATATTGATAGTTTGGGTCAATGACCATGAGTGGGATAAGGAGGGGATATTTTACATTTTTTCATAAATAAACCAATCAAGAATGATTAGTCCAAAAATGGGTAATTTGTCATTGAATAAGTTGACTTCACTCATAGGGTGAGTGAAATTCAACTTGGGCTTATTTTTCCCAACTAGGACTATTTCCAATTCTTCCTTTCTCTTCCTCAATGGTATCACTAGGACTAAATCCAAGATAAGCTCTTTCCCTTTTTCTTTCTCAACATCTTTTTGGGTGTGTGCTTCTTCAACATGTTCCTCTTTTTTATCAAACCCATACACCTCAACAAGGACCTTGAGGGTATCTCCACTATCTCATTAGGCTCTAGGGTAATCATGTCTAGGAATTCAATGGGGAATGTTGGTATTAGAGGTAGGGTTAAGGATTAGGTCCCTAATTAGGCCTTTATTCTATATTTTCCTTACTAAGACCTTATGTGATATATGTTTGGCACTATTTCCCTTCCATTTTTGACTACTCTTGAGGGGGACTTAAAGGGCCAAGAAGCAAATGGTACTATAGGGGCCCAATTTTCCATATATCTCCAAGGGGATTTTGATCACTGGCTAGTCTAAGCTCAAGTTTAATGTTATTTCCCTTAATCCTAGCCAATATATCTTCAAAATCGTTTTCTTTTATGTGTAAGGTGTCATGAACATTGAGATAGTACTCATATACTAGTTTGGGTAATATATTAGATTTCAAATGTTTAGAGAGCATGCCAATAGGGTCCCACTACTTTAGCTCATCAATTTTCAAGTTGAAATATTCGCTATGATTAGATATAGTGCTTAACTAATCCCAATTCTATAGCATATTTCTACCAATGGCCTTATGAAAGGGATGGAGGAGGCCTTTCCTCTTATCCTTTCACACTCTATCCACACCATGAAGAAGCTGGTGTGTAATTTTTTGCTCTACCTGCTTGATTGGAACATAGATAGGTAACTTGTAAGGTTGAATAAAAATCCCTTCAATTCTAATTATAGTATAGTTTGGATATAACTGGATGTCTCCCATTAGCTCTACATATTTTTTTATTAGAGGGATAATCCTAGGCATGGGGATTCCTATAATGGCTTCTACTAAATTAGGATAAACAAATCATAGATGAATTGGATGTTGTATCTATATTTGAAAATGTGTAGTTTGGAATAATGGTGGGAGACTATGAATCTACCCTGGGATGACCAATTTTTGTTATAAGGGATCTTGGTGGAGGCAAGCAAGGCATCCAATAGATAGGACATCATGAATAGTTGTGTATTGGTCTTCTTTTTTATGGCCATGAATTATATTTCTAGATAAATGTTGATCATCTCTCCAATTAGGGGAGTGAGCTCTTTTTATACCATAATGTAGATGTAGGACACCCAACTCTTATTGACATAAGTTATTGAAGGGGATCTATATATTTTATTTAATAGGGTCATAATTACCCTAACCCTCTTTCTAAGTTGGGTAACTAGAATATTACTAACAAGGTCTTAGATCACATGGTATATCTTTACAAATCTCAACTAGCTAAAAGATGTGTCCAATTATGTATATATGGTCTATCTTTACAAGTCTAAACTCAAATAAACCCATATCTAAGAAATATATACCAACCTTTGATCAAAACAAGGTATTCTAACCTCAAATACTACATATCCTCAGATCCTAAGCTAGCTTTACCAAACTTAAGTATCCAACCTCAAATATATTTGATCATTGTCTAAAGGAAGCACAAAGATGAGTCAAATATCAAAAACATTAGTGATATTCATGCTTCTAATCAAAGAATTACGTAAAAATGTAAAGATAACACCAACCTTAGATAAAAACATACTAAAACTAGTTAAGATTCAATAAACTCACAAATCCCTCCTTCTAGTGCCAATAAAATTTATTCTTTTTTATGCCTCTAAGTGTATCATAGGTTCTATTTGTGTTTAATAACACTTATAATTTTATAATTCTAGGAAATCTTGGCATGAGTAGTAGGTTTTGGTAGTCTAGTTACTTATGGTGACATAGAGGCAGAGCAATTTAAATTGTTCCACAAATTTATATTACTTGGTGGTTGGGAGCCACCATGGTCCTTGTAAATTTTGAAGTATCTCTACTGATCTTAGTGAGTTATGATCAAAGTTCTAAGCTAAAAGCTAATCTAGGTGAATATTCATAGTGAGATCTATACTAAAGTGATTTGGTTAAAAAGAAGCAAAAGAGAAAGGTAAGGGAACAAATAATGTTTTATTATTGGTATTTATCTCAAACATCATGAGAAGGCCTAAATTTCAACCAAATATGCATTTAACTAGTATACAATACAAAATAACATAAACTCAGATTTCACCATACACCAGGCAAATTTATAAGGATAATATGAAAGGATACAAGTAAGAACTAGATTTACTTTAAAGATTTGTTACCAAATTCAAATAGCATTAGCACATCTGAATACAAAATAAATTAAATGAACTAAATTCAAGATCCTTCAACTAATCTAACATAAGCACAAATAGCAACCTTGTATCAAAGAAGCAATTTTAGAATTCATAAAAACCATTAAAATTCAAGATTTATAACCAATAATTAAGAGAAAACCCACATTAATAATTGACACAACAAATTTGTATAATATTTTCATAATTTCTTGATTGTATTAATTGCTCAATGTATACAAATTTTTGTTCAAAATTAGATCCCTTACAAAATGGTAGTACTTTTTTTAAAAGAAGGACTAGGCAATATATCAGTTAGTTACAAAATAAAATTGTACAAAGATAAAGAAAATTGTCCTTATTTATAACTCTAGAATAAATTTTCTTTTCCAAATGGACTAACCTAGAGGTAATATGATAAAAAACTAGAATATTACTTTAAAAAATAATATTCCTCTATATAAATGTTACAAAATTTTATAAAATGGAATATTATTTAGCTAGTTGATGGGCCTTTCACCTTAGAACTCGCTTGATGCTACTAGAGGATGTTCATATCCTTTTAGCATTACTCATTGACTAGATCCAAATCCATAACCAATTTTAGGAGACACTCTTCCTATTTTTCAGCTAGCTCATTCAACTCCCTATCATTTATGGCCATGGCTTCCTTGATGCTCTTGGTCTTAGTTATCCTTTCTCCTACATTAAAGATCATGTCCAAGACCCTGTTATTGTCTAAGTTGAATGAGCCTCAACTAGGCTTTCAATGTCTTCTTCATGGATGGGGAGTTTACCAAGATGTTATCCCCCAACTAGATTTAAGCTTGAAAATGGGTTCAACCTTTTGAAAAGTGAAATCTTTAGTCCCCACCATGGCCTTTCTAGTTATCACTCTCTCTCTAATCTAGTTGTCTCTAGATTGAATTGTAAATTGGTAGTTGGTTTAGTGTATTTTGGAGGTTCAGGAGACTCCATCTAGGTGTTACTTAAAGCTCTTAGAGTCTCCATTTACTTACTATCTAACCTTATAGTAGCCACTATTATTATTATCTCTTCTTACTCCATCAAATCCCTTATGCATGGCTTGATATCATCATGTACATCAATATTGATCATTTTGGTCAAGGCCCATGAGTAGGATAAGGAGGGCATCTTCTACATTTTTCCATAAATGAACTAATCAAGGATGGTTATTCAATGAATATGGAATTCATCACTAAATAAGTTGACTTCACTCATATGGTAAGTGAAAGTCAAATTGGGCTTCTTTTTCCCAACTAGGACTATTGCCAATTCTACCTTTTTCTTTCTCAATGGTGTCATTAGGACTAGATCCAAAATAGGCTCTTTCCTTTTTTATTTTTTAACCTCCTCTATTTGTTCTTATATTTATTTAGCATGTTCCTATTCTTCATCAGACCCATATGCCTCAACAAGGACCTTGAGGTCATCCTCCACTATCTCATTAGGCTCTAGGGCAATCATGTCTAGGAATTTAATGGGGAATGTTGGTCTTTGAGGTATGGTTGAGGTTGAGGGTCCCTCACCAGGCCTTTCTTATAGATTTTCCTTATAGGACATTGTGTAATATGTGCTTGGGGTTGTTTCCCTTCCATTTATGACTACTCTTGATGGGGCCTTGAAGGGCTAGGAAGTAAATGGTACTATAGGGGCCCCATTTGCCATATTTCTCCAAGGGGCTTTTGATCACTGGCTCAATCTATGCTCAAGTTTAATGTTATATCCCTTAAGACTAGCCAATATTTTATCAAAATTATTTGATTTGATGTATAATGTGTGATGGATATCAATCTGGTGCTCATATATTAGCTTTGGTAATTTCTTATATTTTAAATGTTTGGAGACCATGCCATTAGGGTCTCACTACTTTAGCTCATCAAGCTACAAGTTGAAATATTCCTTGTGCCTGGATATAATACTTACATGATACTAATTATATATCCCATTTTTTCTAATGGTCAGGGTAAATGGATGAAGGAGTCTTTTCCTCTTATCCTTGCACACTCTATCCACAACATGAAGAAGTTATTAACAATTTTTTTGCTCTGCCAACTTGATGGGAACATATACAACCAACTTGTAAGGTTGAATTAAAATCCCTTCAATTTTGATTACATTGTAATCTAGATAAAACTAGATTCATCCCATCATCTCTACATATTTCTTGATTAGAGGGATAATCCTAGGCATGTGGGTCCCTATAATGGATTCTAATAAAGTAGGATAAACACAATCATAGATGAATTGGATGTTGTGTCTATATTTGAAAATGTCTAGTTTGGAATAAAGGTGGGAGACTATCAATCTAACCTTAGGTGACCAATTTTTCATATAAGGTATATTGGTGGAGGCAAGCAAGGCATATAATAGATAGGACATCATGAAGAATTGTATACTACTCTTCTTATTGATAGCCATGAATTATCTTTCTAGATAAATTCTAATCATCTCTCTAATTGGGGGAGTGAGATATTTTTTTACCATAAAGTATATGTAGGACACCCAACTCTTATTGATATAAGTATATGAAGGGGATTTATATATATTGTATTCAACATGATCATAATTACCCTAACCTTCTATCTAAATTGGGAAACTAGGATATTACCAGTAGGGTCTCAAATCACATGGTTCCATTGGAGTAATCATGGTCTAAGGATGGTGTCTAAGTCATTCTTTTGAATCCATTATTTCATGGTGGGTAGTTCCACTTGGTGTTTCTAAATCTTATAGTAACTCTCGAAGGCCAATGGGGAAAAGTATGCAATTCTCCTAAAGGTCCTTCATGAATAATCCAACCTTATTCAATCTATAGTATTTAAAAATAGGAGCAAAGATGTCAATATAATGGATTATCTTGCGTTTGGTGGTAGCATGGTGGAGACTGGCCATTTGGAATACAACTAAGTCATGGTATCTTTTGGTTACAGTGGTAATATTTTGTTCCTCCTTCGTGATGGGTTGTATCTCTTCAATGGTCTAAAAGAGATCAAACCAGTTATTATTACTTGTGCTCAATGCTATAGTGTCCAAGTATATGTCTTTGAAGACCCTCCATTCATTCTCTATAGTTTAATACAATTATATTTCATCCTTATATTTTTTCCTTCAAGTTGCCATAGCTTCCAAACATGTAAACTACTTATCATTGTGTTGTAATTGGTCTCTGGGTTGATTATTTCATGCTTAAACTGTAATTGAACTCTTTTTATCTTGACTATGATCAATCTAAGTTCAAATTAGAGTATCTTATGAAAGTTTAAGGATTTTTTAAATCTTTAATGGTGATGGCTTATTTAGACTTAGGCTCATTCATGCCTCATATTTGATTTTAACCTTTGCCAATATATGTTTACCTTTTTGAGCATACAACATCTTCATTTTTATCTCTTGGTGCTTACATGGTAATTATTTGGCATCTATCTAACAAATTTCATGGCATCTTTCTTAAATGATTTCAAATCACTAGTCATTGTTATTTAAAATTTTCCATTTTTCTTCACACCATTAGATCATTGCTTAAGGATCAATGTAGGCCATTGATCATGATCTAAGATCTCACAAGTCATTAGTCATATTCATATCAAGCCTCATGCTTGTGCCACATGGTACCTTCATAGGATTTTTGAGCTCTACATCCTACACCAATCATATATTGAATGTGCACTTACCATGTGTCAAGCTCATGGGCTCCCAAAGCTCTATTGAATAGTCTTTGGTGATTTCGTGTTTTTGGATCATCCATGATTGATAAAGCACCAGCTATTGATCTTATAATAGGCATGAAATTTAATTAGTGCATGGTCATTAAAAATAACTTAGACTAAAATATTTTAAACTAAGTTTATTTCATGTCAATAAACACATCATAGACTTAGGTTAAAACATTTTAGCCTAATTTTTAAAGCATAACATCAAATGACCCATCGAATGATATAAAACATGCCCCTTTGTCTAAGTAAAATATTTGAAGAGATAGAATTTGATGGCCTCATGGGTGTAAAATAATGGTCACAAGAATGTTAATTTTAAGCTCATCAAGATCTTATATTCCATATATCTCAAATTTAATTTCATCCATCTGATCAAGAGCCATGGTGAAGCAAGATCCATCTAATCAATATCTAAGATCTTACATGCCAGTGGTTTAGGGTTCTGTTAACATTAAGCTTTGAATTTGGGAATACCATGTGGTATCTTTGTGATGCTACCATTTTTTGACCCTATTATCCTTGGGGAGGACCCATAAGTCATCGATCCCTATTTTAGTCCTCAAGATGATGACTCTTGTCATCCTCAGGGGACTCCTTTGGCATTTTAATGTTGTCTTCACTCTATTAGATCATCCTTTGTATGAGAAATTATGGACTAATAATCATGATACATGATATCAAACAAGATTAGCTCCATAAAATAATTAAAATGATGATATTAGTTTTATCCTAAGTTCTGATTGTATTAAAAGATATAGTGTGGGCCTTGGGGTAAAACTATAGCTTAAGTTCATTTTTAATGAAAGGGACCCACTTAACCTTAGGCAATCTCATGCCATTGGATCATTTATTCCACTTAATCATGGGATATTGATCATGATATTTGTTATGATATGGGATTGGTTTGAAAGGTGAAGCATTTAGGATCTTAGGTCTTCCTTCACTCCATTTGATCAATGAAGTGAGAGTTATTGGATTTGTAAAAGGCAACAGTGTGTAAGTTAGGACTCAAGATGAAATGAGAAATTAGGCTAAATAATTTAAGACTAAGGTATTATTAATGTTAATAAACATTAATGGGACCTTATAATTAAGGCTTTGGGCTTAATAAGTAACAAAGGAGACCATACTAGAAAAATTAAAATTTCCCTACCAATACAAAAGTTAGACTTGGTTAGAAATAAAGGAAACAAAAGGGACCAAGTAGGACTTTTAGGTTAAGGTATAGTTGTGTTAATAAATATGACAAAACCTTAACATGAAAATTAAGCTTAAGTCCAAAGTAATTTGAAATATTCCCACCAAATGCAAATATAAACTAAGGGTTTATTCTAGGGTTTTTTTAAGGAGAGCTTTTAGAATATGAATCCAAGTTTGAGTTTTCACAAACCAAAGGCTAGGGAAAGCCTAAATAAAGTCAACATGTAAACTTTAAGCATGATCCATTAGCAATATCTCCATGAAACCTATAACTTTAAGACATGAGGACCAATTATTAGCAACATTAGGCAAGCTCAAAGTAGAATTACAAGTAAATAAGCCATTCTTATCAAAGTAGATGATCTTCAAATTCAAATAATGATCTAATCAGATAGAGTTTTTAGTGTTAAGGTTCAAAGTATCTCAAGGGTATAAGTTTTCAAAAATAGGGGTATGTTGACCTCAAAACCAAGATTTATGAACAATAGTTAAGATCTTAGAGCACTCTTAAACACTAGTAAAACCCCACTAACATACCTATTTGTGGAGATATAAAGTATTATGAAATCAAAAACATTAAAACCTATTTAATATCACTTATATCATGAATTAGGCTCTCAAATATTCATGACCATGTCCATTAGTTGTACAAAATTATATGAATCAGGGCATAAAATAGGTTTTTAAGAGAAAAAACATAAAATATGAGGTACAAGGTAGTTTACATGAAATAAAACACATGGAGATCAAATATTAGAAATTTTTATGCACCTTTAAATCATTAGTTGGTAAAAAATATACCTTAAATTTGCCTTGGGAGCTCATCCAAATCAGCCACTCTATAACAAATTAAGCAAAAACTAGCCTAATCAACATGTTTGACTAAATTTTAGATATTTCAAGCCAAGAAGGACTATTTTCATGATATTATGAATTTATTAATGCCTTTAATTCATACTTTTTTTAGGTTTTCAAGTTTTTTTCAAGTCTAAATGGATACCAAGCATTAAAGTTAGGCTATTATGTATATTTTGGCCTAGTAGGCCTATCTATTCAATCAAGTGGAGAATATAATAGCATATGAAGTTTAATATAAGATCTATTTGGAAGTTTTTATTATCTCTCAATTTGTTCCACATAATGAAAACTCATCCTTTATGGCATCAAAATGTTCAATTAAGAGCTAAGGTGAGGTTAACTAGTCTTCAACTAGTCCAATGGCATGCACAACTTACCTTGAGTTCCAACTCATGAGAAACCTCACTTCATATTAGTTCTATAAATAAATATGGAATAGAATGTTTGGAAAAGGAGATTAAATAAGTAAAAAGGGGCCCACCATTTGATTTCCAATGCCAAAGTTTATGCATTTGTCATGCAAAACACTTAACTCAAGGATAAATTTTTAATAGACTATTATTTGTAATTCATAAATGGAAAATTGACTTTGAGTTAATTCAAGTTGAATCCTCCTTATCACCTCTATGCCACATTGGCTAGAGTTATTATATTTTCTATATATTAAGGCTTTCAAGATAATTCACAAGATCCCTCTCTTGGGAATGATTAAACTCTACCAATTTTTAGCTTTGTAATATTTTGAGATGAATAAAATGACTATTTTAAGATTCCATTATTCTAGTATAGTGTATTTATGTTAGTTTATTTTCACATGTGGTAGTATTTTTTCCCTTGTTAGGTCTTGATCTCACCTAGTTACTATTATGCTAGCTTATGTAAGTCATGTTTAGTGTTTGATGTCATTTGATTGAGATAATAATAGATATAATTAACTATTTAGTTCCTTTAATTAGACCTATTCCATCATTTCTCTCATGTTTTGATCACTTGATAAAACCTCTATATGAAATAATGATGCATAAGAGTCATTTGGAGTTGTAGATCTAATCATTGTATTATCTTATTAAATGTTTTATGAGTTCAAATAGAGTGGATGAACCAACAATATAGGTGTATCACCAATAGTAGAATAGAATTTCCCTTTTAGTTTCTTTCTAATCCTTTTTATCCAAAAAATTAGTGGGTTTTAGTAATCAAAGCATATGTGATACATCAGAGGAGCTAGCCTCATCAAAAATAGAGGCCTAGTTTGAGTGCAGGTGTTCCATAACTCAGATCATTCTAATGTTAGTACAAGTGTGAAGGATATCTTGAGTAATCAACCTTCAATCTAGGTGTTATCTGGGTTGATAACACTTACCACACTTTAAAAATGAAATATTTAGAATAGAATATGTTTATATACATATGAAATAAATCATAAATATCAAAATTACTCGAAATGAAATGGGAAATACACGTAGATAATATATAAATCAAAATAATATACTGGATGATAAATTAGTATACCAAATCTCTGTAAGTGGGATCTCCCTCATTAATGTTGGAGCTTGAATTCCTTCCTTTTCTATAGACATGTTACTCCAACTTAATTTTTTTCCATAACAATTCTACTATGGAAGATTTAAAACAATAATTATATTCTCTCTATTCTCTTCTCCAATCTATAAACCATCCAATAACTCCTATAACAACTTCACTACATATTTCAACACCTAAAAATCTACTCATTATATAGGGGAGTCATTCTATTTATTTATAAGTTACAAGAGTCAAATGATTACAAATAAAAATCTTATGGTTATCCTAAAATTATAGTTGATTACAATAATATCAACAATAAAACCATATTGTCGTAATAATAAAATAAAATAATATTATGTTAAAAGCATAAAATAATTATGAAAGAATATAATATTCATCCCTATGTTTGTGATATGACATCATTGGCTCTATCTATGATCTATATGTCATGATTAAAAATATTTTTACATAACTAGTGGTTATGGGTGCTTCTCTGGGTAGTGTTTATGGGTAGTGGCAATGGGTTATTTTATGGGTAGTGGTTGTGGGTGATTTTAAAGTAGTGGTTGTGGTTTGTTTTAGATAAATGCTTCAGTTTTTATTGAATAGTGGATGTGGGTGTTCTTAGATAGTGGCTATAGGTGGTCATATATAATGGTTGTAGGTCAAACAATCAATTGTTTAAAGACATTAGAAAATTCATAAATATTTCATAAAATTATATGTGTCTCAAATATTATGATTTTAACTATTAGTGTTCAAAATAATAAAACCATTAAATTATATAATTTTATTTATAAAACATTAACTTATATCACAACAATAAATACATTTGACATGGATAGAACTATGACTAAATGTATGGGTGAGCACTATAACAATAGAAAAAAATAAAATAGGTTTATGTGATAAAAATATGTGAGATGAGTTCAATTTATTTTCCTCATCATTCAAAAAACCAATTAAACTATTGCATGTTCCCATACAATCATACCAAAAACCTTAGAATTTTTTTTTTAAACTATCCTTTGTTGTTGGTTCATACATGTGGAATATCATCATATGAATATAAAATGATAATAGGTTATTTCCAAGGCATATGTTTTTTATGAGGTACAACCTTTCTTGGTGTCTTCTTGTGCAATGATGGTTCTTTTCTTTCTATTTTTCTTTGCTAGATTATTTAAGTTATTCCTATGGGGGAGTGTAAATTACAAAAACAAATATGTCCCATAATAATTTAGATTTACTATTATGCAATTCCTTTTCAAATATTATATTTATTCATAAATGATGATCCAATATGTGTGTTATTCCTCTTTGAATTTTTCTTTCTATTTTTATTAATAAACATAAAAAGAGAAGAGAAACATTGACATGAACATTGTGTCTCAAATGGATCAAAAATTTGAAATGATAATCAATCACTTCCTTGAATAGTGAATGCAAGTACCTCTCCTTTTTAGTAGAATGTGTTTATTTCTACTAATAGATCATGCTTTACACAAGGTATTATTTTTCTTATTGTTGGAAGAGCAATAACTTATGCAAGTAATTCTTATATCAAATTTTTTTTTGGTCCCTTTATAGTGACAATGTTACCATGAAGGGTCTAAGTAAATTCCTCTACTATTATTGCATCAAATCCTACATTTTTTTCAATAAAAGATAACAAACAATATTCTGAATATATTTAAAATATTTTCACTATTTATCAAAATTGTTTGATCATACAACTCACGTTTTATTATATTTCCTCCCATTATAGTGCATGATATTATCCTTTTACTATAAAAACTAATCTTGGTGTATGGAATGTATTTATAAAAACCCAAGTTGAATGTCTCAACTTTTAGCTATTGGTTAATTTGACTCACACATGCCAAATATGCATGATATTACATCCACAGGAAATAAATAGTATTTATTGATCACCTTCCCCCAAAATTTATCTTAAAAATTATCCTCAAGTGGAGTGAGGTGGGAGGAAATGAAAGCATGTAGGAGTGTGGTTGGGTGTAAAATATATGAATAATGCAATCCTAGGGAATATAATGACAACATGGAAACATGGAAATTATTATGAGGGAACATTTAAGGATAGTTTCATGATGATGGGAAGGAATAGAATAATAAAGTCAAATGCTATGTAAGATGGCTGAGGGATCTGGCTTGTAACTATGGGTTTTTTATAGATGAGCATACAAAATGATATAATTACATAATTTAATGTTAAGATAAAATAAATGGCTCTAAATAAAAAGTACAATTACCTAATTTGATAGCAGCTTACCAAAAATTATGATGCTTATAATAGGTGCATTGAGGTGGCATCATAAAGTCTTTTAGCTAGTGTAACCAAGTGTAAATTTAAATAATAAATCATATCAAATGATGAGAATATGTAGGATAACTTTAAGATGAAGAGAGGGTTGTGAGAATAAATGAAAGCAAGAACTGAAAAGTTTGAAATTATACTTTAATTTCTTATAGGGATGTTAATATGAATGGACATGTAGTAAAAATATATTAATTATGTATTAAATGACTCTTGATGAATAGGAATTAAAATAGGCATATTTTATTTCATAGAAATTGACAAAGAGAAAACACATAAGAAATGTAAACATGACAATGTAACAAGAGCTAGTAAAAACTAGTTGTAGAGGCTACAAAACCAAGCTATAGTAGTGGGTTGTAAAATTTGACCTGGCATTAGTGCTTGAATTTACATAATTATACCCTATAATTATTAGGCCAAGAGATGAGAAGACCACATAATCAAGGTGAAAAGAGTTTGGAGCCAATAATAAATGGGAGTAATTTACTAGCAAGGTAATTATGAATATGAAACATGAAAATAAAAACATAGATTTTAATACATTAAACAATAACTATCTTTTCCATTTGTAGTGAGGACAGTGTTGTTACAAGAACCTAGTCCCATATACTTTGTAATAAATATTCAAAGACAATATAGGTTTAAAGTGTAAGCAAAAAAATAAAAAATGACTTTAAAAATGAGAAGATATGATAAAATACTTTTATTTTTATGTGTGTGTGTGTGTGTATCTTTAAATTTTTACTTTGATTAGCCATCAAGATCATTCTATTATCAAGGTTCTTTAATCAATAATTATTCATCCAACAAATTAGTTTCTTGAGCCATGACTATCAACAATACCCAATAGGTTTTGATTGTTGATATTTCTTAATAATGTTTTAACAAATGATAACATGATGAAGGTGTTAGGAAGAATATGTACCATATCTAGTTAAAAACTTTAAATTAAAAAAATAAAGAGTATTTACATTATTTTATCTATGGTCATGTAATTGGATATGACATCTACTTATGATGAAAAAAATCCTAATAACATCAACAACAAAATGTCCATGTTTTGTTGTCCCATATCCTTCAACTTTTGAACCATTTTTACAAATTTTAGCTTGGTTGTCTTTGTGAAAAAAACTATTAATCAATATCCAGTATCCTAGTAGAGATCTCTTTATTGATTTAACCCATCATGCCACATGATTATTTGTTAGCTAGCCTCCAAGTGATGTGAATCTACCTGAAAACATTGATCAAAGCATGTAACTTTCTATAGATGCTAACATGTATCACATTAGTGGGTGTGCTTTGTATTGGTCTACAAGGAGCAATAATGAGAGATATTATTATAACTAAGGTGTTAATAATATATTAGCTTTGATATAAAACATAAAGATGTGTTCATCATTCACCTGTAGACTTTAAAAGCAAAAATTAGGTGGAAAAATAAGAAATAGAATTTTTAATTTCAATTTTTAGTAAGATGGATATATTGTATTCCTAAGGAAATATTATCTAGATAACAACGAAACCACAAATATTTAGTTTGTGCATTATATACAAGATCAAACTAAATAAAACATGAAAACTAGTAATGAAAAAAAAATCTAATTTTTAGCATATATAATGACAAGGAATTCTTTAAAACCTACCATATAATTGATATTAGTGCCAAAAATATGTTTGATAATGTTGTGTGTAGTAGGGTTCAAATTTCCATCCATTACATCAAGGAAAACTCTTAGTTAGGTGTCAAGGAGAAAAAAATAAATTTCAATCAAGTCCACGAATGTCATAAGGGTGTCTTATAAAACTTGAAAAATCTCCCAAGCATGCATTATACAAAAAAACATCATTAAAAAATAAATAATAAGGATGTCATTTTGGTAATATATATCATCAAATATAACCATGGTTAAGGAAAATATGATCATATCTTTCCTCATATGAGTGTACTTAAAAAATTTTGAATGAGTTTTTAGTTTTTAATTCCATTTGAGATGTTAATTGGATGCTAATTACAAAAACATTTTCTAAGAAAAAAGGCAACTGATCTTACTTAATGCAAGAATGCACTAGAGTATTGTTAAAATATGCTAAATATATCATTATTGTGGTAAGATTGATGGAAAAAATAACATCCCAAATAGGATTGAATATCCTACAATTGTAGGAGGACAACTAATATGTTAGAGTAAATAATATATATGGATTGATTTGTTTGAATGTTTTGTACACAATATAAAAGTCAATGTGTCTATATTTAGTGCTCATTAGTGTATTCAATGGTGGTAATTTATTGAGTAGAATATTGGTCAATTCCCATATTTTATTTTTTTCCCCTAAATATTTGTGTCAACACTCCATCTTAATCTAAAACAACCTTACAAAACAATTTGTAAAAAACTACAACATTGGCTACATGGACCAAAATAGTGGCTGCAAGGATGAAAATAATGGGTAAAGGGACTATAATAATGGCTATAAATTATTATAATAGTTTTTAAACAATGGATGCATGTAACTAATATAGTGGTTTTATGGAACAAAATAATGGTTTTAAAGAGTAAAACATTTGTTTTAGAGATTATGAAAGTGGTTATAAGGACTATAGTAGTGGTCAAATAGTGGCTACAAGTCATTACAATAGTGTCTAAATAGTGGCTACATATTGTTACAATAGTTTATGAATAGTGGCTAAATGTAACTTATATAGTGGTTTTAGGGACTAAAAAATGGTTGTAGGGTCTATGGTAGTGGATGCAGTGACTATAAAAGTGGTTAAATAATGGCTACAAGTTGGTACAATTAATTGTAAATAGTGGTTTCTATAACTTATACAATCAAAAAATAGATTGGGTGTCTCAAAATGAGCTACAATATTATGCTACTAAAATTATTTTCATGAATTCATATAAACATATAGACACAAAAAATCTTTAATATATTTAAAAAATCATTAATTTTTACAAGGGCTATTATGAATTCTCAGTAGTACATCCTTACTTATGAATGGATGAGGGTCAAAGATTGGCTCATTATTGGTAATGAATGTTTTATTTTTGTTTTTGAGACTTCATTGAGATGATATATTTATTATGGGTGGTGTATATGGTTTATTAAAATCCTTAAATGAAGATGGAACTCTATTGAGTTTATTAGGTATGCAGGGTGTGTTATTATTTCATTATTATAAATAAGGTGGGCTGATTCATTATTGGGTTATGTGTATGTTAGAGATAAAATCTTAGGTGTTAAAATGGGAGGTTGGGATTTTTTTAGGCCTTTTAAAAACTATATGGTATTTTGGATATATATGTTTTTTAAATACAACCTTGTGTGGCTATTCATGCCATGGTGGTGGTCGTTTCCATGAGTGACCTTGAAATATTAGCAATTGGAAATGTGGCTGATTTTTCCAAAGCTGACATGGAGGTGGGATATAATTTCATACATGAAATTTATATAAATTATGAATCACATAAGAATAAATAAACCCTAAAAAATTCAACAGGCATACCTATATTTATTTATATTGGTGTCCAAGGTCCCATTTGATATGGGAAAAAGTCTTATTTTCCTTCATCTTTCTCTTTAACAACTAGTATCTTGTCCTTATGTGCCTAACTATATTAACATATAACTCAACTTCAGATTGATTAGTTTAACTAGTAAGTGCAAAGGCATTTTTTATAGACTACTTTTCTCCAATAGGTGCATGGTTTCATATTACTACAAGCTAATTTTTTTTAAGAAGTGCATGCATCCATTTATGTTGTTGTAGGATGGTTTTATTCAACAAGTACATGAGTTTATATTTATATAAGTTGGTTTTATTCAAAAAGTGCATGTTTTATTATTGTTTTAGGTTAGTTTAATTTAATAAGTGCATGTAATTTTGTTTTTTAAAACTAGTTTTCTTCAACAAGTGCATATTTTTATGTTAATATAGGATAGTTTTATTCAATACTTTCATTCATTTATGTTGTTTTAGGCTATTTTTCTTCAACAAGTGCATGCATTTTTATTGTTGTAAGTTGGTTATCTTCAACAAGTGCATGATTTTATGCACATAAAAACATATCTACGTGGGTTTACTCATTAATGTGTCTTACCTTCACTTTTATTAAAGCTTGAAACATGTTTTTCTTATGTCATAACTATTTTATCATAGCCTTCAAAGCTACCAGATCTTAGTGCATAAAAACCAACTCTGTGTTCCTCATTTGCCTTGAATCAACATTTAATAGTGGAAAAATATTGTTTAGATTCAAATCTTATTATTTCTATAGGTGCAGTTGGTGAATCCCTATGTTTTCTTAAAATCATGGCTAATTTCTTCCATGGATATTGACATTGATTGTAATGTGGGTATCACTGATGGTTCAAGTTTTATGGCTACCATGGAAAGATTTTAAATTTCTTAAAATTATCCATGTTTGCATGAGTAATATGGAATATATAAAATATGTTTTCCTCCTAAAACAATCTAGATAATATTTAACCAAAGCCTATGATATCTCTTCTTGACTCTCTTCATCATGTAGTGTCTCAAAGCAATAACCATATCATTGAAGATTTCTTGATTCATATCCTAAAACATGTTGCTGAATTTTTCTATGAGAGTTCATATTTGGAGAATGGTGATGACAATGTCCTATTTTTATGATTCTTGTTCATCATTTACCTTGATTAGTTTATACATATATGGGTGATATCTTCAAATGATAATTATGAGACATATATTATATGCATGAGATCTAAATCTTCTAGGCATTCTTTATTTATTCTAAAAAGCACATCAACTTAATATTCTCTTAGTTCAGCTTTTTTTATACCTTTACAAGATAAACAAGAATATTTCCATATAGTCTTCTAGTATATTATATTAATTTTTGAAACATATCAAATATGTCACCTCCCATGAAATATTTTCCTTTATAGTGGTCTTCATATTTGAAAAGTAATTTATTATTCATGTCATCCCAATTAGTAATTATATTTTTTCTTAACCTCATGAACCATATGAGGGATGCATTTTTAAGAGTGGTTGGAAAAAATATTAGACTTTAGGCATTCTAATTGTAGTTGTAACTATAAAATATCATGTGAAACTCAAGAATAAATATATTAGGGTCCTCACTCACCATGCAATTTAAATTAAGAAATGTAGAAGGATAAATATTCCTCATTGGTGCAACACCTTTGGGTGTACTGATACAAAATTAAAAATTAGAATAATCTCTATGAAGGTATCCTATGATACATACTCAATATTCATTTAAATTTGTATTCCTTTCCCTATAATGGGTTAGTCACTTTTTATGATTTTTGTGGATTTTTCTTATTGTTAGCAACCCAAGTTTCACCCTGTTGAAGTAGATTGCTTAGATCTCCTTCAAACCTGGACTCACATTAGATTGGTCTATAGGCTGTGGTTACCGATACTTAGACCATACCTCTAGTTTATGAGGCTATCTCCTTTGATGTATCTAAATTGAATCCTTTTCCTAAAATCTAATTGATTTTGGGGTGAAAAGAGTTATAAAGATTACTAAAAGGGAAAACCTATGATAATAATGGTGATGTACCTATATTTCCAATTCATCCACTCAATTTTATACTTCTATAACAGTAATGAATGAGAAATGTTCTAAGAGACTATCTCTAAGGCTTCTTTTTCAGTAGTGTTTCACATGGAGGTCTTGATGAATGACTATATCTTGGAGGTAAAAAGAGAGAGATCTACTTTGAGACACTTTCAACCTTATTACACTACAAATCTAATCAATAACATTTGACACCTCATATAACCTATATAAGATAGTTCATCAATAGATAGGTGTGGAAAGGACATGTTAAAGGAAGATTCATACTACTTATACACATCTAAAAAATAATAAACATACTATAATTCAATCATAAAGATGTTAAGATAGTCAATTTTATTGATTCAGGAGGTTAAAAATTTCAATTTTGGCAGATTTTTCTCATGCCCAAGAGAGGGATCCTAAATTAAGGCCTAAAATCCTAAATATATATAACATGAGAAGATAAGAAGCTAATGTAATGGCATAAAGGAGAAGCCAAGAGTCATATATGAGTATCAACTCAAGTACTAATTCAGATATCACTCATTATAAATAGTCCTCCAAAATCTCTCTTCTTGTTTAATTTTCTTACATGCTCCTTGAATAAGCTCTTTGGAATTGAAAATAAGGTGGTGTGCCCTATTTGACTTGTTGAAACTCATTTTGAAGAATTATATGCCATTATTTATCAAATAAATCCTCTTAACATAATATCAAGTTAAGTGAATGACTCCTTCCTACTTTAAGACTTGGAACATGCATTTGATTATTATTCAAGGATGAGTTAACTCATTATAAGGATCAACTATGCATATGCTTGATAGTTAAGACCAGATATACATGTAAATTATACCTAAATAATAGTTATCTCATGTGATTTCTAATTAAGATCAGTTGTGGTGTGATAAATCTTCATTATCTCTCATCAATATCCTTTAATGCCATTTTTTTTATTGTGCTTGCTTGACCAAGTAGATATACTAGGTCAATTAGATATAGTATAATAGCTTATTACACTTTATGACCATTAAAACTTACATAAAACCTTAATAAAATATGAAATAGTGATTTTTAGACTTGAATCAAAATTATATATCATGAAATAGGTCCTCCTAGACAAACAACACCTACAAAGTGGTTAAATTGGGTGAGTAGGTTACATTATCTTTCATTTCTTGGAGATTGGATTTTTTTAATGAAACCATAGAGGCATTTAAAATAATTTTTTAATCATATGATGGGCTGAAGAGGTATAAATGTGCCAAAAAAACATTTCCAATGATTGGAATCATCTTAAACTACCTTGTACTTCTTTTTATACTCTTTTCCTCTCAAAACCCTATTTTTTACCATGATCATACAATGTTTATACATAGAGGTACCATTTAAAAGACTCTTTGTGAGATTAATTCATGTTTCTAGTGTCCATCTTGTGATTCATATGGTTTTGAGTGCAATAAAATTCACATTTCTCAAAACTAGTGTGTAAGAGCGTTTAGGGAGGGTTTTGGAGGTGAACCTTCTTAACGATGGTTAATAAATTATAGGCATAAAAAATATAAATAATTTATAATTATATTTAGTAAATAGAAACCTTAAATTTTTTTTAATAAGCTTGGGTTCCCATGCAAAGAGTGTGCAAAGATACATATGTAGAGAAGTTGACTTGTAGGGTTTTGCATGCATTCTGGGCCTACTTATAGTCTTAGTGATGGCTTATAAACTTCATATCCTAAACCAACCTCAATAATTAATGAATTTAAATTAATATGGGTCCTCAAATTATTCTAAGACCATTTTATAAAACTCCTCCGATGGTGAAATATAATAACATTCAAATAGGTGGGTTGAAATGAGTGTGTATATTGTGTAATTCGATTTTGATCCAAAGGACCAAATTGACATTTTTATCACATTTATTTTATTTAAATAAACTTTATAATAATTTAAAAATTCACTCAAACTTTTCATGATGTCATATTTTATTAACAGGGTCTATAAGTACCTCATGTTGATATATGCCTTCTAGGCCTAAAATAGGCTTTTAGGCCTAATATAAATGTCAGAGGTTAAAAATAATAATATTATATAATTTAAACTTATACTCAACCTTATACAACTTAATTTTGTTTCCTAAACTCCACTTTGTCTCTATGCCTATATGAAAGACTGTTTAGACTATGTGGTTATATAAGGTATAGGTCCACAAGTCTTTTATCCTTAAAGAGAATATTTAATTGGGTTTTAAAATTATTAAATATTCTCCCAACCTTTGTTATCATCTTCAAATTCTCAAACTTCCCATAACTCCCTATCTTTTTACCCTGGGGTTTACAAGTGGTCATAACTTCTTAACCCCTAGGTAATTGAGTTTGATGACTTTACTTGTAAAACCTAATATATTATTTATAATTATATTATTTATAAACTTATTAATTTTATTAATTAGATTTTATAAACCTCAAACAACCTCCAAATGTATACCAAACCCTTAATTTGTATGCATAGACTAGTTATAGGTTTGTCTCTTCAATTAGCCCTCAAGGGTTTTGACTTGAAATATTGAGTGTGATCAATATCATAAGATTTATGAAGCCTAATAATAAAATTTAAATACCTTAAAAACCTTACATGGATTTCAAACTCTTTATTTGATGTATGAGACCTCTAAAACCTACCTAGCTCCATTGTTGACTGTCGATAGACATGCACAAGAATATAATAAAGTAGTGTATTATTACACTATTAGTGTGACATAAATAATATAATTTAAACTTAAAATAACTCACAAATACCACTTATACCAAGTTTCATAATTGGATCTTGCCTATAGAGGATTGTAGGTGCATTTTCCCTAAGAGTAGATTAGGATGCATGTGTTTTCAATAGAACAATGACTGAGTTTTCCTCTTTTCACCTTTATCACTATGTTTAATAATAATGATATGGATTTATTGGGGTATAAAATACTTTTGTAAATTATTATTACCATTTATTATTCACTTCTCACTCTTATATGCCCTATCAAAACAATATTTCTCTTCATAAGTTCCTAAAGTAACTACCTCTACCAATACTATTGTAGATGATGATTAGAGGTAATGGAGGTGATTAAGATATATTTAACCATCACTTGGAATTTTAAAAATATCCCAAGTCATTCTAATCTCTCCTCTCAACCCTTTCCTCAACATATTTTCTCTTCAAACAATGTTCTCAAGCTCCTACACATTCCTGGTTTTGTACACATGCATGTGTACCTTCATGAGTTGGTAGTAGAGGTTATATGATCTTGGTGAAGGTATGATGATGTAAATTTACATTTTAATATATATATATATATATATATATATATATATATATATATATATATATATATAAACTCATATTCTTCCTTTTTTAATGAATTTATTCTTTAACTTCACCTTTATGGTACATGTATGTATCAATGCAATTGACCCTAGTATTGGTTATAGGTGAACATTTCAAGGTTAACCTTGGAATGTCCTTGATTTGGAACCTTATTCATATCCTTGATATATTTACATCCTCATTTAATTACCTTATGAAAGTTACATTGATCATGAGAATCCTTTATTATATCACTTTACTCTCATTCTCTTTGCAATCTTAAAGATATATTTATCAAGAGAAGGATGTGGATGACTACTCATGAGGTGAATGACGATGCTATTATGTAATTTAACTTCATGGATTGATATAACTCTTCAAACTATTCCTTATGACTCTCAAATCTAGGTAGAAAACCCATTGAACTTCAAGCCATAATGATACCCTTCTTTACAAATTTGATGTTATTCAAATTTACACACTTTAAGAACCTTCAAAAACCCTGTTGTAGGTGTTTATTTACAAGAAAATGTATCCTATTCTAAGTTTTATCCTTACGAGGGTCTGAATTTGAGCCAAATTTCAATGTATCACTTAATCAAGCTATATTATTTATACATATCATTATACCTTTTGCACATAAACCCTTTTCTCCATCATAGACTTGACTGTGTATTCTAGTTTGGATATTGTATGGAATGTGTATAAGTTTTAAACATTGAAACACAATAATAGACCTCCAAATTCATTCACCTAGTCTCTAATGTTATTACCCTCGATTAAATTTCTTCATTGAGTACAAATTTTCCTCTCAAATATGAAAGTTTCTCCATTGGTTTGAAATTAAGTTTTGAAACTAAGTTTGTTCTTGTTCCTAAAATAGGACTTTAGGTTATCTTAATAAGGATGATTGACTGCATGTTAAGTGGAATTTCTCCTTAGATTATGATTTTATTTTAAATATATTTTTTATTTTCCATCAGCTAATGCCAGGTGAAGGGGTTTAAGGAGTTATATTTTAAAATTTATATATTTTATTTATTTTGAGATAGCTAGCCACCTACCTATAGCTCATATAATGAGTAACGTAATGAAATAAATGAAAATGACAAATTGGGCAGGAGTTTTTAAACTCAAAAACTAATAGGTGGAGTAATTTATGAAGGTTTTAAATGTTGCAATAGTTTTAGGCAGGATTTTTGAGGGAAACTTCTAGATTTTTGGTAGTTTTGAAGAGACTAATAGAGGGTAAAAAAGAGAGGATAGAATATGACAAAGCAGAGAAAGAATGAAGGTCCATAATAGAATAAAGTCATAAGGAAGGTTCAAAATAAGTATACAAGGATAATTGAGATAGAGGGAGTAGAAAAAGATCAGCTAAAGGAAAAGATAGAGGATAGTAGTATACATGTAGGAGATAAGGAGGAAGTAAGTGGAATAACAGAGGGAACTCTATTTTGAAAACATTTTTGTAACAATATGTAAAGAGTGTAAACCAATATATTTTGAATATAATATAGTACTATTATCCTAATAGTTATTGTCTCTTTGTCTATGTTTGGGAGTCTTAAATGTGTGGAAATTTCTATTCTAAAAGTTAGAGTTTTGATTTGTAAGTTTAAAGTCCTTTAGGTTGATAGATTTTTTGGATAGTCAAGGTAAATAGTGACCTAAAACCATTGCTACAGGTACCTCTAAAAACATACAACCATTGATGTAAGTACCCATATCAACATATAGCCATATTGTAGGTACGTGTAGAAATAGTCTATTTTTGATAGTAACTTAGTGTGTGTTTCTATAATGCCTTTTTTTTCTTCCTAAGAAAATCATAGGACCTGTAGCATGTGTGTAGACCTATATAAAGGTTGTGTGAGGTTGTTTACAGAAACACAACCCCTCTTTTTCCACTTGTTTTCTCATTTTAGTGAGTTTTTAGGCACCTTCAAGGGGGGGTGGGTGCCATCAACATGGTATTAGAGCATAGCTATAACACTGGGAAGAAAGATAGTGAGTTGAGATGGCGTTAGAATAATCCTTATGAATTGTAACTATGGGTGTGTCCATACATCAAGGGATATTAGAGATATAAGATTACAGTAAGAAGAAAAAGGAAAAGAAGGTGAGTTAGAGTAGCAAGATACCACCAAGGAGAAAGATGACAGAGGTTACAATTGCATAAGTAGTAGGAAGAATAGATAAGGTGTTAGAAACCCTAAGGGGAATTAAGGAAAGAATGAATACAATAGAAGGTGGAATGAGAATAGGTAGATCACATGAAGAAATTGACAGTGAAGATGATAAGGAGGAGCAAAGATGGCTAGATAAGAAGGTGAAGATGAAGATGGAGATATAGATGTAGGTGAAAAAAGGCTTATAAGAGCTATTTCAAACATTAGGAAAGGAATGAGGGTAAAATTACCATGTTTTTTAGGAAGTTTAGAACCAAATGAACTAATTGACTAGATAACAGAGATGGAGGAATACTTTGATTATGATGAAGTAGAGGACCTAAAAAGAGTGAAGGTTTCTCAAACAAGGTTAAAAGGTCATGAAACAATCTAGTGGAAAGAGGTGTAAGATGAGAGAAGAATAAGTGGTAGATATAAGGTAACTCAGTGGGATTGAATGGTGAGTAAGATGAAGGCTAAATTTATACCTAGTGATTATCAGTTTGGACTTCTCAAGAAATTGTATAATTTAAAGCAAAGGGAGTTGAGTGTGAAGGCCTGTACTGAGGAGTTTTATAAAATTTCCATACAATTTGGTCATAATGAAATGGACCATGAAAAAGTAGTAAGGTATGTTAATGGATTGAGATTGAACATTCAAGTTGAACTAAGTATGATAAGGTTGTGAAATGTGGAAGAAGCATACTAGTATGTTTAAAAGGTTGAAGATAAATTGGCAAGGAAGCAAGGAATAAAAAAGGTAGAGGTGGATTTAGCAAAGGTGAAGTGCAAGAACAAAAAAAATATAGCCATTATAAGGAGGTCAACCCATCAAAAATTCATAAGGAGAAAGATTAAACAAGGTCAAGAACATACACCATGAGAGTTAGAGGTGGATATGGAAGAGGCCAAGGTAGAGGCTTCCAAGGCACATGTTTTAACTATGGATAGTTAGGCCATAGATTTTATGAATACCCATAACATAAACTAGAAGGATCAAAGAGAATAGGGGTAGTAAGTGCACATGTATCAAAGGGGGATAATGAGTATCTAGGTTTTGTTAGTCAACATGATGAACCTGAGAAAGGAGAAGCACTTATGATGAAGAGAAGATCATTGAAGCTAACCAAGAAAGAAGATGAACCTATCCAAAGGAAAAAATTATTTAGAATAATATGTAAATTGGGTTGAAAATGTTGCAAAGTCATAATAGATAGTGGTAGCATTGATAACTTAGTTTCAATTGAAATGGTGGATAAGTTGGGGTTAAAAAGAACATCCCATCCTACCCCTTACAAGGTATCATGATTGAAAAAAGGGCACCAAGTCTTGGTTGATCAATAATGCCTTGTGAATTTTTGAATAAGCTCATATGAATATGAGGTGTGGTGTGATATCATGCCCATGGATGTATGCCACTTACTCTTGTGGAGGCCATGGTATTTTGATAGGAAGGCAAACCATAATGGAAGATCAAACACTTCCACATTGGAGAAAAATGGAAGAAAACACACTCTTATGCCATTGGTAACTAAAGAAGAAGAGGTGAAATGTGGTCCAAGAATGCTACTAGTGGCATAGAAGAAAATTTTGAAAGATATTAAAGGTGAAGGATTATGTTTTTCAACAGTTCACAAGGAGCTACAAGTAGATGTAGCAAAGGATAGCAATGACATGCCTTTAGAAGTAAAGGAGTTGCTTGAAGAGTTTGATGAAATTGTGTAAAAGGATTTACCAAAAGGGATGCCACCTATGAGGAGCATCATCCATCATATTGACTTGATTTTAGGCATAAGTTTACCCAATAAGGTAGTGTATATGTTGACACCAATAGAGAATGAATAAGTGAAAAAACAAGTGCAGTAGCTATTTGAAAGAGGATTGATTAGAGAAAGCCTTAGCCCATGCATAGTACCAATTGTATTAGCACCAAATAAAGATGGTGAATGGAGGATGTGCACGAACTCAAGAACCATCAACAAAATAACCATAAGGTATCATTTTCCTTTACCAATAATAGATGATCTCATGGACTATTTGGGAAAGGCTAGATATTTTACAAAAATTGATGTAAATAGTGGATATCACCAAATTAGGATAAGAGAGGGTGATGAGTGGAAGACTGATTTTAAGACCAAAGATGGGTTATATGAGTGGTTAGTAATGGCCTTTGGGTTCAAAAATACACCCAACACATTTATGGGGTTAATGAATGAAGTATTGAAACCATTTTTTGGGAAGTTTGTGATTATTTATCTCGTTGATATTATAATTTTTAGTAGAAACAAAGAAGAGAATTTTTTACGTATTAGATAATTATTAAAATAGCTCAAGGAAAAAAGGTTATTGGTGAATTTTAAAAAGTACAGCTTTATGAAGGAGAAATTGGTTTAATTGGGGTATGTTATCTCTTAGCAAGGGCTGAAAATGGATCCAAAAAAGGTACATGTTGTCATTGAATGGTCAACACCTAGAAGTGTACATGATGTTAGAAGTTTTCGTGATTTAGCAAGTTTTTATCATAGATTTATTCAAAATTTCAATGGCATATGTTCACCGAAAATTTAAAATATAAGGGAAGATAAGAAAAATTTTAAGTGCACAACAATAGGAGATAAATGTTTTGATATTTTGAAGAAGAAAGTCACCAAAGAACCAGTATTAGCCATGCCTAATTATGTAAAGGTGTTTCAAGTGGATTGAGATCCAAGTGAGATAGCCATAGGAGTAGTTTTAAGCCAAGAGGGTAGACCTATTACATAATTTAGTGAGAAGCTTAATGATGACAAGAAGAGGTATTTAGTTTATGACCAAGAATTCTATGCCATTGTGCAAGATTTTAAGAAGTGGCATCATTATTTGTTTCCAAAAGAGTTTATTCTCTACATGAATCATCATGCTTTACAATTTATTAATAGTCAAACCAAGTTGATATAATGACATATGAAGTGGGTTGAATTCCTAAAAGGATATACTTTTGTTCTCAAGCATAGAAGTGGGAGTTCAAAAAAAGTAGCAGATGCATTGAGTAGAAGAGAAACATTGTTGACTGAAATGAGAGTTGTAGTAGTTGTATTTGATGCTATCAAAGAGTTTTATAAAGATGATTTGGAGTTTAAGGATGCATGGATATCATGTATGGATCCTACTAGTGTGTATAAGACAACTTGGATGGATTATTCTATACAAGATGGATTGTTTTTCAAAGGACAACTTTGCATACCACAAGGATCAATGAGGCAGAATTTAATAAGAGAAAAACATTGTGGTGATTTAGCTAGACATTTTAGAGATGATAAAATGATGGCACAACTTAGTGAAAGATAATTTTGGCCAAATATGAGGGAAAAAATCAGAAAATTTGTGCAAGGATGTCAAGTTTATCAATATTCCAAAGGAGGAAGTCAAAATACAAGCCTATATCAGCCATTACCCATAATAGAGAAACCATGAGAAGATGTAAGTATAAATTTCATACTTGGAAAACCAAGAAAATAATGAGGTAAGGATTAAATTGTTTTGGTTGTTGATATATTTTCCAAAATATCTCACTTTATAGAATTCAAAAAGATAGATGATGCAACACATGTAGTAAATTTGTTCTTTACAGAGGTTGTTAGATTACATAGTTTACCAAGAAGTATAGTTTCAGACCAAGATACTAAGTTTGTAGGACATTTTTGGAGGACACATTGGAAGAAATTAGGGACTAATTTAAAGTTTAGTTTTGTATATCATCCTAAAATGGATGGATAGACTAAATTTATTAACCATAGCTTGGAAAATTTGCTAAGATGTTTAGTTGGAAACAAGCTTAAGCAATGGGATTTAGTATTGCCTCAAGCTGAGTTTGTATACAATGACTTAATAAAAAAAGGCATAGGTAAGACTCCATTTTATATTTTTTATAGGAATAATCCTAAAGGTATTTTAGAATTAAGGGATCTTGTAAATATTGAAGGGCATAAGAGAAGTTCTAAAGGAGAATATTTTGGTGAATATATGCAATATTTACATCAACAAGTGGGGGAAAAACTCAGTTAGAGTAGCCAATAGTATAAGGAAAAGGCAAATTTTAAAAGGAGAGAAAATAATATTGAAGTGGGAGAAATGGTATTGACACAAGTATGAAAAGAAAGATTTCCTAGCCATGCCTACAACAAACTTAAGTGGAATAAGATTGGACCATGCAAGGTCATCAAGAATCTTCACCAAATGCCTATGAGTTAGAGCTACCTAGAGGTTTGGAAATATCTCAAAATTTTAATGTTTCTTATTTATATACTTATCATGAGAGAGAGACATCACAACTACAAGAATAAGTGTAGACATTACCAAAAAACTAGAAGGAACAACTACCTAAGAAAGCACAGGAGGAGATTGAAGATATTTTGGATTCAAGAGTGATTATGAAGACAAGGGGGAAAGATTACAGTGAATATTTAACTAAATGAAAGGGTAGACTAGTGGAGGATGCAACATGGTTAAACCCAATAGAGCTAGATCACTCCAATTAGTACAATATAATGGAGTTATTGACCTGCATCAACTGGAACCTTAACCCACAATAATAGATAGTTATACATAGTGAGTAGGGGCTCAGAAGACTTTTTATCCTAGTAGTTTGATATAGGGGCATAATTCTTTTTAAATGTTTTTTTTTTAAATTTTTTCATCAACTAATGCCATGTGAAGGGGTTTAAGGAGTTATATTTATTTTTTTTTTTTTTTTTTTTGTTTTTGGATAGCTATCCACCTACCCGTAGCTCATTTAATGAGAAACATAATGAAAGAAATGAAAAGGGCAAGCTAAGTGGAAGTTTTTGAACTCAAAAACTGGCAAGTGGAGGAATTTATTAAGGGTTTTAAACATTTGAGTAGATTTAGGTAGGATGTTTGGGGGAAATTTATATATTTTTGGTAGTTTTGAAGAGAAGAATAGAGGGCATAAAAGAGAGGATAGAACAAGATAGAGAGGAGAAAGAAGAAAGGTCCAAAATAGAATAGAGTAAAAAGGAAGGTTCAAAACAAAAACAAGCATATAAGGAAAATCAAGATAGAGGGAGTAGAAATGAGAATTTAAATAAAAATACACAAAGGATAATAGTATACAAGTAGCAAACAAGGAGGAAGGAAGTGGAAAAACATAGGCAACTCTATTCTGTAAACATTTTTGTAACTGTATGTAAAGAGTGTAAACCACTATATTTTTAATATAATATAGTACTATTATATTAATAGCTATTATGTATTTATCTATGTTTGGGAGTGTTAAATGTGTGTCAATTTTTTTTCTAAAAGTTGGAGTTGCTTTTCAAGTTTAAAGTCCTTTAGGTTGTTAAAAATTGGACAGTCAAGGTAAATAGTCACCTACATCCATTATTGTAGGCACCCATAGCAACATATAGTCATTGTTATAGGTATCCATAAAAACATAGAACCATTGGTTTAGGTAACCATACCAACATATAGCCATTGCTACAGGTACCCATAGTAATACTCTATTTTTGAAAAATTAGTGTGTCTTTTTGTAGTTATTTTTTTTGCTTCCTAAGCAAATCATATGACCTATAGCATGTGTGTAGACCTCTATAAAGGTTGTATGAGGTTTCTTATAGAAGCATAACCCCTCCTTTTCCACCTATTTACTCATTTTAGTGGGTTTTTAGGTGCCTACAAGGGGGGTGGGTACCCTCAAAAAAGGATCAAGAAATCCTCACTCTTTGTTGACTCTTACTCATGCATCTATGCCATGATCCTTCCTTCATGATGACTACATACTATATTTTCATGTCACTATATGAGGTTCATCTATATGGACAGAGGTGAAATTAGACCTTGATAAGGTCACAAAACATGACTATGAGCCTCTCCTTAACTCTAAGTAACTTGATGATATGGTTCAACCTTATTCATTTGAGAAATTGATGTCTTATTGTCTCTTCAAAATAATACCTTCATGAAACACATTCCAACTATATCTCCCTTAGCTTTAGGTGGAGATTTTCCTCTCTTTAACACTATTTGAAGGTTTATAGACCACATTTATATGACTATGATGCTTCCCAATGTCCTTGACTCTTATTGACAATGGATACATGAGGTGAAAATGAGTGGAAGAAGGTAATATGGTGATTGAAAAGGAAATGATAATGGAGATGGTAGTGAAAGGATTGAGATAGTGATGAAAATAAATATGAAAGCCTATGAAATGGGATAAACATGATGGAGAGTAGAAAGAACATGCATCCAATACCTTGATAGTCATGAATACTATGAGTGATGCATAGGAATATTATTCAACCAACTATACCATTTTGGAGGTCTTATACAAGCATATACTACTAAGAATGGAAACCTAGGAATCATAAAAAAAACTTAAGGAATGCTAAGTTTCCTTAATTTTTTCTTGACTAAAACTCCATGAAGATATTGATATCAAATTGATGGATTAATTTATATGTATATTTGAGGAATGTTTGATAATATTTAATGATGAACACATGAACATGAAGGAGACCTATAAAACATGTCATGATGAATCTTGATAACCATGGATCAACCTATGAATCGTACAACTTCTCTAAACTGCCTACAAATAAGAGATTTACATAATTTATTTTCTTGAGTTAAATATGAACTCACACATGTGAAAAAAATTGAATAATTCCATGGAAAATTATCTCATTTTCCTAACAAACTCCATAAAATTTATTTTTTTGTCATGATTCTCAGAAAAGGAGAAATCTTAGGAAACCAATTGCTTGCTTGGATGAAGAAGGAATAGTGAATGCCTTAGCTTGTTAAGGATGGTTCATGAAGGAGAGAGAGAGAAAATAAGAACCAATTACCATAGTTTTAATATATCTCAAACCCCTTTCTCTACCCAAAATTCCAAACCTTGATTTTATCTCTTATGGTCATACCATCTGCAAACCTGAAGGGCTCTCTTGATGTGCAAAGAAGCTAGATGGATGGAGAGAAACAATTTTGGGACTATATGAGGTCATTTTTCCTTTAATATTCTCTTAAAATCCTATTATAACTTCATATTCATTCTCATCATAATTTTTTTATAGAGAAGATCGTACAAGCCCATACTCCTGCATGAAAATACATGGAAAATGGCCTTTCTCTTACACATTCTCCAAACTTAAAGTTTAAAACCACCAATTGAGGGAAAATTGAGGAATAAAATGAGTCATGTGGGATATTATAACACGTAATAAGTATTTTATGATCAAAATATGAGCAAATTTGGCATGTGGGAGCCTTTTGGGGAGCAAAAGTACACTTAGACTTATGAAGGAGATCTTTTCAAAGCATGACATCATGTGACTAATGTAAATTCATGAAAATAAAGGTGTTTATGGATAATATGGATAACTTAGTGGCCTTTGAATCCAAATTTATAATTTAAAGTCAAAAAAAACCTCTCATATAGGCAAATATACAGATAATTTCTCAAAGAAGGTTTGCCACTGAATGACATAAAAGTATGTTATAGCCTTATTTAGGTCCTAAATAGGCTTCTATGTATCCTTCTCATATTTAAAATATTATATATATATATATATATATATATTCATACTTAAATATACTAAATAAACTCATAAATACTCATCATAAGTTAAAACAAAGACATGATCTTGACAAGAATGAGACACACTCCCTTCACTTGATGGTTAATGACATCAAGATGGTCAAATACATCACTTAAGGACCCAAGAAAACTAGGATATGATTTATATTAATGTCAACCTAATGGTTAAGAGAACCTTGTGTTTTTTTCATGACAATGATAGTCTGAAACATGAAAACATGGTTTTAAGGACTAGTATTCGATTGTAAAATAGATTTTTTTTAACTTTAAAATACCTATTAAGACTTAAATAACAATAAGACTCAATATAAAAAACACAATAACACACCTAAACTAAGAAGCAAACACACCTAACCTAAGGAAAATAAGAATAAGACAAACATAACAATAAGGTGGTAGACTAATAATTGTGTTATTCACTTATTGAAGCATAAAAAATAACCTAAAACAAATCACCTAAGATAAAAATCTGTCCTGTACGGTCAAATGAAAAACTTGGTTGTCCACCATGGAACCTTGAAGTATGTCTGCCACATCTTGATCTCTCCTTCTTATAGCTAATAGAATTTTCACATTCATAGCCTCTTGGGGAAGCAACTGGTTCTTCTAGTTCTAATTTTAAGTGCATGAATTATATATCTTAGTAAAATACATAGTCATACTCCTCCCATATCTATGTGCTTTGTAATAACAATGCCAATTCTACCTCATTCATGGGTTGCTTATGGTCATATTGGATAACTTGAGATGGATTTTATATTATGATTATATAGTTGAATTCTAAGAGAGATGGATCTAATTTCATGACTTCTTGAGAATTTTTGAGTTAATTTACAACCTAAAAGAGTGAATAGGCATCTGAGGATGAAGGCAAATTTTGATAACCTTGATTGAAAAACTCAAAAAAGTCATCTTCTGATAAGACAACTTCTTGGAATAGAGTGCTTAAAGAGATAACTCCTTAATAAAAATAATTCTCTCAACCTAAAATGAATCAACTTAAAGTAAAGAGTAACCTAAATTAATTATATCAAATAATACCATTGATTAGTTCTTAACAAACTCAAGTGTGATTGGACTTTCTTCAAGCTGAATAGTATAAGGTACAGGGGCAAGCATATGACTTTCTTGGTCATGATCATGAAGATGGAAATCTTAATTTGATATCTTAGATTGGTAAATATAAATTATTTCATCTTCAACATCAAATTGATGATGTGTAATTCTCTCAAAGTTCACTTATTCCTCATATTCCTTATATGGCTTGAACTTGTCTTCTATGACTACTACAAGCTATTATGGGCTATCATGATTAATGACAGCTATCATGTGATCAAGGAGTTCATGGGAACCATCTTTTTATTTCTCAATTGGAGTGTATTCCTCTTATATTTCATATTTTGCTTGTATTCCATCATCTATGTCAAAAACAACCTCTTTAAAGTCATCTTCTTTTACATTTTGAAAGATTGAATCATGCCTATCTTTGCCAAGAGGTATGTTAATCATGATTTACTCTTATTTCTCACCTGAGTCATTGTCATATTTTTTCACTTCCACTAAATATTATTCATTTATATCATAAAGGATAGTCTTTTCTCAAATATTGGCATGGTGTATTCTTAAAAATACTCAAGAAGATGAGATAAATCCAGATGTGTTACCATGTATGTTTGGTTTTACTCAAGGGGATGCTCAACTTTGACAACCATCACATCCTCTTTTTTTTTTAATTTGTCCTTGAATAGACTTTCATGAAGGGAAGGCCCTAGACTCTTGAGGATGGAGGGGTGGGGGATAGATAAATTTAGACTTGTCCTTGACTTCAACACTTAGGATTATGCTTGACTGGTGTAATTGTTTCCAAGTTGGAAACTTGGGTTAAGGAGCCTCTTGATTTAAAGATATTGTAGTTTGGGGCATGATTTGAAAAAAATTCCTACTAAGATGGAGTTTCAATCCATGGATAGTGGCATGGGTCAGTAAGAGGTAGTGACTTTTGAGACTGTTACATGATTGTTCTTGTCTCAAGGCTAAAATTTCTTCAGTAATGATTTAGTTCGTCCTCGTCATCTCCTCCAACTCATAATTTTTTTATGTTTTGAAAGGGTGGTTGATCTTTGGATTGATATGGCTCATATGGAAGATAAAAATGTTCATGAGGGTTATCATAAGTTTGGTATGAGCCACCATAATATTGATAAGGTTATATATATGGTTGGTGAGGCTCATCATAAGGATGATATAGATCATGGTAGGGTTGATAGGGGTGATGATGAGATGGATAGGGATCATATTAAAATTGGGATGGATTATAAGGCTATTGATAAGGAGATGAATGACCAAAATATGCTCCATAGGATGGCATATCCTATTAAAGGATACATGAAAAATAATGAATTTATGAATAAAAGATGACCTTTACCGCATATATGATAACCATATGAGTGTTTGATATTACGTGTGAAGACTAAGATGATAAAAATAAATACTATAATGGCTAAATCTATGTCCCAATAGGCATACAATAATTATTATCAACCCAAGATGCACCTCACTAAATTAGATTTCTTAGAACTCCTTCAAACCTAGACTAACATTGTATTGGTCTATAGGTTATGGGATGCCTATACTTAAGCTAGACCTCTAGATTGTGAGGCTATATCCTTTGATGTATCTAATTTGAATCATTTTCCTAAAATATAATTTATTTTGGGGTGAAAATAGGTATAAATATTACTAAAAGGTAAAACCTATGCTAATGATGGTGAGGCACCTATATTGCTGATTCATTCACTCAATTTTATACTTCTAGAACATTAATGAACTAGAAATGGACTAAGAGATTATCTCTAAGGCTTGTTTTGAATGAATATAACTTAGAGGTAAATGGAGAGAGGTCTAATTTGAGACACTCAACCTTGTTATACTAAAAATATGATCACCAACTTTTGACACTTAATATAAACTTTATAAGAAAATTCATCAATAGATAGGTGTGGCAAGGACATGTTAAGGTAAGATTCATACCATTTATACACATATGAATAAGTATAAAAACACAATAACTCAATCATAAATATGTTGAAACAATCCATTTTATTGATTTAAAAGGTTACAAAGTTCAATCTTGTAGAGTTTTCTCATGCCCAAGAGAGAAATCCTAAAATAAGGCATAAAACCCTGAATATATAAAACATGAGAAGAAAAGAAGCCAATAGAATGGAGTAGAGGAGAATACAAGAGTCATATATGAGAATAAATTTGAGTAATAATTTGGTTATCACTCATTGTAAACATTCCTCCAAAATATCTCTTCTTGTTTAATTTTATTTCATGCTCCTTGAATGAGCTTTTTAGCATTGAAAATAAGGTGGTGGGCCATAGTTGACTTGTTCAAACTCCTTTTAAAGGATGCTATTAAATTATTTATAAAATAACTCCTCTTGACATAAGATCAGGTGAAGTGAATGAATCCTTCCTACTTTAAGACTCAGAAATGCATTTAAATGTTAATCAAGGATCAGCTAGCTCATGATAAGGATAAATGATGCATGTGATTGATAGTTAAGACTAGATATACATGGAAATGTCACCTAAAGATAATTTATATCATGTTATTTATACTTAATATTAGTTTTGGTGTGATAAATCTACATTATCTCTCATTAATAACCTTTAATGCCATTTTTTCATTTTGTTTACTTGACCAAGTAGACATACTAGGCCAATTAGTCCTAGTAGCCTAACTTATTGCACTTGATGACCATGAAACCTTGCATAAAAAATTTAGAACTGATGAAATAGTGATTTTTATACCTGAATCAACATTCCATATCATGAAATAAGTCCTCTTGGGAAATTAGCACTTATAAAGTGGTCAAATTGGGTGAATAGGTCATGTTTTCCTTTATTTCTTATAGACTGGCTATTTTTAATGAACTCATAAAGGAATTTATAGGCATGTTTTTGAGCATATTATGGATAAATGAGGTAGAAAAAGTGCCAAAAAATCATCTCTAATAATTACAATCATCCTAAACTACCTTATACTTCTATTTCTACTATTTTTCCTCTTAAACCCCTATTTTATACCATGTCCATATAGTTCTATACATTACGGTACCATCTACCTAACCCTTTATGAGTGTAATTCATGTTCATAGTGGTTATCAAGTGATTCATGGGGTTTTGAGTGCTATAAAATTCACTTTTCACAAAACTCATCTATAAGAGTGTTTAGGGATGGTTTTGGAGGTGAATCTTCTTAATGATGGTTAAAAAAAATAGACTAAAAATAGGGACTTATTTAAAATTATCTCTATTCCATAGACCCCTTTAAATTTCTTGATAATCTTGGGTTCCCATGTAAAGAGTATGCAAAGATACATGCATAGAGAAGTTAACTTGTAGGGTTTTGTATGCATTTTGGACCTTCTTATAGTCTTAGTGATGGTTCTTAAACCTTAGAATATTAATAAAAATAAATAATTCATGGATTTAAATTAAATATGGTTAATAAAATCATTTTAATATAATTTTATAAAACTCCTCCTGTGGTGAAAGATACAAGCATTCAAACAAGTGGGTTAATATAAACATGTAGACTATGTAATTGAGTTTACTCCAAAGGACCAAATTGAAATTTAAATTGTATTTATTTGATTTAAATTACCTTTATAAGACCTAAAAATCCCATTCAAACTTCTCATGATGTCATGTTTTCTTAATAGGTTTTGTAAGTGCCTCAAGGTGATATATGCCTTATAGGCCTAAAATAGGCTTTTAAGACTAATCTGAATGTTGGAGGTCTAAATGACCTGTAGGTGAATTTTGAGGTTAAAAATCATAATACTATTTTATTTTAACTTGTATTAAATCTTATAAAACTTCCTTTTGTTTTCCAAACTCCACTTTGTCTCCATGTCTTATGATTGTGCCTATAGGAAAGAGTGTTTAAACTATGTGTTTCTATAAGGTAGAGGTCTGCAAGTATTTTTTTACTTAAAGAGAATATCTAATTAGATTTAAAACCTATGAAATATTCTACCAAAATTTCTTATCATCTTTAAATTTTCAAACTATCCATAAATCCCTATATTTCTACCCTAGGGTTTGCAAGTAGTCATAGCTTCTTAACCCTTAGGTGACTCAGTTTGGTAACTTTTTTTGTAAGACCTAAGATATTATTTATCATTAATGTTGAGGTTTTCTAAATTATGTCTTTAATTTTTCAAATAGTGTCCATGATTTTTTATTTATGCATGGTTCTCAATGACAAAGTGTGCCTTAGTGATCATGCATGGACCCAACTGTGTTTGCTTGGTTAGACAAGATGATGGATGTTAGTGATGTGTTGACCAATTTTAAGGAGTAATAAAAAGGATAAATATTTATTGGGTTACTTGTGTAAGTTAAATTAATCCATTGTAATAGTCTTGTGAAGTTCTAGGTTCTCTTAGTCATCTTGGCAGAACTTCTTGAGTAAGCAGATTGATGATGTTAGCATTTGCATGTGTGGAGGTGTCAAAAGAAATTGGTCACATGGGTTTGTTCATATTTGTTCCTAGATAATTGTTTTTTGAATTTTAGGTCTTTACACAATGTCTATAAAAATTTATGGTAGTGCAAAGGTGATGTCCCAAGTAGATTTCACTAGTTTCCATAGTCAAATTTACATTAAAAAATGACCATTAGAATTCAAATATTTGAATTAATAAAGGAAAACTAGTCATCATTTTTTTCCCTATAAATAATGAATATGAATGAATTTTACTGTGTTTTAAAGCTAAAAGTGGTATAAAAATTCAATTTCAATATAATAAAAATGATTTGGAGGTTTGACCAATCCATCCTCAGTATGAACAATTGCTTACAAGTTGACTTTTAGTTCATTCATGGTGTTTTCATGTACAAGGCAAATGTTTGATAGGTTTTGAATATGCATGTGTTTAGTGATGAATTTAATAACTTGAAAATATCCTAGGGGTCATGTTTCATGGATTTATGTGATTTTAGGTGATATTTTTTTCTTATTTTTGTTCCCTAAAGTGTTAAAGGGGTGAATAGGTCTCCATGGACCTAAAAGGGCTTCTTAGGCTTGATTGAAAGGTGTTGATTATTAAGGGTGATATATCAAATATTTTGAAAAAATATGTGGATTATTATAATCCAAATAAAATTTTAATATAATCCTTAATGGTTAAGGCATGTCTAATGATTGACCAATAAGGTGATGTTCTTGAAGGCTCTATAAAGATCATAAACAAATATGAAGGTTTCTAGAGATGATATGTGAAGTATAAAGAAGTGTGAGTGTGATTTGTGGATATATTAAAGATAATAAAAGGTTGGGGAGTATATTAATGACCTATAGGTCATATTTATGATGTTATAATATTGTTCTTGTAGGGTTGAAGATCGAGGATGAGAGAAGAGGTGTAGAGTGATCCAAAAGGTTATTTTAGATTCATTGCTTGTATGTGAAGGTTTGAGTGAGTGTCAAAGGTTGAAGAGAATTTAAATTCACTAATTATCCATCAGATTGAAATTAAATAATACCTATATAGGTGTTTATATCAGAAGGTGCTATGTAGGTACTCAACATCTAGGCCAAGTGGGTGCTTGTTCATGCTTAGGGGTTGGTGATCCTTGTGAAGTGGGTACTTCACCAAAGTATCTTATTTGTAAATATTTTATAAGAACTTATTCCACTTATTTTTATACTTGAGAGTGGATTTTATCCCCTATGAGTTTTTCCCACATAATCCATGCTTTATGAGTGTTAATTTTGCATAGTTTCCTTGTTCATTACATTAATTAATCTATATGATTTATGAATCCTTATGTTGAGTGGTTGAGAGTTTGAAGTTTTAGAATTTGAATTGAATTTATTCAATCAATAATTCAATCCCCTATCTTATTTATTATACCTATACTAATTATATGATGTATAATTTTTTTCCTATGATCAATCAACTATTATCAACCTTAAACAACCTCCAAATGTATACTAAGACCTCAATTTGTATGCACACACTAGCTATAGGTCTGTCTCTTTAATTATCCCTCGAGGGTTTTGAATTGAAATATTGGGTGTGATAAATATCATAATATGTATGAATCCTAAACATCACACTTAAATACCTTAAAAACCTTACATAGAGTTCAAACTCTCTATTTGATGCATTAGAAATCCAAAAGTATGGCTAACTCCATTATTGAATGTCAATAGATAAGCATAGGACTGTAACAAAATAATGGATGATTCCAATCTTATTGTGGAATAAAAAATATGATGTAAACTTAAAATAACTCATAAACACCACTTATACCAATTTTCATAATTGGATCTTTCTTATAGAGGTTTGTAGATGCATTTTTCCTAAGACTAGCTTAGGCTGCCTATGTTTCCAATATGACTATGACTAAATTTTCCTATTTTTACCTTTGTAAACGTGTTTAATAATACTTACAGGGAGTTATTGGTCTATAAAATCCTTATTTAAATTATTCTTACCTTTTATTAGTCACTTGTTAGTCTTATATACCCCATCAAAACACCATTTCTCTTCATAGGCTCCCAAAGCAACTACCTCTACCAATACTAATGTAGATGATGATTAGAAGTAATGGAGGTGATTGATATATATTTAACTTGGAACTTTACAGATATACCAAGTCATTTTAAACTCTTCTCTCAACCCTTTATTTATCATATTTACTCTTTAAACAATTTTCTTAGGCTCCTACACAGTCCTAATTTTGTACATAGGCCTATGTACCTTCATGAGTTGCTAGTAGAGGTTATATGATATTTTTGAAGGCATGATTATGTAAATTTTCCATTTTTATATATATATTACCTCACATTCTTCCTTATGTAATGAATTTGGTCTTGAAATGCACCTTTAGGATACATGGATGTATTAATGCAATTGATCCTAACATTAGCTATAGGTGTGAATTTCAAGGTTGACTTTGGAATGTACCTTACTTGGAAACATTATTCATATCCTTTATCTATTTAAATAATCATTCCATTACCTTATTAATATTCCATTGATCATGATATTTTTTATTAGATCACTTTGCTCTCATTCTCTTTTCAATCTTGAAGATATATTTGTCTTAAGAAGTCTATATATGACTGATGATGAGGTAAATGACTATGCTATTATGTAATTTAACTTCATTTCTTATTTGAAAACTTCACACTATTATTTGTGACTCTCAAATATAGGTAAAAACACCATTTAACTTCAATCCATAACAACACCCCTCTTTATAGTTTTGATGTGATTCGAGTTTGCACACTTTTAGAACCCTTAAAAACCCTATTGTAGGTATTGATTTACATGGAAATGTATTATATTATAAGTTTTATCCTTACAAGGGTCTACATTTGAGTAAAATTTCATATATACCACTTAATCACACTATTTATTCATACAAATTATTTTACCTTTTGAACATAAACCCTTTTCTCCATCATAGACTTGATTGTGTATTCTAGTTTGGCTCTTGTATAGATTGTGTACAAATTTTAGGCCTTAAAAAACACTAACAGACCACAAAATTAATTCACATAATATTTTATGTTCTTAACCTTTCTTAAATTTCTTCATTGATTTCAACTTTCCCTCTTAAAGATGCAAGTTTCTCCCTTGGTTTGAAATTGAGTTTGTTCTTGTTCCTCAAACATGCCTATAGGTTATCTTAAGATGGATGATTGACTAAAAATTAAGTGAAATTTATCCTTATATTGAGATATGAATTAATTTAAAATAGGGATCAATCACTCCTCACTATTTTCTGGCTCTAACTCATACATCTACGCTATGATCATTCCTTCATGATGATGATGATATACGATATCTTCATGTGACTATGTAAGGTTCTTTTGTAAAGATAGAGGTGAAATTAAACCTTGATAAGGTAATAAAACATGAATATGAGCCTATCCTTCAGTTTAATAAACTTGATGAGATGGTTAAAACTTACTCATTTGAGAAATCCATGTCTTTTAATCTCTTCAAAATAATACCTTCATGAACACATCTTGATTGTATCTCCTTAGTTGTAGGTGGAGATTTTCCTCTAATTCACATTATTTTAAGGTTTGTAGACCACATTTATATGACCATGATTCTCTTGGTGTCCTTTAATATTCTTTAAAATGGATACATGAAGTGAAAATGAGTGGAAGGTGGTAATATGGTGATTGACATGGAAATGAGATTGCAGATGGTAGTGAAAGGATGAAAGGTAGTATGAAAGCGTATGAAATGGGGTGATTATGGTGGAGAATGGAAAGAGCATGAATGTAATTCCTTTAAAATCATGAAGAATATGAGTGATGAATAATCATATGCCTCAACCAACTATACCATTTTAGAGGTCTTAGATAAGCATATACTACCAAGAATGGAAACCTAGGAATCATACAAAAAACTTAAGGAATGTTAAGTTTTCTTAATTTTTGCTAAATTGAGACTCCATGAAGATATTGAGAGTAAATTGATAGATTATTTTCTATGGATATTTTAGTAATATTTGATAATATTTAATGATGAACACATGAACATGAAGGAGACCTACAAAACATGTCATGATGAATCTTGATAACCATAGATCAACCTTTGAACTGTATAACTTCTCCAAACTGCCTATAAACTAAAAATTTTAATTAATTTGTATTTTTAACATACATATGACCTCACATATGTGAAAATAAGTTTAATATTTCCATGTAAAGGTAGATCAATTCTTGACAAACTCCACAAACTTAATTTTTCTATCATGAAGAAGGAATAGTGAGTAGCTTAGCTTGTTAAGGATGGTTCATGAAGGAGAGAGAGAAAAAATAAGAACTAATTACCATATTTGGAACCTCTCTCAGACCCCTTTCTTTGCCCAAAAATCTAGACCTTGATTTTATCTCTTATGGCCATACCATCTACAAATTTGAAGGGCTTTCTTGATGTGAAAAGAAGTTAGATGGATGGAAAGAACACATTTTGGGAATATATGAAGTATTTTTTCCTTGAATATTATCTTTACATCCTATGATAACTTCACCTTCGTGATCATGACCTTTGCTATATGTAAAAGGTCATAAAAGTCTATACTCTTGCATGAAAATACATTGAAATGGCCTTTTTTCTTGCATATTTTACAAACTTAAAGTTTAGAACCACCAATTTAGGGCAAATTGAGGAAGAACACAAGTCATGATGCAGATTGGAACAAGTAATATTTATTTTATGATCAAAATATGAGCAAATTTGGCATGTAGGAGACTTTTAGGGAGAAAAACTTTGCTTAGACTTGTGAAGGATATCTTTTCAAAGTATGACATCATGTGACTAAAGTAAAGTCATGAATATATAGGTGCTTAGGGATAATATGGATACTTTGGTGGCCTTTGAATCTAAATTTTAAATTCTCAAAATACCTCTCTTATAGGACAAATACACATAATTTCTCAAAGAAGGTTTACCACTGAATGTCATAAAAGTATGTTATAGCCTTATTTAGGTCCCAAATAGGATTCTATGTATCCTAATCATCTTTCAAAGATTATAGATATCCTCATACATGAATATACCAATGAAACTCATGGGGACTCATTACAAGTTAAAACTAAGACATGATATTGACAAGACTAAGACACACTCCCTTCACTTGATGGTTAACAACATCAAGATGGTAAAACACGTCAGTTAAGGACCCAAGAAAACTAGGACATGATTTTTTTTTTTAATGTAGGGGTTGGCATTTGGAATTTATAGGTCAAATTTCCAACACTTAGTACTATATAATGTAGAGATAAAACATAGGTATGAGCTTCCCTATTCTATCTCTATAATGAAATATGGGATTTAAGATAGTTAATATGTACCTATGAAAAAATAATATTACTTTATAAAGCAGTAAATTAATCTAGGAAAATAATAAATTAATATAGAAAGTAGTAAATTTTATTTTATTAAATCATGAAATTTTATTTATAAAATAAATAAATATAATCTAAAAAATCATTAAATCTAACCCATCCTTCTAAATATCCTAATAATTGACACCTCATTAGTAACAAAATAAAAATTATTGGAAAAATCAACTCCAAAATTAAACTAATATAATCCAATCACTGTATGTACAACCCCATCGACTAATGATCAATAGTGAGATATCAACTTGGTTTATTGATTATTATACAATCATTAACAAATAATATGAGGAGATATCATACCAATTATCAATATTATCAAAGAATATGAGGAGATATCCTACCACATAATAAATTTATTCAAAAATATACTCATGTAAGAAGATTCCTTTGATGAATAGCTAGTTAAAAGTAATTTAAATAATTATAATAAGTCTATATCTAATTATTATAACATTATACTTACCAAAACCCAATCATTAGAAGAGGTTAAAAAAACCATGTTTGTGATGGAGGTCTTTGAGTCCCCCAATCCTAACAACTTCCCTCTGTTCATAAATTTTGGGATATCATCTACACCAAATTTGAGGTACCAGTGAGTGAGATCTTCCAATCTATAACTATTCTAAGAGAAAATAACAATACTTTTTTGTCCTTATTCCAAGAAATACAAAATCAACCAATAGAAAGGATTTCTACCAAATCAGCCTTTGTAATACAACTTACAAAATTTGCTCAACCATCTTGGTGAAAAGAATGCAACACCTTCTAGACAAAGTTATTAGTGAATAATAGGGTGCATTCATGATCATGAGATAAATAAAAAATGGAATCATATTAGTTCATGAAACTATCCATAACAAGGTATGTTTATTAATTTGGATATGAACAAATCATATGATCAAGTTTCCTATAAGTTCTTAATGAAGATCCTTGAGAAATTGGGATTCAACCAGGGCCTAAGGAAAACCATATGGAACTACATTATTAAACCAAATTTTCCATAATCTTGAATGAATTACCTAAGGTATTTTTATAGGCATCTAGAGGTCTAACATAAGGAAACCCTCTCTTCCCCTATAGTTTCATTCTAGTGATAGAAACCTTAGGGAGATGCCTACTAAAGGTCCATGTACAAGGTCTGATCAAAGGCATATTAGTAGTTTTTAACATCGAACTAGTCACCCATGAATAATTTATAGATGAAATGATCATATTAGGAGAAGATTTAGTTGAGTAATCTATATAGCTAAAATCCATTTTCAAAAACTTCAAATCTACTTATAACCAATGCATAAACTTTTGCAAGAGTTCCCTTTTCTTCATCAACACTCTTATGTCCATGTATAAAAGGATTGAAATAATTTTAGAATGTTATGTGATGAAATTATCAATAATATATTTAGACATTCCACTATTTTAAGGCAAAATGGAATCTGATCTCTATAATCCCCTCATCAATAGAATTTAGAAAAACTTGCAAGGTGAAAAGGTCATATTCTTACCCAAGTGGGAAAATTTCATCTACTCATAGACTTGATAAAGAGAATATTTATATACTTAATGTTGGTATTTTGGATTTATATTAAGGTGGAAATTCGTATAGAATAGATTCAAAAAAAATCTTATGGAGGGTTACCAAGGACCATTTTAGGTTTCACCTGGTCTCTTGGAAAAAATATTGCCTACCTAAAGTAAATGGGGGAATGGGGATTAGATTAATTAAGTCCATGAGCTAGGCCCTACTAGTAAAAATAAGATGGAAGATTATGAAATAATATTGAAAATGGGCTAGAATAGTCAAGGACAAATACCTGGAAGGTTCTAAGGAAGACTATCTATTCTAGGAAGAAGGCCCAATCAAAGAATCTTCCTTGTGGAAGGCTATCAGTAACCATAAGGACCTACTACTAAAAGGAATTAAATGGTAAATTAGTGATAGGGAGAAAATTGATTTCTAGGAGGATGCCTAGATGTCCACTCTCCCCCTCACTTCATAAGGTATTTGGGATAATTTGTGTTTAATATTCAAGTAAATATGGGTACCAAGGTCAAAGATTATTAGGATGAGATTGAGGGATGAAAATCTTGAAATGTAATCCCCATAGAAGTTTGCATTACTGAAGAATCCTAGATGATTAAAAATCTCAACTATTCCATAAGACAAGTTCACATCCCCATGTTACCTAAGGAAGATCATTTTTGTGTGTGAATAAAGATGGTGGGAAGTACTTGGTCTCCTTTGGACATGCTACTGATCTAGATTTGGTGGATGAGTGGAACTATTAGAAAGACTTATGGATTAAACACCTAACTCCTAAGATAAATTTATTATTTTAGATGGTATCTTAAGATAAGATCTTAACCATCGATAACTTGGAAAAAAAAGGAATCATTATATCTAGATGATGCCCACTATGTAGGGAAGTTTAGGACTCATTTAATCATTTATTTCTATCTTGCCTATTTATCTCATGCCTATTTGACTATCTATTGAATAAATTTAATCTCTTATGGGTTAAACTAAATAACATTATTGATCTCATGAGGTAATTTACATCTCCTTAGATCCTTCTATCCTTGTCCTTCCTTTGAAACCTTGCCCTCCCACACTAGTTTTGGAGTGTTTAAAAAGCTCAAAATGATAGTCTATTCTCAAACAAAAGACACTAGCCAAAAATGGTATTCCTCTATCTTTGTCATGCCATCATAGATAACTAGAGATACTTCCCCCTCATGGACCAAAATCCAAGATCAATCTTCAAATAGTTGTTCTTCAAAAATTGGGAATTAGTACAAAAAATTAGTTCTCCTTCTAAAGACTTGGTATGCAAACATGTTAGGTGGAAGCCTCGACATAAAGGTTGGGTTAATCTCAAATTTGATGGAGATTAAAAAGGAAATCCAAGACCAATAGGTGGGGTAGGATCCATAATAAATTTAGAGGTAATGATGATCACTCTTTATGTAGGTCTTGTATGAATTTTAAAAAACCATGTGGTCAAAGGCAAGGTAGTACTCTAGGGAATTTATCTCACCTTCAACCTCAAGATGGATAGAAAATAATTGAAGGGGATTACCTAAATATCCTTAATTATTTAAAAGGTAAAAGTACCCATTCTCACATAATAAAATCCATAATTAATGATGCCAAGCAAATATTGATTGATATGGCACATTTTTCCATCATTCACATATACTATGAGGGAAATGCGGTGGTAGATTTACTTGCTAATATCAGATTTGGTCTCCCTCTTTTATTGACTTGGAATTTTGTATGCCACATCCCTAAAAATGTCATGTCATCTATTCAAAATGAAGTCAATTTTGGATAGGATGATGACATGGATGTCATATGTGTAGATATTACATCTTAATCAAAGGCATTCAAAAATCATAACCCATAATAATTTCACCACATGGATAATTAATAACAAAGGGTGGGAGATATCTTATACTTCAAGTTTATTTCAATGCATTAGGTCTACATCTTACTAGGGTTTGGGAAATTCCACCTTCAGTTCTTAAGATATTGTAGAAATGGGTTGAGATAGTGACAAACTTGAAATGACTTCCTTATCAGAGGTTAAAATCATGAATAAGGTTTATATGAAGCTACACATATGGGGCCTCACCAAATTTATTCTAAGGGTCACTTATCATGATTCCAACTTATTAAAAGAATTTATTGTGGTGTGGAACAAGAGGGTTATGGAAGTAAGGGGCATTAGAATATCTATCATGTAAGAGCTGATAAGTGAAGTTAAATGGAAGTCAAGTGAAGAAATAAAATCCTTAAAATATCAATCCAAATAATAGGATCTCTTTTAGAGGTTTTTTTGAACCAATGATATCATTAAAATGGATAAAAATGGGTTTCCTTGTTTGGATCTTCCATGTCACTAGACTAATGTCTACTTATAGATAATGAAGTATATCATATTTAAAGGTAAGTATACCCTCAATTTTTCACATCACTTTATCTTGTTGAGCCATTTTTAAGGATTAAAAATTATCCTTCCTTATTACCTTTTAAAATATCTAGAGAGTACTACTCTCACATACCAAATTAATGAATCCAATCCTATTATTTACTAGGGCCTTATTCTCTTACTGGTAAAACATGGTGAGAAGATTTAGGCTAAGGAGTTTATACTAGAGGGGTCTTTAATTGAAGAGGAATCACTCAAGGAAGATCCTACCTTAGGATCTCACTTCTTGATAACTAGTTTTTCCCATGCTAGCCCCAATTGTAAAAGATCAATCAATATCTATTTTCAATCCTAAACCCCTTTTTTTGGAAGAAATAATCTTAAGGGAAGTGGTAGAGAAAATAAATATCCCCTAGGAAGAGGCAATTGAAACCAATAAGTAATAGTTGGAAAAGTTTAATAATAAACTTCATGAGGTTGGAATGTGTTTAATAGGTCTAATCCAGGATTGGAATTCCATGAACAAGGAGGTCACCAAAATGATAATATCTTTATCTCAACTAGAAAAGGTTGAAGGGACCCCTTTGAATCACCTTAACATGGAGGTAGAGACTTATTACCCTCAAATCCCCCAAAACTCTCTCATCAAGAAGGCCCCTATGAAGGAACATCTATAGAAGAGACCTAGAATGATCCTACCTAAGGAAGACATGGAAGGCATAGGAAAAAAAATAACGGATATAGTCATAATAAATAGATAGGGCATGTAGGAGAAGGTGACAGAGGCTAAAAAGGTACCTAGAAAGGGATCCCCATTCTTGAAATAGATTTATCATTTCCATTCCTTTTGTTTTTATCCTTCATTTGGTTAGTTAAATAGAATATCTATTTTATGTTTTAATCTTTTAACCCATGGGGCTTGATCCTTTTTACTTCACTTTTATATACTCTAGTTCTTTGTCCCTATAAAATTAGGATTTTTACCATATCAAATAAAAAAGTATCAATCTAGGGGACATAGTATTTCAAGGTGTCAATAATGTACATGAGGCAATTATCTCTATTAAGGTTGGGGTCCCCATCATTACATAATAGAAACACAGTTTCAAAAGGAAAATTCTATAGTGAAATCACACTTGCATGAAAGGGAAGTTTCATAAAGAAAAATTGCATAAAGGAAATCATGATTATTTTTTAATTAAAATATAGATATCATTTTGGAATGGAAATATGAATCTATGTTTTATATGTTTCCCACACTTAACAAATGAAATATTCAAAATAAAATATGTTTATATGCATATGAAATCAAACACACATATCACAATGTTCAATATGAAGTTAGAAATACACACATAAATAATAAAAAAATATAAGGGATGAGAAATTGGTATACCAAATCCATATGATTGGGCCCTGCCTTGTTAATATTAGATCTTGACTTCCCTCTTATGCTATAACCAAGTTACTCCAAATTGATTTTATTTCATAAAAATTATGTTAGCAAAGATTTACAACAATTAAATTGTTTATATTCTCTATTCAAAGATATTAACTATCTAATAAATCCTCTATTAATTTCACTAACTCTCTCACCACATATAATTATCCTCCTTTTACATGGGACGTAGGTGGTTTATTTATAAATTACAAGAATAAAATTTTTACAACCATAAATCTTGTGGTTGTCCTCAAAATATAGTGGTTAAAATAATACCAAAAATAATACCATATTATTATAACAATATAAATAATAAAATATTACATTATAACCATAAAATAATTATAAAATAATATAATATTCATCCCTAAATTCATGGGATCATGTTTTTGGCTCCAACCACACTCTACTTTTCATAGTTAGAAATGATTTACATAACCAATTGTCATGGGTAATTTTTTGGGTAGTGGTTATGGGTGCTTTCTAGGTAGTGATTACAGGTGCTCTTAGATAGTGTCTTCAAGTGATCTTGGGAAATGGATATAGATGGCCACAGATAATGGATATAAGTCAAACATTTAATGGTTTTAGGACATTATAAAATTTATATACCCTTCATACAAATTTAGGTGTCTTATATATTCTAATTTTCACTATTATTAAATCCACATAATTAAACCATTAAACTATGTTATTTTATCTATAAAGTATTGGCTTATATCAAAATAATAAACATATGAAATAGGGATATAAATATGGACAAAGGTATGGGTTATTTCTATAGTGATGTAATAAATATAAAAGATTTATATGATAACATAATGTGAGATGACTGTCATTTATTGGCATCATCAATATGTATATCCTACATTATAGTCATATAAATCATGATATGTATGTGTGTATGAAAAAATAATATGTTATCTAGAAAAATATGTGTTAAATAACATATGTAAATAAGTAAATTATAAATTCATGTCATTCTTAGGGCCTTTTATTTTAATTTTTGAGGAAAATATGAATGTTTTTATATTTTTGACATATTTTACTTTATTTTGAGTTTTTGAGTTATTTGATATTTTTTAGATACGTGAGTTTTTTTATATATATCAAAGGGAAAGTAGTAAGGCTTAGAAAATATAAGAATGGGAGGGATCCAAACAATCTGTAACATATGCCAAGGCATAGTGTACACTAGATGTGATGGCATATAAATTTGAAGAAAGGAAAAGCAATTAATATGGCCCCATTGTATATATGAAAAAAATATGTATCTCAATATCATATGTGGAGATAATAATTTACCCGCCTCTAGTGGGAATGGATCAATGTGCACATTCAATATGTAAAATTAAATGTATATGATCTTGTAAATTTGAATGGAAGCCAAAATATGTGTACATGGTTGATATGAAAGAATGATAAAATAGAATGCCACAAAAAACTCCATTAGAATTATTAAAATAAATATGTCACATGTGTTCTAATCAAACTAGATAATCAAAGGTGAAGGTTTAATTAAATAAAGCCAAGGGATAAAATACATAGTTATACAAGTGAATATGAACAATTATGTACCCAAATAGAATATGTTAAAGCGTAAAATATAGATTAGGTAATTTAGGGTTAAAGGGGATTGAGATAGCCTAGGTCACAAGGGTAATAAACTATCTCTATAGTAGGCTAATTAATTTGTAAACTCAAATAAATAATATTCTCAATTTATAGACTAAGATATGCTAAAAATAGAAAGAAAAACTATGTTATGTATTACAATGTAAATTAAAACAATATACTTAATTGATTTTAATTATAACAGAAATCTATATCTAGAACAAGAATTAAATAGATTAGATCTAGATTCTAGATCATTCATTTAATTCTAAAAATTATATCTTTATGGCCTTAAACACTTGTATCAAGCTTATATGGTTACAATTATGTTTCTATCTAACCTAGTGTAGATGTCCAATACAAAATACCTACTATATATGGATGTGATCACCTAGTATATTTTGGGTTCTATGTCACCTTCACTTTGGTGTGTTCATATTTAGATCATGTGGGTTGTCACTCATCAAATAGAAGAACCTTAGTTATTCATATTCATAATGGCTATGATAAAATATGTTAGTGAGCTCAAGATGTTTATCTAATCCAAAATACCCCTCTATCAATGGGTAATACCTAAATAGCCATGAATTTGAAGAGGGCATCAGTCACATGTAGTTCTTGCCTATGTGTGGGCTTGTGTGTGCATAAGGAAATAATGTGTGATAAGAAAGTACATAGAGTGACCTATATTATACATGGACAATATGGATCATGGGATGTTCCTTCATCTTTAAACCTATATATGTGTGGTATCTATGACTGATATGTAAATACAAGAGAATAGGGAAAATTTTCTCACTTGAATGCTTGATTTAATGATCATGGTATTTTACATTGTGAGTTACTATGTCTATACTAGGTGTGTAATGAATGAGGGTTGTTATTTTATATATATCAATCCCTTTGGATAATATATCACATTAAATAACTTGAGCTGGCTATAGGTATACATTAAAATCTCAAATTATATGACTTTAGGGAACTAGACACTTATGTCAAGATAGTGCACTTGTATCGATGTAGGTGTCTGACTGGGACATAAGTGTCTGGGCAATTAGAAAATAGGAAATTGTCAAAATATTGAAGAAATAGAAGATACGTAGGTTTATAACATTCTAATACTCATACAATGTTTGGGTCATCACCATAACATTGGTTGGACTAAGAGATAAGCAATTTGACATAGAGAGATAGTGTATGCAAGTTTTTTTGGCAATGTTCATGTATAAAAGCTAAAGGTACATCCACGATACATGTTTTCTAAGTGTACAAGACTAAGGTGATATATAATTTATAATTAATGTCTACATTTCCACCATTTAATCTAGAAATGAAATTTATAGTTTAAAGGGGGGAAAATGTGTATTTGGCTGTGTATAACACACCTTGACTTTGTGTGATTCTAACTTGAGTGCTTTGATAGTGACTAATCTATAACCAAGAGCATGTTACAATATGTAATTAACATATGTAATATAAAATCAAAATCATTGAAATGATTGAAATTGAAAGAGCGGTACACCTATGTATCCTTGCAACTACTTTGTCTTTTTGAATTTTATTTAAAAAAATGTATCATTATGAAGCTTTAAAGTTATGTTTAAGAAATATATAAAATATAGAAAGTGCATATATATAAATATTATAGGACACATACACCTAACCTTAGATAAAAGGTGAATTACCACCCAACATTTGAGATTAGCTCAATCATTCAACCCATCATACTTATACCTTGGTGAGTGTGAGTGAACCAGGTCAACTCACATTATAAATTGGGTGAGGTTAAATGATGTAATCATGTCCAAATTTTAAAATTGATTTAACCAGCTTAACCATAACAAAAGGTAAACCAACTATTTTAGTAAATTGGCTCAATATAGTCTATAATATTCTAACCTGGTGAGTTAAACTATGTAGAAGTGTTTGAAATTTTCAAGTTGATTTTATTTTTCAATTTATGTCCTTTGCATAGCATATGCACCTTATGTATGTGTCATGCTGAAACATGGGTAGAAAAATGTGATCAATGTATATAACTTTTCCATAACTATGTATCTTAATCATATAACTATAAATTTTGTCCAATTTGAAAGTTGTGTAAGTGTGGAGGACATGTTCCAAAACATTCTTCCAAAGAAATATGAAACTAAAAAAATTGGTGTAAGTGTGGAGAACCTATTTCTAAAACATGCCCCCCAATGTATATTTGAAACTAAAAATTGGTTTATGTGTGAAGAACATGTTTCCAAAACATGACTCATCTATAATTTGAATCTATGAATAGTGTGGAAGCCAAGCCCCTATGGCATGCCCCAACTAATATGCCCCCTTTTGAGGTGAGGGGAAGTATAAAATAGTAATTACCTTACCTTAAAAGGATAAGATAACCATGTAAAATATGAATGTATCATTTAACATATAGGGAAAACATGTTTAGGTTGATATATCATTGAACCATAAAAAATGTGATCACATCAAGTCGTAAAATGCATGATATAGATCATGGAAACATATAGATAGTCTCAAAAATAAATAAAACACACACACAAGAGCACTCTAAATAAAATCAAAATATAATGGTCTAATGAGACCTTTAATAAGGGGCATGTTCAAATGTTGCACAATAAAAGGGACAAGACTTAATCAAATGTCCACAAAATCAATCATGACATATTCAAATGCATATAAAACAAGCAATAACATATTTATATATCAAAGATCTAAACAAAGGAATGATGGATGTAGTCAATGAATCATATTCAAATGATTGAAAAAGTAATAAAATTACAAGGTAAAACTCTCAAGGAAGTGAAAAAATGGAAACACAAACAATAATAAACCAATATAATCATAACACACTAACCCATGGATAATATGTGTTAGTAAAAAATGTTAATTACATAGCATATCAAGTAAACTAAAAAAAAAATAAGCATGGATAAATTCATGTGTAAGTACATAAGCTCAATCATGATAATTCAAAATGATCATATAATAATATAACCTAGATGTATTATGATCAAAGAAGTAAATGCCCCCAACGTCTACATGACATGACTAACGAAAACCCAACATCTAAAAGTGCATAGATCATGTATTCATCTATGCCTAAATAACACTCAAAATATGCATGAAATACATGTATATAGAAATAAATGATATATTATCTACCAAAATGGAAGAAAAAATATATATACCAAAGATCTAGTAGAACATGTAAATGCTCAAAATGTTTTTGGATGTTTGATTTTTTTTTTTTTTTGGGTATTTTTGGAATGTTTGAAAATTGTATAAGCTACCAGATTATCTCAACAGGAGGATGAAGATATTAAAGTAGTGGTAACTATATGACCTATCTTGAACTAGATGTGCCATATATGTGCATAGCAGAATTAGAAAGCTTATCATGTTCCTATATCAAGGGGATGCAATGATTAATATATTATGCCTGTTGCTCTCTAATGATGATAGATTTAACAAAAATTTTGTTCAAAGATGCCTTTTGTTTCAATTTTGTAATATGTTATATGTCCTTTGTCTTTATTGATGTGCCATTACTTGTATCAATTTTTATGGTAGCTGAAGATATATTTCCTTCTTTAAAAAAGGATGTAAGCTTACCTTGATGATCAAATTATATTCAACTATTATTTTTATCAACCATTAATCATATTGAGTGTAACCACGCTTTTATAACTATAATATTGTAAGCATTAGAATTATAAATAACTTGAAAAGTAACAAAACATTCTCTTGAAGAAAATGAAACACTTAACTTAATTGATCCCATACTTGTTGGAAATGCATTAGTTTCATACACATGTTTGAAATTATTTTCAAGAGAGATAAGTAATGATAAAGAATAAAAATTTGTATCTTGATATCCCATAACCTTTATATCTATAAATTGCTTACCCTCGACATGAGCAGTGATAACCCTTTTATGAGGAAAGGCTTATGATTTACCCCTTTTTATGAGGAAAGGCTTATGATTTACCCCTTTGTAACTAGATTTGGAACTTTAGATTTTTCACATTGATTTTTTTGTAACATTGCCTTTGAAATATTTTATTTATCTAATTGTTACATTTATAAGTGTTTTTGTTCTATATTATTTTTTGGTACCCATATTTTATGTTTTGGCACTTGTGATTTAAGAGATATGCTCATAATGTGAGTGGTTTTCTTGGTTGATTTATCAATGATATTAACACCACTACCTTTATGACTTTTTATTTTGTTCTTGAATGTAAAACAAAAAAATTTACGATTCCCACACATTTTGTGATATGAACAATAGTATTTGGATCTCCTTATAAGATGTTGGGGAGGTAATTAAATCAAATTGATTTAAAAACATGTCTCTTAGGGTTTAAATTGGTATCTTAGTAGAATTTTGGTCACTTTTTCAATCACATTTTCTAAATATTTTATGTTTTTTATTTTCATTTGGATCAGAAACATTATGGGGTACAACACTACTAGATGAAGATGCAAATATATGATTAAAACTAGCATGTTTTAGATATTGGACATATAGATTATAATTTTAAAATAATGTGATATTTGAACTAAAGTTTCAATTTTTATTTTGTAACTCTATATTAACTTGCTTATAAGAATGATTTAATATTTTATAGATTCACAAGCACAAACCCTAGGTGATTCAGATTGAGCATGCATACATGTACCATCTACTTTTCCCTTTGAAAGAGTGATAGCATGGACCTAATTATAGGGATGTTAGATATCACCCTAATTAGGGTTAGGGTGAATAATAAGTTCCTTTTTATCCATTTTAAATGTTATGAAAATGGGCATGATAATAATAAAGAAGAGACATACAAATTCTAGCATTCTAACATGATATAGCAATTTAAGACTATTGACTTAGTATTTTGAAAATATGAGACAAGTTTTTCTATGAAAATAGGAAATGAGATAAACCAAGAAAAATATGGAAATAAAAGTATAGTTTATGACATGTAGAACTATATTTACTAACAATAGTAAAATAAAACATTTTAAAATGCATACAATATTTTGGAAAAAAGAGTGTTTTATCTATATAAAAATATTTATTAAAAACCTCTGAGGAATTTTAAAATTGATCTATTATGAGTCAAACTAGGCCAAAATGTGAAATGCCTCACAAGGAAACCCTAGAATATTTCTAATAAAGAATCCAAATTTTGATAAAATAAGAATTTATTTTAGATATATGATACAAGTTTTTGAATAAAGTATGATTTTGTACAAAACCTTAAAATTAATTATAAAATAAGTACACCATTCACTTTTTATGTCAATATTTATTAAAAATAGTAAATTTTCAAAACTTAAAAATCTATACTAAATTTTGGTGAAAAAAGACATTTTTTATTATACCAACCTAAATAGAAAATTCCTCTTAGGAATATTAAATTGGAGTTATTTAGAAGCTAAAATGTGCCCATCAAGGAAGGAAAAATTGTAAGAATATGAACATGAAACCCCTATGACCAAATGAGTGTAAAACCTTAGTGAAAACTTTTAGTTCTAAAAATCCATCATGGAAAGATATAAACCCAGGAGATTAGAAATGCTAGATCAATCTAAGCTTACAAAGGAAGACTCTGAGGTTAGGTTCACCAAATGTTTAACCCTAAAATATAGATTAAGGAATATAAGGTTAAAGGGAATAGATATATATTAGGGCACAAAGATAATGAACTATCTCTATAATAGGCCAATTAATTTAAAAACTTAAATAAATAATATTTTAAATTTATATACTGAGATATGTTAAAACTATAAAGTAGAAATAAGCTATATATTTCAATGATGATTAAATCAAAATACTTAATTGATTTTGATGATAATACAAATCTAGTTCTAGAAAAATAAGGAAATAAAGTAGATCTAAATTTTGGATCAGTTGTCTGATTCTAAAAATTATACCTCTATGGCCATGGATACTTGCATCAACCATAAATGGTTGTGTCGACACTTTTATCTAATCTAGACATAGGTGTCTAGTATGGAATGCATATTATGTCTAGATGTGATAACTTGAAATATTTTAGGTTATGTGTCCCCTTCAATCTAGTGTGCTTATATTTAAATCATGGGTTATTTCTCATTGTCAAATATGAAAACCCTAGTTCTTCATCTACATAGTGGTTATGGAAAAAATGGGTTAGTAGGCCCATGGTGTTGAGCTCACCCAAAATATTCCTCTATTAGTGGGTGTTGCCTACATAGCCACTACTCTGAAGAGGGCCCCACATTCATATATTTCCACCGTATGTGTGGGCTTATGTGTGCATGAGGATGTAATTTGTGATAAGAAAGTACATAGAGTGACCTATCTTGTAACTTGGAAATTATGGCTCATGGGATGCTCCTTTAGTAATTCAAACTTGTAGATATGATGTCCCTATGAATGATATAGAAATTCGATAGAATAGGAAAACTTTTATCACTTTAATTCTTGATTAAATGATATTGGTATTTTTTATTTTGAGTTTCTATGTCTATGCTAGGTGTGGAATGAATGAGGGTTGATCTTGTGTGTGTGTGTGTGTGTGTGTGTGTATCCTTTTGGATAATATCTCATATTAAATAACTTATGTCAACCATAGGGTATACATTATATTTATAAATTATATTAATTTAGGTTACTATACACTTGCATTGAGATAAGACACTTGCATTGATGTAGGCATTTTACTAGGATGCAAATATATGTGTAACTATAAAATAGGCATAGGTCTAGAACTTGTAAAAATAAAAGATAAATATGTTTATATCATTCTAGGCATGATAAAAGGGTGTACCATTATAATAACATTATCCAAATTAAAAGATAATAAATTTAATATATAGAGATATTGTATGTGAGAGTTTCAATAGCGGGAAGGTCTAGAATCTGAAGGTACATCCATGGTATGTATTTTTTAGGTGTATAATACTGAGGTGCTATATAATTCAAAAATAGTGTTTATAAAAGAGTAAAGTAGATGAGTAGATATGAAAAAGCTATGTACAATGGAATATATTAAATATTAACCAATGAATTGGTAATTAGGGTGATCCCATATATTTCTTAACTAACATATTAAATCACATACTAAATTATTAAGATACCAATTAGATAGGATGATGACATGTAGGTATTTTTTCATCAAGATTATCCTACCAATCTTATGCATAATCATAATCATAATCATAATCATAATCATAATCATAATCATAATCATCTTCTTGGTCCTAAAATTGTGATATGCCACTATTATCATCTTTTGCATTTGTATATGTTAAACGCATGACACCATATAGTGGTATTAAAGTTTTCAATTTTATATGCACTATATCATGTTCCTCTTTTATGATTATATTATTTGTCTTTCCTAGAATATTATATGAAGAGAAACTTCAATTTTTTCCTTTCTCTATAGATTCATCCTCTCTTGAATTTATAACCATTGTGGCTTCATTCTCAAATGTTACATAGTCATGATCTTTATCTAATGTTTACCCCATTACTCTTAACCATGGTTTTCCTAATTTTTCATTGTATTGATCCAAGGTAGGGTCGATGTGAAATATAATAGAATGCATTTTTATTCTAAGTGTTATTGAAAACTAAATGGATCTAATAAAGCACTGATTCCTGATAATATTAACTAAATGTTGACTATCATACCTAATATTTTGGATAAGTGTCATGCTACATATATTATCTTTATAAAAATATGTAATTTTGACATTAGAACATTTTTTTCCATTAATGTGAAGACTAAGGATCAAAGGCTCTAGATATGAAGAACACTTTTTAATTGCCTCCTTTTGAACCAATTTTATGACATTATGGGTTATCAAATTTTGGAAAAAAAGTTAATTAATTACTTATATAAGATAAGTTTTTATGTAAAACTAGAATTATATAGATATGAAATAAATGACAAATTGATTTGGAACTTACTAAAGTTGGAAATATGCTAAATAAGGAAAGTACTAAGGAAACATAAACTTCACAAGAAAACATGAATACAAAAGTATATTAGGGATTGAAATAGACTAAAAGGTTAGATGTGTTGATTAAGTGTATATCCACCATATGAGTTTTTAGGATATTTGGATAGGAGAACTGTAACTGGATAAGAGTGTAGTGAATTATTATCCTTAGGGAGTGCTAGTGTCCTATAGCTAATGAAGCTCTAATTTTCCTGTGACATGTTTTCTTTTGCCTATGTGTTTTGTCAACATTGTGGCATCCTATGAAGCTTTGTGAAAACCACTATATATCTTATCCTTTACTTGTAACCCCAATTCAATATACCAAGAGGATAAATGCAATCATAGGGTACAAATGGGTTAGTGGTTGAAGTTAAGCTTGACTTTAAAACCCCATGAATTGAGCACTACCTACATATAAATACTCTAAAAAGGGATCAAAATCCATTTAGTTCTCCCATGATACAGTGGTGTGTGTGAAATACTGGTGCAAAATGATAAATGTTATAAAAATCCTAATGTAATTAAGTGATTAAACTATGAATTATGACCTTATAAGTGTATTAATATTCTATTTAAGGGCTACTAGGGATGTATGTAATTAGATTTGATTGAAATAGGGAAATTTATCTCAATTTTACATTAGAATTTTGGTGATTTTCAATATGAAATCCTTTTATGTGAGAAATGATTTAAAATGTGTATTTATAGTGATCAAAAGGGATTTATTTTAGATGGAGTTCACTATACATGCAAAGTGTCCCATTACATAAATTTAAATTTAAGTAATTATCCATTATTTGGTGGGAGAACAAGATCAGTGGAAATAGACAATCATGGGGAGTGATGATGTCTAAATAGGGTGTTTTTATCCTAAGAGCACAAACAATGGATCTTAGAGTATATAATAGTATGTGGATAAGCTAGATATATTTTTCATGAAGAATAGGGACATTCTAGGGCCATTGGTTTGCTTATCGGAATAGGTCATCCACATGGAAAGTGAAATAAATTGGTTAAATGGTCATGGAATAAGCCATGAGCTAAGTGTTTAAAAATTGTAACACCCCTCATGTTAAGATACCACCCTTCATTAATCCAAACATGGCATTTGAATTTAATTCATTATCGAATCCCTTGTGATCATTGTTTGTGATGCCTTTTTTTGGCCATCTTGAGAAACATAATCATATCTACCTTGTTGAGTAGTAATATAACATTAGTACTGTAAACATGTCTTTCAGATGCATTGAGTTAGTAATGAAACTAGTTATGATTGATTTTCCTCAATTTATTAGTCTTAACGATCAACCCTACCTTTTTTATGTTAATTTAACATGTATCAAGAGGAAGTTATATTATTTACTAGAAACACATTTGATAGTTTGCTTAAAAATTTCATTTCATGTCTAATACAATCAAACTAATTAATTTCCTTATAGTAACCATGTTTAGGTCTTGATCAACCTTATGGGTTTTAATTGTTTTAGATGATGATATTTTAGTCAATATTATTATTCAATTTTTTTAATATCTCATTAAAATAAATAATTAATACATTATTTAAATATTGAAACTTAAGTTTGGGAGGTTTTAGCCTTTTAAAACTTTGAAATCCTTTTAAATATGGTTTTGGGAGCAATCCTCAAATGTGTTCATTAGACTACACTTATATTTTATCTCCTTGAAGTAAATTATTTTTCTTTTATTTCAAACACATGCTTAATTTACTTTAATATTTTATATTATGTATTGTTTATGATATAGTAGCATATCTACTCTCTAAATATGAAAGTTTTTGCAGTAATTTTTTATTTTTTATTCATCCCCTTCAGCCATTATTTGCATATTGTAGACTTTATTATATATTACATTAAATGGTAAACAGTGATAGAAGAAAGATCATTTACCTTTTTATAGTAGTGTTTGCTAATCTAATGATATTTAGTTGTTGTTTTGGTAAATGATTACTTATTATGGAGTTTATAATCAACTTGACTCATCTATATTATTCATAGTATAAATTGAAAGGGGAAATAATTTTTATGATAATTCAACTATATTTTGAAGTGTTGAACAAGGATGTTACATTCCAACTCACCCTTAACAAACAATATTTATTTTTTTAGTTGATGTGATCATTTATACTACCTTTTGAAATCAAATAGACCTATTTGATGAGTTTTAAAAATCATGTGTTTAAGTAATATCATTGATTTCAATTGTGTTGATAATTTATTATGATATCAATGTGTATAATATGATGTAGGATGTACAATAGTACTATTAACTATTAAAATAATTACTTCTATATCATGATTTTATTGATGTAATGGACTAACTAGTATTTTTTTTAAATGAGGTGGTTGTAGGACTGTCTCACCATTAGAAAGTGGAACAGACGTAGAGTATCATCAAGGGGAGGAGGTAGATTCAAGTAATTGGGGAAAATAAGAACTCAACCTAAACACATACATTGCATGTTTTCTTTTTTAATTTTTGAGTGTTTACAGTACCTTATGAAGTATTATGTGTTTACTTTAACTATATGATATTATAGTTTTTATTATTTGAATTGATTTTGTTGTGGGTTATTATATGTTATTAGTAGCTTCTTATATTAAGATCTTCCTTTAAAATATTGAGTACTTGTATAAATTAATATGCGATAAATATGAATAACTATAGAAGTCATGAAAGCATGTTTTGGTTCTTGACATATATGGTTTAAATGTTGATTTGCATTTCATCATTAGTTTTTATTGTGAAATGGTAAATTGGTTGTATTTAACCCATTTTTTATGGCCTAGGAGTCTCGGAATTTCATTATGTTTCATTGATTTTTGAATGGGAAATGAACATAGGAAATTGTTTTGATTATTTATATAAATAAATAAAAATAAATATTAGACTTATAAATAAGTTGACTTAGACCTAATCATTGTTTTATTTTTTTTCAAAAAGACATTTTTTGTTATGATTAAAAATGTGAATGGATTAGATTTATGTTGTAACTAAGGTTTGGTGTGCTCTAATTTGGAGAAAAACTTACAGGTAAGGATTCCATGTAGCCACTATGATAGTTTAAATGGGGTGAAATGACATAATTTTGGCATGAATTTTAACATGTATATGTGTAAGTTGAGTTTCATTAGGTGAATTGGTAGAAAATGAGAATTAAGAAATAAATAAGTAGAGGTGATCAATGAAGAAGAAAAGAGAGTAAGAAGATAAAGAAAATAAAAGAGGAGAATACAAATTTGTGATAGTAAAAATGAAAAGGAGAAAGTTTTCATTTTTAATAGATGAGAGGTAATCTTGTATTGAAAAGTGCTCTTGAACCACAAAATTAATGTGATTATATTTATAATAATGATTTTTTTGGGGTTTAATGAGTATAAATATGAAATAGTTTTTTTTTTCTTTATTTATGAATAAATCCTCAAACCTAGGCAAAATGTATAGCTCTCTTGACTGTTAGAAAAGACAGTTATTTTTAAACCATTTAAAACCATTCATGGTTATTCCTATTGGGAATAGGAACTATTATTCAATGTTTGGGATTTGATTTTAATCTCATTTTAAAAATTAATACCCTTTTTATATATAATACTTTTCAAGAATTATTCATACAACCCTAGGTATGGACTTTATTCCATCCACATGCCTGTATACATAAAAGGGAAACACAATTACATACAAATTAAAAAGAGAAAAATATTAATAAGTAATATTCTGTATTATTTCTGAACACTATATCTATCAATCAATTCTTCCTTTCTTAAAACTTTAAGGCAAAAAGAAAACTTACCATTTTAATGTTGATTTTTGTAACTGAGATGACAACGAGTTATAGGAGTAAATAGTTTCAATATATGTTGATATATATCTGATACTTTAGAATACAAAAGACTCTTCACTTTTATTATGTAATAATAGGCATTGGTGGTAGGTTTTTGAGTTTGGGTTGATCTCCATGAACTAAACTTGTTGGAGGCATTATATGCTTTTGGACTTTAAAATGGGGTCTCTTGAAGAATGTAATGGCTATGCAGAAGCATATAACAAGAGGTAGTGCACAAATGGAGAAAGAAGGATAGATTATTTTGTCTCTATAGGATGGTGGTTATAGGTGGCTAGTATGGCATGCTTGTGAAGCCAAATTTTCTTTTGTGGGTTATACATTTGGCATGTATAGTCTATAGTTATTTTTAATAATGTGTATAACTATTAATATTAGAACACATTGTCTATGTATAAGATGAATTAATATGGATTTCCATTTAGTTTTAAAATAGCCTCTAATATGCATACTAGATGTAGGTTAATTTCATTAATCAAAATCTTTTTCAGTGATAAAATGATTTTATGGTTTTATTCCATGATTGAATATAAATTATAGGATGTATTTTGTTGTATTATATTAATTTACTAGTTTTCTTTAATATGGTAGCCTTGTTAATTATTAGTTGTAGGATCAGCTTTTATTGAGTCTGTGTGCATTCCCAACTACATATGTGGTATGATTACATTTGTTAGAATAATATAAGGATGTATTCATGTATTATAACAACTATAGTGATAGTTATGAGTATTTTATTTATCATTAATAATAATTAAAGAGCAAGATTTATTGAGTTTTTTTACATGGCCTTGGTTATGTATGGAAGAATATAAGCTTTATTTAATATTTAATTCTTTGTTTAGAAGAAGTTTGGGTAGCATTAATGTGTGTGTGTGTGTGTGTGTGTGTGTGTGTGTGTGTGTGTGTGTGTGTGTGTGTGTGTGTGTGTGTGTGTGTGTGTGTCTGTCTGTCTGTGCGTGTGCGTGCATGTGTGCATGTGTGTGTGTGTGTGTGTGTGTGTGTGTGTGTGTGTGTGTGTGTGTGTGTGTGTGTGTGTGTGTGTGTGTGTGTGTGTGTGTGTGTGTGTGTGTGTGTGTGTGTGTGTGTGTGTGTGTGTGTGTGTGTGTGTGTGTGTGTGTGTGTGTGTGTGTGTGTGTGTGTGTGTGTGTGTGTGTGTGTGTGTGTGTGTGTGTGTGATGGTTTAATTTATCCTTTTAGTATAATATCAAAAGGATTATAAACAAACATGAATATTACGTGTTATATGCATATGAACTACAAATATTATTATAATGTCTTGATATTAGGCCATTACAAGATATATTTGTATTACAATCTTGTGTGAGTTCCTTGAGTTATATTTAGGCCTTTTTCCCTAAATAATTATGAAGGAGGTAGAAAACATTAAGAAAGAGTATGGATGTGTGTGGATTTAAATTTAATTTATTTAAATCTAAAAATTATAATGAAAAAATTTGGCCAAATTAATGTTATAGTTGTAAACATTGTCATTCCACTATACTATCTAGTTATATTAGGGGGACACATCATAGTTCAAATCTTGGAGTAGTTATTGGTATTATCATACCTTGAAGGAGATATTTTCACCCTGTTATAATTTTTTCCAATCATCAAGATAGTATCCTTCCCCTTGTCTTCCATGCTAACTAGAAACAAAAGTCAACATATGAGTTAAATTTCCCTATCTTGTGCCCTGATAATAATTTTTTCCTACTTAAAAAATTAAATATGTTAGTAAGGAAAGATAACATAAGTATGAGTCTTTCTACTATGAGAAAATAGATGACACACATAGATTTGGGAAAACACCATTATATTTATATCAATAAGGGGAGAATACTAAGGATGACTTGGTACAATCTCATGAATCAATTCTTTAGTGTGAATGTTGTAAATCCATGTGTGAGGCATGGACAAGTAAAATTGTCATTTTACATTTATCCATTAAAAATTTAATTTCAAATTCTATGATAGTTTAATGTTTTAGTAAGGAAACATTAAATATTAATATATATATTTTCTAAAATCCTTTAAAAAAATTTCTAATCAAAACTTTTCCATTCATCGATTAGAGTGTTCAAAACAATTTTAATGTATTCCTTCTTGTACAAATTTAATACTATCGTCTAGATATGCCATTTTAAATTGAATTTGGTGGTTGAGTTGAAGATGGATATTTTTTTATTTGTATAAGAAAAGTAGGACTGAACAAGACTTGGTGTGGATGAAAGAGAGATGTTGAAGAAGCAAGAGAATCAACAATGGAATTTTGATCTCTAGGAATAGGCTCAATAGTGAAAGAGATGAAATGCTTAACAAGAGTGGTTACAATTTGATGATATGTGATGAGGTTCTCACTTTTATATTGATAATCACCACTGAATTTATAGAAAATAAGTTGAGATTCACCTAAACCATGAAGGTATAGAATGTCCAAATCAAAAGTAGCTCACATTCCTAAGAGAAGAGCTTCATACTTGGCCATATTATTGGTGACATAAAAAGTGAAGAAAAAATATAAAAAAATGATCTTGCCAAGAGGACTTCTAAGAATGCAACCTACCTCAACTCCTTAGAGGCATTTAGCACCATCAAAGTGAAGGGTCCAAGTATCTTCGTGCAAATCAACATTAATGTTAGGAGGCTCCTTGATAACTACTTTTAGTTTAGTAGTATTAGAGGGAGTAGTGGATTCATGAAGATTATTGGCTTTAAGATCAGTGTTAAAACTATGAAAATAATATTTGAGAGAAATATATTGATTAAGGCCTTTGATGTAAAATATATTATCATCTAGAAGATCATCTTAAAGAAAATAAGTAGTTGGTATTGGAGTTGTGGTAAGTTAATTAGCTATTATTTTCCCCTTGATGAATTTTTGAGTGATGATGCTTAGATCAAATTATATAAAGAGGACCATCCATTTACCACTTCTATCTCTAATAAGAAATGCTTTCAAGAATAAATGATGAAAGGGGTCAGAATGAATAATGACATAAGTAGTTTGGTAAATCATGTAGTGGTGAAGCTTTTTAACCATGAAATAGATGGCAAGGTAATCACACTAAATTTTGGTATAACACATTTCATAATAGATGAGGCATAAACTAATGTAGTAAATAACATACTCTCTTCCTGTATCATCTTATTGGGAAAGCATTACCCCAATTTAAATAGGTGTAGAAGAAGTATATAGAATCAAAGGTTTATCATTGGAAGGAGGATGAAGTGTAGGTGGATGAAGCAATGACTCTTTCATATTATAAAAGTCTTTTTGACATGGATCCATCCATTTTAAAGTAGTAAATTTATTAAGAAGAGAACTGAAGAAGTGAATTGGATATGCCATTTTGGGGATGAATTGTCTAATTACTCCAAGTTTGACTAAATAAGTATGAATGCTAGGAATAGAATGAGGAATGAACATATTAATGATATAAATAATTTTGGTAGGGTTAACATCTATGCCATGGAGAGAGACTAAGAATCCTAACAATTTTCCATATGTGAATCCAAAGACACATTTATAAGGATTAATTATAACTTTATATTTAATGAGATGGTTAAAGATGATAGAAATATTAGAAAGATGTTTCTTACGATGTTTGGATTTATCAATGAGATCATCCACGTAGGTTTCAACCATTTTATGAATGAGATCATGAAATATGTGAGTCATTTCTCATTGGTAAGTGGATCCAACATTCTTGAGGTGAAAGGGAATTTTGAAATAGCAATATTTGTCCCATTCCATGGTGAAATTAGTCTTATGTTAGTCCTTGGGGGAAATATGAATTTGATTATATCCTGAGAATCCATCCATAAGAGATAACATTTTTTAACTAGTTATGGAATCAATAATGGCATCTATTGAAGGTAAAGAGAAGATATCCTTAGGATAAGCAAGACTAAGATCACAAAAATTATTACAACTAAAAATGACCATAGTGACCTTTTTATGAATGGGAACAATGTTAGAAACCCATTCAGAATAATCCACTAGTTTGATAAATTTAGCATAAAGTAATTTGATGATTTCCTTATGATATAAAGTGGAAACTTTAGGTGGAAATTTTATTTGTTTTTGATGCACAAGATTTGCATCAGGATAAGTAATGATGTTATGCACCATAATGTTAGGGTTAATTCTAGGCCTGCCCTTGTAGGAACAAGTGAAAGCCTAATGATATTTGTCAAATAATAAGCTAAAATTATCATATTCTATATGTGAGAGCTCCCAAGACATAGTAATTTATTGAGGACAAGATGGAGTACCATATTCAATGTGAGTGGTTTATTCAATAAGCATGGCATTGCCATCTTGAAAGTGGTATGGTTAATTAGGTAAGGCATAAATTAGATCTATTTTAGTGTCAATTTTAACAATGAAGTTATTGAAGAAAGGAGTTTTAGTCTTAAAATTTTCAAGTTTATGATGTTGCTAAGGAATTTGAGGTTCTCAAGAATAAATTAAATCAAGGATAGTTTTGTCACTAAGAAAGGTAGGAAGAGGACCATAATACTCTAAATCTACTTTAATATCTAGAATTTGATTTCCATGGTGATCATACTCATAATGTATCTGGTGAATAGTGATTGCATTAACATCTAGTGTAATTTTAGGAGTAGAAGTAGATGGATCAGAAGGGGTTGGAATATCCATGGGTTCAATGATGGGAAAAGGATAAGATGTAATGATTAGATTGATAGGTGGTAAAGGAGATGTAGAAATTTTTAGAAGTTCAGAAGGTATAATTTTCTCTACCACCTAAGGAGTATCAATAAAAGGAAGATTTTTAGTAGGAACATGACCCTCAAGATCTAAGTTGTGATCCATAGAAATGGTATGAATATCCTGATTAAAAGCATGAATTTGGGCTAAAATTATATGATAATACTACATATCCAAGTCTCTAGATTGAGCTTAGGCCATTATATATTTATCATCATATGTTTGTTAAATTTCACATGCTTGAGAATTAGGGGGAGTTTTATAGTGTGAAAACTTGATATTATTGAATGTACAAGGAGACATGATGAGAGGATCTTGAAATAATTTAGCCACTCTAAAATCATTCCAAGTGAAGGAATATTTAGGTAAAAAAGGATCCTAAGAATTGAATGGAGGGGGAAGATAGGTAATCTTATCAATAAGAGGAATAGTACAATCCCTAGGTAATAGAAAATGAGGAAGCCATTGTAAAATTTATGGAGATAACTTGGTAGTATTAAAAGTATGTTATAAATAACTGGGTTCATCATCATCGAAATCTAAAAGAGTAACTTGTCAATCAAGATTAATTTTGATGAACTATAGTAAAGGAACACTATTAATATTAGGAAGGGTAGGAATATGATATTGTAATTTAGAATTAGGAAGTTGGATGCTCTATGGGTTGGGATTAGATTCATGCTTATACCATTTTCCATTATGTAAGAATTTAATACATTGACTATCGAAAGAAGTAATGGCCCTCATTCAATGAGTTCATTGATAACCAAGGAGTATGTTGTAAGATAAAGGTAAATCAAGGACCATAAGCTTAATTATAATGGTCTTACTTCCAATGGTTTATGAAATCCAAATACAACCAAGTGGTTTTTATTTCATCTTACCAAAAACATAACAGGTAAGACATGTTTTCTTGAGTTAATTATTATTATAACCAAGTTATTAAATGAGCCATAAAGATGTTACATTAATAAAAGAAGCTTCATCAACTAGAACTTTATGGATAAGAGTGGTATTAATGGATACTTTGATGAAAGGTGGTGGATCATCAAAATGAAAGAGAATTTTATCATTGATCATGTCCTCTTCAAGTAATTTAACAGAAGGTTTATAATAAGGACACATAGTTTCAATGGTATGTACGTTGGTAGATTGAGATTCAATATAAGGTGGTTCTTCATCTATAGAAGATGGATCTTCAATTTTTTGGAGTTGTTGAAAAATTTATGATGATAGGGAGAAGTAAAAACTAACTCCATAAGTGGAATATTACAAGTCATAGATTTGAGTTCTTCAAGAAAGTTCTAATGAGACTTAGAAGAACCAACATGAGGTTTAAAAGGTAAATTAGACTTTGGAGGAATAGGTTAAGTTGGAGGATTGGAAGGATGAGATGTTTCCTCTTGGGATTATGAATCAACATTAGTAGTTATAGTATCTTTCAGAAGTTGTTCCTCCAAAGATGGCTTCTTAGGCTTGGTAATGGGATCTTTGTGAGTTGGTTTATTATTATAATTAACCTTAGTAGTATTCACATATTGAGAATTGATAAAATATCAGTCATAATCAGCATCAATGTCACAAACATCCTTGGTATTTGATTGACTATTTGAATAATATTTTGGTTATTTGATGTAGAAGCTTTGGAATTTTATCATTTTTGAAAATAAAGTGTATTCTTGTCGATAAAGATTGATCATAGCTTTGTGATTGAATGAATCACTAAGCATATAAGAGATAAAACATTTAGTGAGACTTATAAAAGATTCATGAGAATGCCTAATGTCTACATGGAGCCAATAAAATAGATTTGGGTCATACCACTTAGGAGGAGCAATGGGATAGATGAAAGGTTTTGAGGGAAACAAAAATTGTTTCATTTGCTAAGCCAAAAGAGGTGTATGAGAAGGTGAAGGAATATTAGTTTTGGAAACTCCTAGTTTGGTTATAAGAGTATCAATAGTGATAGAATTATATTTTTATAAAGGTCCTTTAATAATTTTAGGATTAGGTTTTAATTGCTTCATAAGAAAGTCTTAACATTTAGCTTGATAAAGATCTTCATTAAGTGTTTAGGGAGCAAAGGTTCAAACCTTATATTAAAGTGTGTGAGTGATAAAGAGTTTAAATAAGTTATAATTAGTCATTTATGGTTGGATTTATGAGCCAAATATTTCCATTTTTTTATAAGTTCATGAGTTGATTTAGTGGGAGATTGCTTAGCATTGATGAAGTGGCTAAGATAATTTTTGGGAAGGTCATTGTGTTGAAACTATTTTACCAAAGGATTAACCAAATATTCAAGTCACCAAATAGAATATTAGAGAAGTTGATTATACCATTATAATACATGGAAAGTAAAATTTTTCACTAAGAGTTTAGTTGTGATGAAGGTATTAATATGGATCCACTCTTTGTAAAAGTTGCCAAATGTTTTGAGAAATGAGTCAAGGTCTTTAGTCTCATCATATTTGATAGTTGGAGATATGATATCAATATCAATGGATATAATGAAGGGGTCTAAAGGCTCATTTTTAAGGGTTTGAAACATATTTTTATTCATTATGGTTCATGAGACATCTTGAAGAGGTGGAGGAATGAAATTGGGATTAGCTTGCAGATTCATAGTTGGAGGTTGATTAGCCACATGATTAGATGTTGTTGAAGTTGCATCATTTGGTCTATGTTAGAATTTTACATTATGTTCATTTGTTTGATAACTTGGGCTAAAATTTGAGTTTTATCAGGAGGTGGGTTGGTGTTGGTAGGATCACTCTCCAAATTGGTATTAGGGGGATGATTACTATAAGAAGGATTACTCGTGGGATTGTTAAGTAAAGTTGTATCAAATACTCCCACATTAGTTTGAATATTTTGAAGATGAGAAGTTTCTTGGTGAGTAATGAAAGGAATAGATCCATCAACTTCATCTTGAGGTGTTATTTATACCACATTAGAGGTCATCAATGAAGGAAGAGAAGAGGTGCCCCAATATTAATGGTGCTCTTGGGAGGAAAAGAGAGGGAGAAAATAACATCCCATAAAATATATCAATCAATTCAAGATATCCAAGAAGATTATGATAGGAGAATTCATGATGAATAAAGAGAGATGAACAAAATCCAAATAAGGATAAATAAAGAACTATATTGACAAACAAAGAAGTTAAAAAGTAATACAGGGTCGACTTGGTCAACTTAGCATAGAAAACAAGGCCTAGAAATAGTATAGGGTCAACTAGGATGATCTAGTATAGTAAATAGAGATTGTAAAAGGAAAACATATGGTCTAAAAATAGTATAAGGTCAACTAAGTTGATTTAGTATAGTGAATAAACGCTAAAAAAGATACAAGGTGAACTGGTTCAACCTAGTACAATAGATAGGGAAAGTAATAAATCTTATAATAGGCTGTAAAATGAAACAAGACACCTTTTGCAATAAATTTGAAACAAAATTATATAAATGAAACAAATGATCAACTGGATTAACCTTGGTTAATCCAATTAAAGCACAAAATATAAAACCTTACACCAACACTGGTTAATTTAAGTTTTTGTAATACAAAATACAATTGAGCAAAGAACAAGCAATCAAATTAGAAAGTAAAGAGCTAACTAATTGGTCAACCTGAATGTTTATTAGAATATTAATATATGATTTTAAATGTGATGGAAAGTTGGTTATAAAAAATGAACTAGAATGACAATCTAAGGATGGTTTTAAGTAGTTTGGGTTGAAAGGAACTATAGTGGTAATGATACAAGCTTAGATTAGGGCCTAACCCCTCACTTCACACATCACAATGATAAGGGTGTTAGGATCTTAGCCAAAACATACCATTAACCATACTTTATACTTGACCAGAGTATCAAGTTGACTTTCCCCTTGGTGATGAAATCTAATTAGGTTGGCCTTGGGTAGATAAATAGTAAAATGCTTGCTTAGATTTTGTTAATCCAATTTAATTCCAACTTTGAAATAAAGTAAAATGTTGATATATTCAATAGTGTATGCACAAAATATAGAATAGGGTCGACAAGGTTTAACCTATACTGTGAAAGCAAGGTGTAAAAATGAATAGGGTTGATAGAGTTGACCCAACTATCTAGACAACATATAAAACACAAAATTGGGTCAATAGGGTTGATCTAATTGCCTGTACAGGGGTAGTTTTAAAGACTAAAAATTGTGAAAGGAAATATTGTAAAGAAAGAGATATAAATATATAAAAAAAACCTCGGTGGATCAAAGATGTAAAGAATGGAGATTGTTGTTTAATAATCTTGGTATATGCTTGTAAATTCTACTAACTAGGTCAATTAGGTCAATCAATATTTAAATAAACTTGTTATTGAGTGCCTAAAAATGCACATAGTCAACTAGGTTGATCTAGTAGTCTAAACTAGATGTTTGAAAAGCTAAAAAACTATACTAGGTTGATTGGGTCAATCTAGTAGCCTATACCTAAAATCTTGTGCATAGAAGTTAGATATTGGGTTGACAGAGTTGATCTAGTATGACAAATGTATGATAAAAATAATGATGAAAGAATGAAATAAGATGAACAAATCCTACAAGGGTTAGTTCACATTAGATTCACCAAAATGTATGCAATCAAAAATGCATTGTGTCTATAAATCAATCCTGTCTCTGAGAAGGTAGAACATACCTACACTTACAATTGGGAATACATTTGTTAAGTAGGGGCATGAACAATATGGGGATTTTCTAGACCTAATTAGTGGACCACTTGTCACAATACACCATTCTAGGAAGGGTTCCAAAGCCTATAGTCTAACACAATTATGCAACAAACCTAAAAAAGTCCTAGGTTTAATGTTCACTCTATATTTAATAACAAGAAAGTAAATATAATCTAGTGCACACCAAATTTTATGGCACAACATGAGGGGTTAGTAAAGTAATCAAAAAATGTATAAGAGAATCTTAATTAAGATAATTATAAGTAAGACCTTAATACATGGAATATGAAGGGTAATATTATTCGAGTCAATACTTATGCTACTTCTATCTACTTAAGAGAAGAGAATAAAGTTAGAATATACTTACTTTAATGTGAACCCATTGAAACTCAATCTCTCCCTTGGCCAATGTGGATTCGTAAGAAGTTGTTGTGGTTTGTAAGGATAACTAAAAAAAGCTAAAGCATACAAGAATTGTCCACAAGACTAGATTATCCATGTAGAAACCTTAAGCTAATACTCCTCAAGTAGAATGGTGGAAGAGCAGATTGTAAATAATCATGAGAAAATAATGACTCTTGATTACATATTGAAATAATAATGAAATGATCTTGTATTTATATTCATATCTCAACCTAAATCATTTAGAATATGTTGGTTAAATCATTTAGAATATGTCGGTTGTATGAGGTTAACCTAGTCGACCCTATATGTTTTTGAGAGATAAATCATTAGGTTTTGAGCTAAGTCGATTGAAGGGCTAAAAAAGCTCCTATTAAAAAATGCCCATAAAAATTATAGGGTCAACCCAATTGACCTTGTATAGTAATCAAAGGTTGAAAAATATACAGTTTCAACCTAGTCAACCTAGTATCGTCAACTAGTGAAATCAGATCAAGGTGAGGAAAAGAGGTCTGGAAAGAGGAAAAAGACTAGAGGAGTGTGTAAGGGATGAGTAATAGATTATGGAATGGTTTTAAGATCTGGTTAGATTGGTAATAAGTTTAAATAAGGGACAACATTCCTAAGAAGCACCAAAGGTCTACCCACCCCTTTCTTAGTGCACCCTTTAAGGCATGCACTCAGAGAGATTGAGTCTTAATGGTTTTCTATAAGATGTAAAGCATAAGTATTTTATAAAATTTGAGAATATTATGTGTATATAGGTGGTCAAATAATTTTTTATCTATATATTTAAAAATTTAAGTTAATGGAAATGTAATTTCTTAAAAATTAATTTGGTAATAACCATTTTAATATTAAGGGGATATGTCATAGTTCTAATATTGGAGTAATTATTGGTATTGTCTTACCTTGAATGAGATATTTTCACCCTATTATAATTTTTTTCCAATAATCAAGATGGCCTCCTTCCCCTTTCTCCCCATGCCAACTAGAAATAAAATTAAACATATGAGTTAAATTTGCCTATCTTGTACCCTAAAAATAATTTTTTCCTGCTTAAAAAATTAAATATGTTAGTAAAGAAAAATAACCATAAGTATTAGTCTTCCTACTATGATAAAATATATGGCACACATAGATTTCAAAGAAAACCATTATATTTATATAAATAAGAGGAAAATACTAAGGATGCCTTGGTACAATCTCATGAATCAACTCTTTGGTGTCAATGCTTGAGGCATAGACAAGTAAAATGGTCTTGTTACATTTATCCATTCAAAATTTGATTTCAAATTTTATGACAATTTAATGGTTTAGTAAGGAAACATTCAAGATATATATATATATATATATATATATATAAAATAAAATCCTTAAAAAAAAATTCTACTCAAAACTTTCCCATTCATCTGTTAGAGTGTTCAAAACAACTTTAATCATTCCTTTTTGTACAAATTTAATAATACTATCATCTGGATATGACATTTTAGTTAATTGAATTGACAATGTGTAATATAAATGCATAACATTAGATTTTAAAATCATTATTTTAGTAAACTAAAATTACAGTAAAATGAGTACACCTCAACTCAAAGAATGTGCTTGCATGCGGACTTGGATGAAAAGTAGACAATTTGTCTATAAGTAATTAATAAAATAAGATAATGAATCATTACTTGAAGAGAGTTCCTTGTACACCCACCCTATTCTCTTATTAATATAAATGGTTTAATTGAAGTAATACTTTGTGGCTTATTTCAAAGATTATGTGAATCAATTGCAATGAGATTTTGAATACTATATTTGTTGGGTACACATGTTTTAAAAATTTTGAGTGCTTAATTAATATTTATTCTTTGACATGAAGAAAATGGAAAATGCATAATAATATTATAAAGTGGTGAATCACTATTAAGTTCGACTACATGCACAATGAAAATATGGCATCTAAATTATCTATTTTTAATTATTATTTTAGGGACACCTTTTCTTTATTCAAAGATTTTTTTAGTCCTAGGTGTATATACATAATATTTTCAAACTTTTATCACTTACTGACACTTTGTATCTTGTAGGAAACCATCAGGGCCAATCTATCTGAGTGCATACCTTAAGGGGTGCATTAGGAAAGGGGTGGGCTGACCATTAGTGCTTTGTCAGATTGTTGTCCCTTTTGCCAGTTTCCATTTACACACATTTCTCCTAAAACTTTTACTCTAAGATTAATCTTATCAATTCTACCCATTCAAATCATTTATCACATAATTATTCTCTTATTCCTTGCCTTATCCCCATTTTGATTTTTGGTTATACTTGGTCGACTAGGTTAACCCTGTATAGTTTATAGCCTCTGATTATTGTATAAGGTTGAATGTGTTGGCTATACACTATTTTAGGTTATTTTTCACTTTGGAGCTTGTTATCCCTTTGACTAACATAGATTGAGGCCTAGTGAATTATATCCCAAAAACATATAGGGTTGATTGGGTCAACCCCATACAGTCGATATATTCATAAGGATTTAGGGTAAGACCCACCTATATATATGAGTTCATTTCCAACTATTTGAGAATAGAGAAGTGAATAAGAAAAAGTGTGAATAAACATCTACTTATTGACCATTTTAATAAAATAATAAAGCTTAAGGTTCCATACTTTCTTTGGAGATATGGATATTATATTTTAGAAAAGTCTTTTAGATGCATAGATAGGTTATATAGCCTATAGCTGATTTGTCTTTGTTATCCTTACATACCACAACAATCTCTTACAAAGCACCTTGGCTAAGGGATAAATTGAGGCTTGGTGGGTTTGTCTTCAAAGGTAAGTATTCCTGAATGTATTTCTCATTTATAAGAGTAGATAGATAATGCACTTGTGCTTCTCTTCCATGCATTAGGATTCTATATACATTGATGTGAGTAAATGTCTTTTATGCATGTTTAGTTTAGTTTATTTTGATTCTAACCTCCACTTTGTGTCGTAATATTTGGTGATCACAAGATTATATTTACTTTATTATTATTAGATTAAGTGAAATATCAAAACCTAAGGCCCCCTTAGGGTTATTTCATGATTGTGCTAGTTGGGAGGATTTGGAACCCTCCTTAACATAGTGTATTATGATAAGTGATACCCTAATCAAGTCTAGTGGATCCCCATCTTTGTCATTTTCTTTCTTAGTAAATATATTCCCAATCAAAAGTATAGGTATGCTCTATCTTCTTCAATCCAGATTGATTTATAGATATGATGCATTTTCAATTGCATACATTTTGGTGAACTTGATGGGAATTAACCCTTATAGGATTTGTTCACTTATTTCATTATTTTGATCATATATTTTCCATACTAGGTATAATACATCAACTTATCTCTTATTTTTGTGTGAAATTTTTTAGGTACATGTTACTAGATCGCCCTAGTCAACCCAGTATAATTTTTTACTTTTTTAGACTTGTAGTCCAGACTACTAGATCGACCCAATTGACCCAGTACAATTTCTAGACTTTCAAATATCTTATTCAGCATACTAGGTTGACCTAGTTAACCTTGTATAGTAAAAGAACTCAGTAATAGGTTCTTATATATCTTGATCAACCCAATCAACATAGGTAGTAGGTTTTACAAGCATTTCACAAGGTTTTTTGACAACAATCTTCCTTCTCTACATATCTGATCCATGAAGGTTACTTTTTATCCTTTTATCTCTTTCTTTACACTCTTTTATTTCATGTTTTGAAATATCCAAAACTTCCCTTGTATAGTCAATTGGATCGATGTTATCGACCCAGTTCTATATTTTGTATGTTATCTAGATAACTAAGTTAACTTTGTTAAACATATTAATTTTTAGATCTTACTCCCATAGTATAGGATCGACCCTTACAACCCTATTTAATATTCTCCACATACATTGTCAATTGTATCAACATTGTACCTTATTTCAAAGTTGGAATTGATTGTTATATGCTAGTGATTAGCTCACACTTTCACTTCTTGTTACTTGCATGCTTAAAATAGATCACATAGTCTAATTAGGTGGATTTTTAATTAAAAATTTAGTTTCACTATTTTATATTTTATACACACATAACCAATTAAAAAAATCTAAACAAACATTTTAACATTTTATCATGAATGGGGAAGCTGACTTGATATTTTGGTCTAGTATAAAACATGTTTAATGGTATTTTATAGCTAATCACCCAACACCCTTATCACTATGGTATGTGAAGTGAGGGGGTAGCCCTAATACCAAGCTTGTATCATTACTACTATAGATCCCTTTCAGCCCAAACTACTTGAAATTATCCTTAGATTTCTTTCTAGTTCCTTACTTATGCCAACTTCCCATCACATTTAAAAACATATCCTAATAATATTATTAATATTTAGGTTGACCATTTAGCTAGTTATTTACTTTCTAAGTTGATTTATTGGTCTTTGATCAATTATATTTTATATTGTAAAAACTTAAATTTTCCAACATTGGTGTAAGTTTTTTTGTTGTGTGCCTCAATTGGATTCACCTTCATTAATATAATTGAATGTTTGTTTCCCTTAATTATTGATTTTCAAAATAATTGAAAAATTATTCTTATCTCAGTACATAGTCATTTAAGTCAACATAATTTGTTATAGGCTATTTAATTTTTCTTATTTGCTATACAGGGTTGACTCAATTGACCCAATACACTTTTTTAACCTCTATTTACTGTACTAGGTTGACCCAATCAACCCTTTATAGTTTTTAGGACCTTTTTGTGCTAGGGCGACCTAGTCGACCCTATATAGTTTCCTATCACTTCCTATTTCCTTGTGTGGTTATCTGGTCTTATCTCATTATGATGACATCTTTTCAACCTTCTCTTAATCAAGAACATTTCATATTTAAATATTTGGATAATAACCTAACTTATTTTATTCATTCATATGAAACTATCCATTTTCTTCCTTCCTCTTCTCCTAAACTAAAATCAATCACTACAAAATGTAATATAATTGAGGTTCTTCATCATAATCCTCTTCCCAATACCAATGTTGGGAATCCTCCACCTACAAGGAATCTTACTCCCACCAACACTAATAATCCTCCTCCTGTCAACACTATTACTCCTACAAACACCAATCCACCTATTGATATAACTTAACTTCTTACACATGTAGTTAAACAAATGAACATCATGAAAACAACCAATAAATCCCAAATGATTAACATGCAATAAAATTTATTAAACATGACTAGTCAACCACCTCAAGTCATCATATTTATATCAAATAAAAAAAATCCTTCCTCCTCTTAGAGATGCTAATGGGAATATCATCCCTCAACCTCGAATGAATAACAAAATGCTTTAACATCTTCAAAATGAACCTTTAGACCCATTCATTGCATCTATCGATATTGGAAACATTTCTCCAACTATCACATATATTGGGACTAAGGACCCTACTATCTTCTTAAGTCTTTTTTTAATCTCTATAAGGAATGGGTCCAAACTAACACATTTTATATCACCAAGATCTTAGCCAAAACCTTTGTGGGTTTTGCACTTTAATGGTATAACCAACTTCCTAGACATTCCATCTCACAACTATAAGATTTAATCAATGTTCTAGTGAAGAAATTCTAATATAATGACATTCTTGAAAATTACCTTAGCCATTTCATCAATTCCAAGTAGATTCCTAATGAATCTATTCATACTTTAATCAAATTATGGAAGTATCTTTCTCATAAAGTGGATCATAACATGAATGATGATACTATTTTAAAATTATTTTTCACTACTCTTAAACCTCCCCTTCAATACAAAGTTTAAATCTTTTCACCTAAGACTTTAGAAGAATCCTTAGACCAAGCAAAAAGGCAAGACTTTCTTATGACTAAGGATTCTTCTAAAGTCTTTCTCATAACATTGATTCATCCAAGCCTCCCCAACCTTAAAGTGGAGCATATATTTCAACCAATTTTAACCCAACCCACCCTCCTTTGAGTCTATAACAACTTAATAATAAATAATTTAGATTCAAGAAACCTTTCAAGACCTGTAAATTTATATTTCACATACTCATCCTTGATATAGATGTTAGCATAGATATTACTTATTCTTTTTATCTCACGTTTATTTGTTTTTGTGAATTTTACTTCTTTTAGTTTCACTTTACCAAGCATCATTTTAACCTTTGGATTCTTTGATTTTCTTACACATTACATTTGGCATTTGCTTTCGATTTTGCCCTTATATGTTTCTTTTATTTTTGTCTTTTTATGTTATTCTTTACTTAGTAGATTTATGATTATTTTTTCCCTTCTTTAGAATTCACCCCTAGGGGTTTCTCTTTTGTGAGTTTGTAGTGTAAGACCATGGATAAAACCTAGACCTCCTCACAAAACACCACCTTTGCTTCTTTTCTCATTTTATTATTTCACACACCTTTTTGCATCCCTCATGGGTTTCTCTTTTATAAGTTGTAGTGTAAGACCATGGATAGGACCCAAACTTAATCATAAAAATTACCATCTTATTATTTCTTTTTTAAAATATGTTTTACAATATCTAAAAACTTTTTTTATCTTTGTTCTCAACTTTAGTTTATGTTTCTTTTGATAGATGAAATTTCCACAACAATCTATGTTAGAATGTTTTCCTCCATTATATTTATGATAAGGAATCACACTTTATTATCATTGTATCCCTTTTTCACCCTTTATCACATTTTTTTTAATTTTTTGAATTAATTCAATTTTTTCCCATGTGTCATTCCTCTTGATTTCCCCTTTCTTTTCACTCTGCATTGGATAAAACAAGGTTGAAGTCAAGATAACACTTTTATTTTACCTAGATTTATGAGACTATTAGACACTATGCTCTTTGAATTTCTCTTTCTTAGAAACTAAGTCTAAATTATTCAAACAAAAGTCATCTATAGCACCCATGTTTGGTTTTTCAAATATGTATGTAGGAGGAAATGAGAAATCCATCAAGAAAGTTAAAATCCAAATAATTTGAAACAAAAGGCAATGATATACAAAAGTAAACATACAAATCTCAAAAGTCAAAATAATACTAAAATACATGATTCAAAGCACACCTCTTTCTTATAATTGAATCTAAAAATCCACAATTGGCCTCATAGTAGAGTTGAGATCCATTGGGGTATGGTAGGCTAGTAGATTAGAAAAGGAGAATTAAAAAAAATATTGGTGTTACCTACTTTCTCACACAAGTACCCAATCTTCATAGTAGATATATGACTTTGTAAGGGGTCCTGAAGAATAGGGAACACATTTTGGGAAGGTAGGTCCATTTTAATTTCCATGCATATATACTTCATGGGATGATCTATATACTTAATTTGTTGACCTAAGATTTTTGTGGCTAAGATAAGTTCTTCAAATTCTTTAAGGTTGACATTCCTCTTAAGTGTCTTGACTTCATTAAAGAGTTACTCTACCTTGGTTTTTATTTCATTCTCCCCTCCACCCATTTAATTCCCCCCCACCCCCACCCCAAAACCTTGATAGGCAAATTGTGATTCTAAATTTTTTACAGATATCCATTTCATGTTCCAAATATTCCATTTGAACACATGTTAGAAGGAAATGAATCCCATCTTTCCTAAACTTATCGACTATTGATTGTTGAGTCATTCTATCAAATCGTTCTCTTCATTGTGATAGATATTCTATAATCAATCAATTATAGACCTAGGGATATTTTTCAATTTATAACTTCTAAATGGGCGGAGATGGTTTGGTGGAAAAAAGGTTACTTTGTTATTTATTATGATGTGTATTATTCTATTAATTATTGATTATTTATTTAAATAAAATTTGGTTATTTTTATTTGTAATTCAGCCATGAAAATTTTGGGTATGGAAAAAAGGGTTGTCACAAGTGAATATTTTATCTTAAATTTAAATTTATGCATCTACATTCCCCCTTTTTATTCTAGTAATATATCAAAGTGAAAGTAATAAATCAAAAGGAAAAATGTGTATTCTTGAATGTAGGACATAACACTGAGTTGTGGTTCACATGAACCTACAATGAGACATGGATAAATCAATCCTTACTTAAGATAGAAATTAAGAAGTAAAGCCACTAAATATTATAGATCTACTAACAAAGAATATATACACCTGATTAGGTAAGCAAACCAATGTGTTTTCTGGTGTAAAAATGGTGATTATAGATGGTAGGACCCTTGGATATTTATTATTCATTAAATAATGTAGATTATACTATGCATGCCAAATCCTCATTGAAAAGTGAATGTGATTAATAACTAAAAGTGTGATTGAATCCATCATTGCATACATAAAAAGGTGAAATAGTTTTTATAATCTATGAATTCTAATAGATTGTTCTAGTGAAAAACTAGTCCAAAACTTACGAAAAAAGGTGAACCACTCATTGAAAATAGAATAAGGCCCATTTATAATGAAAAAATGGCATAAAAATAGTGCAAAATAATAATATGATTTGGGTATAGTGTTTACGATGTTGATAATGATGTATTGTCATTACATCTATGAAACTAGTGTAAAGAATGACCATGGAGGTAATCATATTCTATAAACATGCCCTCAATTTTATATTTAGTGTACATGGATTCTAAGACTAAGTAATAACAACTCAAATTCTAAGAGAAAACATGTGTGCTAATGTAGAACACATGTCATGCATCATTCCCCGAAACTAATAAAATCTAAGATAAACCTAAGTATTTTTATGGAAAGGTAATTTGTATACATATTACTAACTATTCTATACTACCTGAGGTTAAGAATTTTTTTGAAATCGATTATTTTATGCATTCTAGGAAAATGACACACTACTTTAGATAGAAGTAATATGTGCCTTGTAAAAATGAATAAATTCTATCTAAAATTACTTTTTAATTTATGTATGTGTATGTAACTAGACTAACTATGTAATACATGCAAAATTCTAACTGTATACTACATTGTACAAGATTGATCTCTAAGACAAGACACCATGTATGTCTCCTCTTTTAAGGTGATTTGTGAAGAATGGGAAATAAATTAACTCAAAATAAATAGTTATGGGAGATATATTATGAAAAGATTAAAATTTTATTAGTAATGATAAAATGGATGAACATGGCATCATCATATGTAAAATTAGCAAAGAGGTGTAATGTAAGATGCATTAAGAATAAGAATACATAGTGACAATGTTCAGTGATAGTGATAATTAACATAGATAAGTGATCTAACTAAGTATTTAAATTTTAAATAGATAAACTTGGGGAGGGATGCATGATGTCCATCATGGAATAAAATGGATGGGAAGTTACATGATTTCCATCATGGCAGAAAAAATTGAGAAAACTAAGCAAACAAGTGTCATAGACATGGCATACACATACAAAAAATACACTCAAAGTACATAAATCAGGTAAGAGAAGGCTAAAGGGTCACATTAAATGGACATGTTTAAATGTCACTCACATGCATATAAACACACAATGATGGATTTTATCCACACATAAGGATAATTTCAAATGTACATAAGCCAAAATAAATAATAAACACAAGACATGAATTGGAAAACATGCATGAATATATGTAATTGATCAACATAAGACATTTGTAACACTAGTATATTTAATGACTTAGGTAACTAGTGAGATATAGATGTTTATGGAAGTGAGAAATATTGATATTTGTTATGCAATGTAAATAATTAAGATATGAAAAATAAGGGATATCCAAATAAGGATAAAACCTTTGTTTAAGATGCCCCCCAATGATCTTGATGATTTATAAATAAGTTATAAGAGGCACATGTCTTGGTTATATATGAGAAATCATAGCCTATGGTCACTAAGATAATACCAATGGAATAGGATTACAATGTAGGGCACTCCTACTTGAATAGACCACTTTTGTCTATTTTGCAGCTTCTGACTCAAAGACAATGAAATAACCTATAACTAGTTTTGCGGATGGCAACAAATATGCTCTTAATTAACTCATTTAAACTTGTGAATCATATATTATATGAAACTATATATAAATAAGTATTTAATAATTAGTATATTAATTAAATACCATTTTAAAAAATAAGAAAAATAAGTGAACTAATTATTTTGATAATATAAACTACTATGTAAAATCATAATGTTACAGATATGTAATAAATGACATTAACTAATTTAGGATTTACTAAATTTGGAAATATGCTAAATAAGGAAAGTACAAAGGAAAAAAAAACTTAGTTGAAAAATAGAATTTAAAATTATATAAGGGATTGAAACTGGCTATGAGGCTATATTTACTAAGTTTGGATTTTTGGATAGGAGCATTGTAAATGGTCATGAGAGAAATGCACTATTGTCCTTAGGGAACATCAATGTCCTATATGTGATGAATCTCTAGTTTTTATGTGAAAGGTTCCCCTTTGCTTATGTGTTTTATTGATTGTGTGGGAGCTTATAATCATTTATGAAAACCATTGTATATCTTCTCATTCACCTATAAGCCTAGCTCAATAGACCAAAGGACAAATGTAATTATAGCGTAAAAAGGGTTTACTAGTTGAATTTGTTCTTGACCTCAACACCCCCTATGTTGAGCACTACCTACATACCAATACTCTTAAGAGGGATCAAATTCTATGTAATTTTCCCATGTTTTGGTGTTGTGTGTGAAATACTAGTGCAAAATGCTAAATGTTGGTGCAATCATGGTGTGATTAAGTGCTTCAACTATGACTTGTGACCTTAAAATCATATTTATATTTTAGCTCAGAGATACTATGAATATATGTAATCAAAATTTGGAGAAATAAGGAATTTTATCTCAATGTGCCGTTACAATTTTGGTTTTTTCAATATAAAGGCATCTTATGTGAAAAATTACTTGAAATGTGTGTTTATAGTGATAAATAAGGAATTAATTTAGATGGTGGTTGTTGAACTTGCAAGATGACCAATTACATGAATTTAAATTTGAGAAATTAGGTATTATTTGGTGGGAAGAAAAAAGTGGTAGAACTGGACACTCCCAAGGAGCACTATTGTCTAGATAGTGTGTTGTTTTTCTAGGAACATAAATAATTGATCTTAGAGTATAGAATAGTCTGTGTATAAGCTTGAGTTGTTTTTTATGAATAATAGGGACACTCTAAGACCACTATTTTGCTTATGGGAATGGGTCATTCACATGTAAAATGAAATAAAATGGTCAAAATGTCATGGAATAAGGCACAAGCTAAGTGTGTAAGAAGGGTGGTTCCAAGTACATTGCTTAAGCTTCAATGCTAATTCATATGTCTACAAATAAGCATTTTTTAGTATGTCTTTCTTTTGATTTTCCTTTTTGATAAAACCTTTATTAAGGATGTTTTATTTCTTTTCTTGAGGTTATTTTTTCAACTTATCTTATGATTATTTATCTTTTTAAATGTATTCCCTTTGTCCTTATTATTTTTGTATTATTTTTTGTTCTAATTTTTCCTTTTGTAGCTTTGATTAATCTATTTTTTTCTTTTGTAACCTATATTTTTCTAATTTTGCTATTTGAAACCTTTATTTTTTGATAACTTGTCCATCTCCAACTATTCTCTTTGTAAATATTGTTTTTAAAATTGATCCTTTTGTTCTACTTTCACTTATTTCTTAAGAGGTGAAACATTAACTATATCATGTTGAGGGTTTTAAGTATGTACAATCTTGTCTTCTAGTGATGTAACCCTTAGACATAAATATTGAATTTTAATTTTTTATTGTGAACTAATACTGCAACAAGTGTTTTCCCTCTAATTATGTTGATTATCTTAAATTATATCCTTTCATTTACCCTTGGAGGATTTTTTGTGTATTAGTTCTAATTTGAGCATCTTTTTGTATATGAATCATCTCTATATGTTACAAATCCAACATTTGTAAATAGGTTATGAGATAATTAATCCTATGAGTTAATTATTAAAATCTAACTTATTAATTTTTTAATTTTTTGGATCCTGAACATCATTGTCATCATGATCATACAAATCCATAACTATGAAATTAGGATATTCAAAATTGACCAAAAGAGGAAGATATAAGATTATATCCTCTTTTTATATAGTAAATGGTAATGATTTTTGTGTATGTTATTTAATCTTCATGATTAGTTTTTCGTTATGTTCTCAAATTGATTCACCCACCTCATGTATATGAATATAATCAAGTGGGATGGGTTGTGCAAGGGATATAATTAAATGATCATTTTATTATGATTATTTCATTTTGTAATATTTGAAAGGTGTGTAGTCTCTTAGAACTTTATACTCACATTTGTTATATTAGAAATTAATACATCTATGGAATGTATAAGGTACAACTCTAAGTTTTTGATGAGGAATTTTATTTATCCATTATATTATGTTCTAATTTTTTATTTTTGTTCATATTGATACCCAATTTTTTTGAAAAATTAGAGCTATAAATATTCATCTCTAAAACCATTATCGATCCACACATTCTTGACTAGATTTTCTATATGAACTTGAATGAATAATAGAAGAGCTTGATATATGATATTTTTAGGAGGTAAATATTCCCTATTAAAGGTGATAAATGTTTTGATTTCTTTGATTGTATTCATGATATAAGGAAATGATGTTGTCTATGTATCACCAATAATAGTTGTATCATACATCAATTCATATAAGTATAGACGTTATTTATGAATCATATAGAAATTAAGTCTTATACAGTTGGCAAATATATATCATTGGATTTCCTTCATATTCTCTACATTATGACTGTCGAAAGGCTCACATACATTTTATCTCTATGCCAAATTTATTGTCTATTAGTTCAATAAATGTTATTATGATGACTCAGACTTTTTATCATGCTAAAAATGATATAAAATTAATTATCTACTATATCTATGAGTTATAGACTTGTGCCTATTTTATAGCATTCTAAACACTTATGTCCTAGTCAAACACCTATGTCGAAATAAGTGTCCTACCTTGATGCATGTTTTTAATGCCCTAAAATTCATTTAATTTATAAATGTAATGTATACCTATGGTCGGTCTAGGTGAATTAATGTGAGATATTCTCCAAAGTGATTAACATAAATAAAATATAAATCATCATTGATTATTAAACTAATAACTTCTTACCTCTAATAAGGTAGATTACTAAAAGGAATTTAATCAAGCACTCAAGTGATCAAAGCTTCCTTATATTATCCTATTTCCATATCAACCATAGGGAAAACACATATACATGTTTGAATTACTAACGGATCATCCCATGAGCTAGATTTTTTAGGTTACAAGATATGTCACTCTATGTACTTACTTATCACACATTTCATAGTTATGAACACAAAATCCAAAATTTAGGGTAAAAACACATAATTATGAGGCCATATTCAAAATATTGGATCTGTAATAAATGTTCATTGATAGAGGGGTATTTAAGGCAACTCAACATTGTGTTCCCAATAACACATTTTTCCATAACCACTATGAAGATGAAGAACTATGGTTTTTATATTTCACCAAGAGTGACAAACCATGATCTAGACTTGAGAAAACTAGATTGAAGGTGACATAGAACCTAAAATATTTTAGATGGTTGCATGTACATCAAATTTTTATTCTACATAGGACACCTACTTCTAGGTTAGATATAATCATTGGAGTAATTGTCCAATGTTGATGCAAGTGTCTAAGGCCATATAAGTATAATTTTTAGAATCAAATGACTAATCTAGGGCACCAATATAATCTTTTTCTAGCCTATTCCATATTATATCTATATTTACATTAGAACTAGATAAGTAACTTGTTTTCATTATCATTTTAATATATAACATAGATGTACTCTATATTTTTAGCATATCTTAGCATAATAAATTTAATATATGTTTATTTTAGTTTGAAAATTAATTATCCTAAATTAGAGATAGTATATCATCTTTGTGCCCTAACTTATCTCTATCCCTTTAATCCTATATTACCTTCATCTAGATTTTATAGTTAAACAATATTATATCTTCGTATATTTTTGATATCTTTAATAACTCCAAAATATAAATTTTAGAATGGGTATTCTTTAGCTAATTAATAATATCATAAACTTAGGTTTGAATATATTTAATTTTGGGAGGTGGAGGGGATTAAGGAAGGAAATGATGGTTACCTTCATTGTGACATGAAGGATGAAGTACTAGAACTCATATATTATTGATGACATGGACAATTTTATATAATAAAATCATGGACAAATAATGGGAGTGATATTGTAAGTGATATAATTTTGAAGTCTAGGAGTGGGAGGAAAATAATCCATGCATGCCCTTGGGTGCCTCATGGTGATAGGTAATCAAAAATATTAGATATTACAATATTATGAATTGAGAATGTGAATAATCAATAAATGCAAAATCTCTAATTAAGGGTGAATATGTTAGATAATCATAATAAGAAGCTTAAGAACAATATGAGTTTCCTAGTGCAATATAGCAAGGATTCCATGAATGAGGGAATCTAAAGTTTTAAGAACCTCAGACCTCATCTGGGAGAGTTATTCGACATAAAGACCATTGACAAAGTAAAAGGTAAATAGGTTTAATATATAAGTTTTAAGAAATATATAGATAAAGAAAAGTTGTTGTTATAAATTGATTCTAACCTCAAAAGGATGAAAATTTGATGGGATGATGTTTCAATTAATCTAGAAATGGATTAGGATATGATTTTAACTTATGTTGTCTTTTAGTTGTATTTGGGTTTTATTTTGGTTGTTTCTGTCCCTATTTTGTCTGTCTTTTTTATGGTCTTTAAAAGACATTTGATTCTTTTTTTTTTTGGTACTTCTCCTAGAGTTTAGGGACCCTATCTCAAAAAAATCCCCCCATTAACTTTAACAAAAAACAATATGAAATGAGAAAGGCTTGATATTGTACAATATTTTTTTTATCCCTTTGTTATATTTGAGTTTGATGCATGCTAATATTTATTGAATCCAAATAACACCTTGGATAGTAACATAAAATGTGATAATTAAACTTATGATTTGCATCAAAATATGAAAACATAATTCATTCATTGTAACTATGATTTTAATTTAAAACTTTAAAATTGTAAATAGTTTAAGAGGTATTACTAGATAGGTTGTGTTTGATTTTTAGGATCTTAAATATAATGATTGTAGTCATAAATAGTGAATAAGGCCCAAAAGGGCACTATATTTGGAGGATTCCACCATCTCATAACTACACTATCCCATTTTAGAGGTATGTTGAGATTAACTTATCATAGCTAACTACTTAATGGTGCACTAAAAAAATGGCCAAGGGCTTACTAGGGTAGAAAAGAAAAAACATTATGAATTTGAAATATACTGGAAGCCACATAGAAACTTAATTTTGTATATAGTGTTGCCTAATCGCTTAAATATTGGATTTTTACCCTCACACCACAAATTAAGCAAAAATGAAGATAATTTTTCTTAGAATGATAAATTCTATGAGTTTTGTGTATTCTGGAGCACAGTTCTAAAAATCAATAAAAATAAAAACAAATTTTTGAATCAACCAAATAAAATATTTTTGTACAAGGAAATAAGGAAAAATATGAAAAACTGTGATAAAAATCAGAAAAAGCAATGCTAAAAAATGTATTGATTCACTAATATGTTTTCCATATTTTCAAATAAAGGATATAATTTTTTTTAATAGGTATAAAATTACATATATATATATATATATATATATATATATTCAAATTGTAATATATTCCATTAAAGCATAAATTTGAATGTAAAGGAGAATAAGTATAATTAAATGAAATTGAGATTGATTGACAAGTATAATATGTTAAATATTATAAATAGAATCCTTAATAAAATACTTGGATTTTATAATTTATGGTTGACTATATCTGATTTTAAAAATGGATACTATGATAAGATATCATTGTGACAACTCAAATCTAGATGCAGAGTTTGTGAATGCTTCTAGACATGTGTAATCTCCTTGGAGAGTAGCACAAGGTACCCATGTATATTGATTGGGGACTTATCTATGTTGAATGTAATTAAAATATAAATATTCTACTAGCTACACCTATGTGTAATGAGAGGGATAATATATTTAAATTCTCTTAGCTTTGGAAACATTAGGAGTAATTTTGAGTTCTAAAAAGCTATAAAAAATGGGGAAGTGCAATTGGTTGAGGTGATCCCAATCACACCCATTTATGTTTAACCATTACATACATATCCAAATACTTTGATGAGTTAATCAAGAAACATGTATTTATAATTCGATTTATTATGAAATTATACTCCTTGACATTATGTATGAAGCTACAAATTTGGCTAAGATTCTTGATAATGTTAATTCTTGATATGATTTTAAATACTTCAAACTTGGCTTATGACTTCTCATAGTGAATGATCTTGAATTTAAGAAGAATAAGGTGAATTTAATCAATGTGTAGTAATATATAAGTTCTCAACATATATTTCACAACTAGGAATAAATAATGACCTTTGATTTATATTTCTAGTGAAACCTTCTGATAATTTCCTTTTGTTAGTTTCAAAATGTGTAGGGTGACCCAAATGAATATTTAAAAATTTATAAACTAGTCATTAAATAACAAGATGATAAGGTAACACTAAAAAAATAGGTTGATGAGTATGGACCTATATTACCTCCATAGACATGTCCTAGAAAATTAGGGATAATTGTCTTGAGTTTGGAAATAGTTTGAGATTGATATGAAAAGCTTTGAGAATTGACTTGAAAATTATGTGTAGTGATGATGAAAAAATAAGTTGTCAAGCCTACATACATATAGATAAATGGATAAAGTAATGATGAATAAGATTCATGTATTTGAGCATAATTCAATTGGTTTAAGATGTGTCAAGAATTAATATTGTCAAGTACTTGTAGCTATATTTAGGGGTTTACATATATGCACAAGTCATGTATACCTTTTTTTGATATTGGGTAAACAAAAGGGTTTTTTTAAAGGGACAAAATCATTTTACATCATGAAAATAGATAAAAATATAAATAAGACCAGCAAGGTTTAAAAATTAATGAAAAGATCAAAATTGGTCTGAAAGTTAGACAAAACGAACAAGACTCTAAAATTCAATAAAACATTACTAGAACACACCAAACTATTTAAATCTTTTATTTATATTTTCCAACTTATCCAATTCAATGGAAACCTACCACTCTTCCTTCAATAGATGAATAATATTGTTTAGATCATACTAAGGATAGGTTAAAACAAAAAATGTCAAGTATTTGCTACCAAATATGAGTGTCTACATTCCAGCCTTTTATTCTACCATTAAAAGTGCTAGAGTAAAATGATAGAGTGAGATATTTAAGTATTATTACAATGATATTTATTTAGGTACATGTTGAGTGTTGAGATTTTTTCTATACATAACCTATAATGAAACATGTATAAATTGATGTCTACTCGTGTTATAAAATTTGAAGTAAAACATTTATCATATTTTTAATTTAAATAATATGGATTGAATACACATCTATCCATCCAAACCTAATGTCCTTCTAGATTCAATGGAGAATAGGGTGATTATACCTAATTGAGATGGAATTTTAAGAAACATGGGGTAAATTTAATGTGCCCCAACTATTCATTTTAGAACTTAAATTACTTAGAAGCTAAGTCAAGAAAACCTCAACCACATTAATCATTAGATTTTATAATAATGGGACCTATAATGAGTTATAATAAACCTATGCATTTGAGTATCTAAGTATGTTTTATGCATCATCCATTGTACATGTGTTTTATGATTCAATTTATTTAATATCTAAGTAAAATTTAGTAGAACCTAAGTAAATAATTTTGTATAATGCCTTGAATATTCCCCCACTCTAAAAACCTATGTAATTTGAGTCATATAACATATGCCAAAATATCATAATACCTATGAATTGTTCGCATATGTTGTACATACACCTCCACTCTAATAACCTATATAATCTAATTCATAATTCATGTAATAATATAATAGAATATGTGAAGTGTCACACATATGCATTTTTGGGTCCAACACACCCTATACTCAAAATATTAATACAGGGACCCATTCGCTATAACATGGTTGGTTTCTTTTTGTGTTATTGCATACTTGCATGACCTCATTTGTGAGTGCCACTCAATTTATTGATATAAACCTTAATTTATTAGTATTTAACTCATGTGTCAAGTTAGTTTGATGAAAATGACTTATCTTTATTTGACCATTTGCTCAAAATGGATAACTAATCTTTGTCTAGGGTTTAAACATAGAAATGGTCCATTGAGGTTACTTTTAGGAAAATTTGGAATTGATTCATTACTTGTTGTAGGTGATTCATGTCATTTTAAGATTAATTTAAAGTGATTCATTTTAGGTTTAATTATATTTTCCTTTGAAGATACTTTTAAATAATCTAAAATTAGTTTATTTTGTATTGGTGTAGGATATTAATTATTCCATTTACTTATTAAATTGATAATTCCTACACATGTAGCTTCAACTTACTTAGGTTCCTCTTTGAGGTTAAATGGATGAGAGGGTGAGTTGTACCTAGAGTTCTATTGAGTACCATTGTGAGTTATACTATGAGTTTTATAGTGAATTAAACTTAGTCTGACATGAGTTCTCCCACGAATTAACTCACCCTACTCCTTTATATTCCTCTTCACCAATCTATTGTATATTTATTCACTACCATATTTTATAGTTAGTCCTATGAAATCTGATCAAACTTTTGCACATTTGAGCATTAAAAAGGAGATATTTGATCATTTTTTAGACATATACATCATGATTCTTATCTACATTCCACTTGAGATAGAATTTAGTAGTTTGATAGATTTTGGTTTCTTTTCTATTCTTATCTCCATGTGACATTCTGCACATACCTTCTCTCTCTTATTTATGGAGGCACACATCCTTTATATTTTATAGGATACTAAGATCATCAATATGTACTTGGGTACCTCATCAAGTCTCATTATTGGGACCCAATTTTATAGCCCACCTAAGCTATGATTAAGGGTGGTTGTTGGAGTAGGCTTTATACTCCTACCTTCTTTTGTTTTTCTCTCTTTTAGGGGGGAGTTTTTTCCCACTAGTCTTTCTCCTTTTAATCCACTTATTGAGATTTAAATTATACATAGATACCTCATTAGGCCTTGTTTTTAGGACCCATCTTTTCTTTTCCTCCCACCTAAGATATGATTAAGGGGTAATTGGTGTAGGATATTAATTATTCCATTTACTTATTAAATGGATAATTCCTACATATGTAGCTTTAGCTTAATTAACAAGAGGTTAATTTGGTGAGAGGGTAAGTTCCATTTAGAATTTTATTGAGTACCACTTTGAGTTATCCTATGATTTCTACATTGAGTTACACTTAGTCCCACATGAGTTATCTTGTGAGTTAACTCTCCCTAATCCTTCTTTATATTCCTCTTCACAAAGCTATTATAATTGAGCAGAGCAGAGGAGCTATTGAATACTTGTGTGCTCACTCTACCAAAATATCACCTAATAGACTATTCTAAAATTTTGTTCATTTTCCACTTAAAGGTATTATCTTGAAACATTTGTGCCTTAGTTATTAAAGTGTAACCTTCTTTAGAGGTTAACTAAAAAAGGGCCAATTCTAATAGTTTATTACATTTGGAATTAGACTTCATTATTAAGCTATTTGAAGTAAAATTATGATCTTTATTTATTCATATGTAATTTAAATTAAATTTTAAATGGTCATGTTATCAATTGTAAATATTTATTTAGTTTTGAAATTGATTTATTTCATTCAAATTGGTGCTATTTAACTAGGTTTTCATCTAAATCATGATCTAAAATGACTTTATCCATGTTAGTTGGGCTAAATCTACTTCAGAGACAAGTTTTTATGACTTTATTGGGTCAATTATTTTCCTTGATTGCTTAAACTATGTGAACTTTCCTTTAGTTAAATATTGCATTTGATATCTAAAAAATTAGGGTTTCTTTTATTTATTCATGTCATTATTTTTCTATTTAACAAAATTATCGATGGTTTATCAAGTCAAATTTACCTTGTATTTATTCACATAAATATTTTAAAGTCTTAAGAACCATCTATCTTCACCAACTATAAAAATATTAGGCATTTGGAGTTCGTGGGGGCATTCTAAAATTACAAAGTCATTTCAACCTTGAAGTTTTGATATTACACCATGTGGACACATATCAAGTTGTTAAAACTTAGAGGGAGGTAGTAAATAGTTCAATGCCACAATTTTTTAAGATTCTATAAACCATCCATGTGTAAATAAATTGGGTAATATAAGTGAAGGTAAAGTTTCTATTCATCATGAGGTTCGATGCCACAAGATCATGTTATGTGGAATGATCTTGTAGAGTAATGGAGTAAAAGGTTGATGGTAGTCCATAGAATATTTGAGGCTTAAAGGCCCATGAGATGATACATGGAACCTTTGTGGGAACTAAAGACTCATAGGGTTAATTTAAATAGTAAAATATTTTGATAGAAGATTCAATATGAAGATGCCATGTAACACCATCAATGGCTCAAAACTTACACCAAAATACAAATAATTAGAATGGTAAAAATGACTAAGTGTTAAATACTTTTGAGTCCTAAGATCATTCCATTTGGAATGATCTTAGGGATTGAGAAATGAGGGAAGGTGATGGATAGTGAAAAGTTTTTGAAGATAGTCTAAGTCTAAAGTCTCAAGATTATGGCACATGGTTATATCTCAGGAACCTATAGCTTAGAGGATGGTAATAGATTAAAAAAAAGTCACCAAAACTTGAAGGCATGAGATGAATCCACATGGAAACATTTTAGGAGCCCAAGACTCAAGTAACATTAGGAAGACTATAGAAGATTCCTATGTGTTCTAAGTCATCCATGTGGTTTATTTTTAGGTGATTAGATTTTGGTAGAGTAAAGCACAAAGTCAACAGGTGAAGACTCCCCATAGTCCAAAGATCATGCCAAGTGGTATAATATTAGGGACTCATAGTCTAAAGAATATACATAATAATAATTATACGGCTCAAGCTCATAAGAAGTGAGATTGAGATAAGTGTTGTAATATCAAAGATATAAAACTATGAAATGTAGGTAGAATTTGATAGTCAAGAAGAGACTATAGGAAAGGTAAAATAATAGTTTCAATTTATTTTAATCATAGGTTGTTATACAAAGATCACAAATGGAGAAAGGCTAAAATGGTCTTGAATAGTTATGGTCTAATCAAATGCAATTTGAGTGAGATGACAAGAGTCAAAGTAATGCCACAAATTGGACCCACATTGAGGCAGAAAGGGATATCATGAGATATATAATTAAAACTATGCAATAATTTTATTAGCATATGGTATAGATAGTCAAATGAAATAAATAATTTATAATCTATGAACGCAAGAATTTTCTTAGACTGAATAGAGTATACAATTAGTTTTATAAGATCTTGAATCAAGATATATTTCCATAAAATGATTGGCCAAAATAAGTGAGAGTTAGAGTAGACAAAATTTGAATCTATATTAAGAGGCAAATGATATTTTAAAAGATGTTTATAATATGAGCTTTGGTATTTATGGATTAGAACAATGCATCATTGTAATGTTGTAATGTCACTAACATTTAATGGAAAAAGGGTGCATGTATAAAGAACTAAGTTGTCTTGAAGACAAACATAATACATTGAGAATAAAAATGCTGAATCATGAACTAGTTGTTTTACTCAAATATCACTTTTTATCTATTTATAGAAGAAAGGTAAAACTAAAAGAGGGGTAGAAGTTAGTAGAACTTGGATTTTTTGCATGTTCCATCTAAATGCTTGTAGATACTTGTCTTTATATTAGGAATATGACCTAAAAAAGAGAGAACTACAAAAGGGTTGGTTAGTTAGGTATATTGGTGGATTTCCTAGCAAGCTAGATCCAAGAAGCGTGAGTTACCTAGGAAGCTATCAATCGACCTTTTGATAAAAGTTAATGTTGAAAAGAAAAGGTTGCATAACATGAAATTACTAGATCTAATGAAATGAATATTTTAAAAATGAAATGCTAGTTGTAACAAAATAACATTTAGTTGAATGCTAAATCATTAAAGAAATGTTTAGATTAGGCTAGGTTGTTGTTTCTAATCTATGAGGTGACAAGGGCCAAGAAAATGGGGTTTTAGTTGAGGTTGGTGGTTGGTTTTTTGGTCAATAAAGTTCACACAGTGACCATCAATGATCAAGGTGATAATTAGTGATTTAGGTAACCATTGGCGATAGTTAGGGTGACTATCAGTGGTCATTATGGGTTGGGACATATTATTGGTTCTACTTAGAATAGGTTATGGGTTGGTTACAAAAAGGTTATGTGGGTAGATGGAGGTTAGTTAATGGTCATTAGGGTAAGAGAGGGCCTTATAATTAACAAGGTAAAAGGTTTGGTTTAGGTATAAGTGTTAAAAGGAAACAAAGTAAATGAATACATGAGAACAAATACTTAGCTTTGAAGTTATTTGAAAATGGTGAAACCTGGAGGAATTTTGGTAGAGTAACAATGCCTATGGTTGAAAATTAATTTTGGAAGAGTGTTAGGTCTTTATTATTCTATTTTTTTGGCTAGAAAGAAGACCTACAAAAGAAGATCATGATAAAGAAGTCAAATATCATTGATTGTCTATCTATTTTCAATTCCTACTCCCCTCCTTTTATAATAAAAAAGAGATGGAGGTAGAAGGTTCCATATGAGGTTTTGGTTGATGATTTTGAGGCTTATAATGTGTTAAATAATGGATAAAATGGCCATATTAAATTGTGTTATGTTAGCTTTCACATCATGACTTATCTTTATTCATGAGGTGAGGACCTGACTATTGATAGTCATGCCAATCATCGATAGTTAGGGTGATTATCAATGGTTAAGGTGATCATCGATAGTCAAGATGACCCTTGATGGTCGATAGGGCTAAGGTAGAAATATTAAGGTTGGGTTATTTAGGTAGGTTAAAAAGGGTTAGGTTGGGTTAAAGTTTAAAGGTGAATGGTTTAGGTTATATTTGGGTTAGTGGGTGAAGTTGGCCACAATGGGCATCCAAGGGTATTTTGACATTAAGAACCATCATGTGTGGATTTTTAGTGTCTATAATTTACCCCTTTTTATTATTTATTTTATATTATAAATTTATTAAAAAAATAGTTTATGGGTTAATGGTTCAGTTTCCTTGAGTATGGGAGGAGGTGATCTCCCTCAAACTAGGATTTGATGAGGTGAAACATAATCAAGTTCAAGTTTGATGAGTGGTTAAATGTATGGTAAGGAAGGTGACAAGGGTGGTAGGTGAGGTTGGGTATCAAGACATAAACATGTGCAAAAAATATGATAGTCAAGATTATGCATAGATTAAGTTACCAATGTTGGTTAAAATAAATTTGGCTATAGAAGGGTAAGTGACAAGGTAAATAGGCCCCAACATTAGGCATAACTAATCAGGTTACTCTATAAGTATCCTAATTAGGGTAAATGTTTTAGTAGGTATCCAAGGTAAGAAGTGTTCCCTTGAAAAACACAAATAGTTTGGTTGTACACTAGGTGGTGCAAATTTAAATGATCAACACAGAAAGGTTGGTTAGTGTGGTCAAAAGGACCAAGGCAAGGTCATCACAAAATATGTGATTAATTTAGGTAAAAATAATGGCCAAAATTGAGGTGGACATGGTATAATGGTTGGTTGGTTAGAGAGTGTATTATCTAATGGTTCATGGTTGGTTTATAGAGAATAAGTGATCTCTAAAGATTGGCTAGTGGTGTTCAAATGGGTTTATGCAATTTGATGTACCACTTGGTTTAGTTTAGTTGAAGGTTTACAGAGAAAGGTAATCTCCAAAGGTTAAAATTTTTTAGAGAAAGGTAATCTCCAATAGGTTGGGGGAGAATGTGAGTCCCCAATGATTGGGTGGTGTTTTAAATGGGTTGCCCTAATTTGATGTACCACTTGGTTTAGGTTTGGTAGGATAATGGTAATATCTAATGGTTCATGGTTAAGGTAAGGGTAGGTTGGAGAAAGGTAATCTCCAAAGGTTGGGTTTGATAGGAGAATGATAATCTCCAATGGTTTGTGGTTAAGGTAGGGTGGTTAGGTGGAGAAGGTTAATATCTAATAGGTTGGTGGTTTGGTGCATTCATAGGTATCCAACGTAGGATGTGATCCCAAGAAGACACAAATAGTTGGTGGATAAGGTGACTCTTTGATGGTTAGGTTGGTTTTGATAAGTTGGGGTCAAATGACCCAAAAAAGGGGGAAGACATATGCTTTCCCAAGTGGTCACGAAAGTATAAGGAGGAAAAATATCTCCAATTGACAAAGACCATGATGGAAAAATGGGTGGTCTTATGAACATAAAACCCTATCATTCTTTTGATTTGTTGTTAGTTAAATGGTTAAAAAAACGTAACTTGGTCACATGGTGTTAAGTAAGACAGAAAATACCTTTATTTTTGTGAGACAAAAGGGAGATGGATGATAGGTAGTGGGTGATAGGTAGGATAACCTTATTATGGAGATGGATTTCCCCTTATATAGGTGACATAGGAACCATCATAGATAATTCCATGTCATATGTTAGGTGTAGACTAATCGATGTAGGAAGTCTACTGATGTTATTGTGAAAGCTAATTATAGCTTTCTTGGGATTGATTATTTTTTATTTTCATATAGGGTTTGTTATTGACTTTTTTGATAGGTTTGGGAAGATGATCGATGCAAGAAGCTTCAAATGATTACTTTTGACAAAGTGAACTTAGCCATCCTTTAAGGGAATCATCTAATTTTAGATTTGTTCATGTTTGATAGCTATCCTTCAAGGGACTATTCTACCTTAAGTTCAAGAAATTTTGATTATTTTGGGTAGTTGTCCTTCAAGGGAGCATTATATATGCTATAGATGTTGAACTAAGTGATATTTTGGTATCCCATTATTTAGATATTGGTTTAGATAGATACTAGTCTATATAGGCCTAAGGTTTTCCTTTATGGAGGCAAATCCATAGCACAAGGAGGTTAATGGTGGGTGAAAGTGGTGGTTTAAATGACAATTATCATGAGAATTCATCTTAAATAGGTATAAAGTACTATGAGGATCATGTCATGGGTAGATCCATGGTATCCATGCTTAGGATTAGGCTAAGTTTATGATGGATAATCACATGATCCTATTTTAATCAGTTTATCCTTAAATATAAGGAGAAAAATGTGATTGAAAATAAGGGATGTGCTTAAGTTAGACACAAGATAACTAGGAACTTATTTTAATCAAAGAATAGGTATGCAAATGCAAAATAATTTTGAGGTTGAGATTTTGATATACCCCAAATCCATGCTTGTGTAAATGGTTTATTTTAATCAAGAGAGTAGATGTCCCCCAATTAATTTATAAAACCTAATTATATGTAGAAAAGAGATGTTGGATTGAAAAAATTTTGAGGTTGGTTAGGTGATAGTTTTGGAGAGAAGGGTAATCTCTAATGGTTTAGGGAGAAGGTGACTCCTAAATAGGTTGGGTGGTATCCAAATGGGTTATCCCAATATGGTATACCACTTGGTTTAATATGGTTTTATGGATAAGGTACTCTCTAAAGGTTTGGGGAGAAGGCAACTTCCAAAATATTGGTGGAGAAGGGTAATTTCTAATGGTTAAGGGAGAAGGTGACTCCCAAATAGGTTAGTGGAGAATGGTAATACCTAATGGTTGTGGGAGAAGGTGGCTCCCAAATATGTTGATATAGAAGGGTAAATTCCAATGGTTTTTGGGAGAAGGTGACTCATAAATGGTTGGAAATTAAAAAAAATGCAAAAAATGTGGACCAAAATGACTAAGGTTAAAGTCATTTGGTTGGTTGGTTTATGGACAAGGGTAATCTCTAATGGTTTCATAGTTAAGGTAAGGTGGTTGGTTGGGTTAGTAAGGTGGATAAGGGTAGTCACCAAAGGTTAGGGGAGAATTTTACTCCACTATGTACGGGGGGGAAGGTTTTTCTCTAATAAGTTTTTTTAGGTAAAGGAGAAAGGTAATCTCTAACAGCTCAGAGTTAGTTTGGTTAATGGTTAATGTATGGTTTGGGTTGATAAATGGTCAAATCCTTATAGAGGGAAAGCTCCCCTAGTTTAATCTTTCCATGTATGGTCAAAGATGGTAAAATTATCCCAAGGTGAAGTATTGGTTAATAAGAGGGTTTGGGAGGGGTGAAAATGAATTAATCCACCTTTCAAAGGGTGTTATTTGTTAATTATTAGTGGTTAGCAAATCAAACTTGTAGGTGGTGGTTTAGGGGGATTTTCTCTATTGTACCAAGGTTAGAAAAATATAGTTGGACCTAATTTTTTTAGGTTAGGTTAGGTTTGGAAACACTATCCCAAAATAAAGTTAGGTTAGACAAGAGTGTTTGATTATCCCAAGGAGGGAGCTTGGGTGAGGTAAGGGTAGGTTGGAAAGGTTGGTTTGATTTGATGGGTTGGTTTTTGTTTGAATTATTAGATAGGTTGGTTATGGTTGAGTTGATGGTGGGTAAGGTTGGGTTTAGGATATTTAAAGTTATGTTAATGGTAGGTTTCATTTGGTTAATGATAGGTGAGGTAGGGTTAATGGTTGTTAAGGTTAGGTTAATTGTTGGTAAGGTTAGGATGATGATAATTTTGGTTGGGTTAATGGTAGGTGAGGTAGGTTTAATGGTTGTTAAGGTTTGTTGATGGTTGGTAAGGTTGGGTTAAAGTTAGGTGAGGTAGGGTTAATGGTAATTAAGGTTAGGTTGATAGTTGGTAAGGTAGGGTTGATGGTAGGTTCCATGAAATTAGCAAGTGGAAGAGGTAGGTTGGTTAGTTCTATATTGGTGAGTGGAAGATGTTGGTTGATTGGTTCCACATGGGTGAGTGGAAAAGGTTGGTTGGATGGTTCCACATGGTTGAGTGTCAAAGGTTGGTAGGTTGGTTTTACATGGGTAAGTGGAAAAGGTTGGTAGGATAGTTTCACATGGGTAAGTGGAAAAATTTGGTTGGTTGGTTCCACATGGGTAAGTGGAAAATGTTGATAGGTTCGTTCCATATGGGTAAGTGGAAGAGGTTAGTAGGTTGGTTCCACATGGATAAGTGGAAGAGGTTGTTGGTTTCCTTGATTGTGATTTTGAAGGAAAGTTGAGAAGGTCCCACTTGGTTAACAAGTGGTTTGGTTAAGGGTTGGATTATGATTTCCTTATTTATAAGTCGACTAAGAACTAAATATAATGGATAGGCCTCATTATGTTGAGGGCTTTGGTTATTTGTGTGCATAATAGTGGGTAAAAAAATAGGTTAAATGATGGATTAATTTTGAGTTTGTGAGATAATTAATTGGTTTGATGAGGTTAGTGGGTTTGATAGGTTTGGTTGAGTTGATAAGGTTGGTTGATTTGATGGGTTGGGTATGCATAATAAGGTTGGTTGAATTGATAAGATGAGTTGATTGGGTAAATTTTTTTGATAGTTATTATATGTATTTGATAGAGTTGGTAAGGTAATTAAGATGGGTCGGTTTGATAGTTTGGGTAAGGTTGATAAGGTGGGTTGGTTTGATAGGTTAGGTAAGGTAGATAAGTTGGTTTTATATTTATTAGTTGAATATATAAGAGGATAGACCAAATATTGTTTTTGAGATAAATAAGGATGCTTCAAAGTGGGTTTAGTTGATATGATGGTTGGAGTAGGTGACCTAATGGTTAATGAGGTTAGATAGGCTAAAGTTGAGGTTCATTAAGATAATTGCTAAGTTGGTGTTGATGGGTTATTGGTTGGGTATGATGATGGTGAAATGGTTGTTGATAGGTTGTTGGTTGGTTGTAGTTGAGATTTTATTAGTTATATGTGAGGGTTGATTGGTCATGTGTACCAAAAATAGATAACTTTACTTTGATTATGCAGTCCATTAACATTGTAACTAGATTAGCTGGTAGTTGATAGTTTGTTGGCTGGTTGTAGTTGAAGTTTAATAGGTGATAGGTAGGGTTTTATTGATTATGGATGAGGTTGGGTTGGTTGTTGATTAGGTTAAGTAATGTTGATAAGGTAGGTTTAGGTAATTGATATGATGGTTGGGGTGATTTATATGTTGGTTGTAGTAGGTAGCCCAAAGTTTGACAAGTTTGGGGTGATAGATATGATAGATATTGATAGGTTATTGGTCGGGTATGATGATGATAAAATGGTTTTTAATATGTTTTTGGTTGATTTTAAGTTATATTTGATTGATTATAGGTAATTTTAGGATCATAAGTGGCTCATGATGTAAGGTATTGCTCTAAGGTAAGATGGTTACTCTCTGAGATCCTAGTAAAGTTAGAATCTCCAGGAGAAAATATAGGCTAGTTCTCCATTGAAAAGGTAATGGATGAAATATGGTGGAAGGTGGGTTTATCACAACTCAAAGGAAAGAGTAAACAAGAAAAATTCAAAAAGTAAAAACACACACTAAAGTACGTTACCTCTTAGGGTTGTTTTAGTCTCTCTTTTGACTTATGCCTTAAGTTAAAAAATAAAGTTGGAAGACATGGCTTGTAGAGTGGGTACTAGAAGAGAAGTATATGGCTGGTTTTAGGTTAGGTATGTCTCTCAAAATATTTAATGAAAATTAGTGAATGGCTTGATGTTGGGGCCTAACTTTTACTTCACACATTGCAGTGATAAGGATGTTAGGTGCTTAGCCAAGATATACTAATTTTAAGTCTAGACTCAACTAGAGAGTTGAGTTTTGGTTTCTCTTCTTGGTAATGAAGTCCAAGTAAGATAACCAAAGGGTGAAGGTTTATCTCTAGGTGATGAAATCCTAGTTGAGTTGTATGTCAAGTGTTAAGATGTGTTGATTGATAAGTGGTTTGGTATGGTGTGTGATAAAGAGGTGAAGCTACGATTGATTATTTCATATTTAATTTAACTAAATGAGCTAAACATATAAGTAATCAATGTATATAGTTAATTTTATATCAAAACTAAATTTTAGATTTTGTTGTATGAGCATAGAATAAAGAATAAAAGGGGACTATATGTAACTATGTCCCATAGGACATGATATAATGTTTTACTCAATTTTTTGTTTTTATTTGTTTATACAAGAAAGGTAAAACTAAAATAGGGGTTAGGTTAGTATAACTTGTATGTGTTGTGCACTTAATAATCCAAATAATTTTAGATACTCTTCTTTGGCTTGGGAAGATGACCTATAAAAAGAGATAACTAGAAAAGGGTTGGTTGGTTAGGTAGATTGGTGCATTGCCTAGTATGCTAGATCTGATAAGTGTGAGCTATCTAGGAGGTTGCCAATCCACCTTTTGATACAAGTTAATTTTGAAAATAAAATGTTTCATATCATAAAAGTACTAGATCTAATGAAATAAATACTTTTAAAATGAAATACTAGTTGGAAAAAAATAACATTTAGGTGAATGTTAAATCATTAAAGAAATGTTTAGATTAGGTCAGGTTACTATTTTTGGTCTATGAGGTGATAATGGCCAAGAAAATAGGGTTTTAATTGAGGTTAGTGGTTGGTTGATATGTTGTTGGTTTTTGGTCAGAAAAGTTCACATAGTGACCATCGATAGTGAGGGTGACCATCAGTGTTTGAGGTGACCATCGATGGTTAGGGAGACCATCAGTGGTCACTATGGGTTTAGACAACTTATTGGTTCCAATAAGAATAGTTTATGGATTGGTTATGTAAAGGTTCTATGGGTTGTTAGAGGTTAGTTAATGGTCATGAGGGTAAGATAGGGCCTTAGAATTATCAATGGAAAAATTTTGGTTTAGGTAGAGGTGTTAAAATGAAATAAAGTAAATGAATATATGAAAAAAATACTTAGCTTTGAAGGTTGTTGAAGATGTTGGTGAAACTTGGAGGAATTTTGGAAGAGTAATGATGTATATGGTTGTAAAGAAATTTTGGCAAAGTATTAAGTATGTTTTATGCTAGCTGGTTGGCTAGAAGGAAGACCTACAAAAATATCTTAATGAATAAGTCTAAGATCATTGATTGTCCGTCCCTTTTCACCTACTACTCCCCTCATTTTATAGGAAAATAGAGATGGAGGTAGAAGGTTCCATAAGAGGTTTTGGTTGAATATTTTGAGGCTTATGATGTGTTAGATAATAGATAAGGTGGCCATATTAAATTATGCTATGTTATTTTGAACATCATGAGTTATCTTTATTTAAGAGGTGAGGACCTGACTGTTGATGGTCAAGCTAACAATTTATGGTTAGGATAATCATCAAAAAATTAGGGTGATCATTGATAGTCAAGGTGATAATCAACAGTCAAAGTGACCCTTGATGGTTAGTAGGGCTAAGGTATAAAGGTTAAGGTTGGGTTATCTAGGTGGGTTTAAAAATGTTAGGTTAGGTTAAAGGTCAAAGGTGAATGGTTTAGGTTAAAGGTGGGTTAGTGGGTGAAGTTGGCCATGGTGAGAATCTAGAGGTACTTCACCATTTAGAACCATTATGTGTATATTTTTGGTGTCAACACTAGTTACCCCAATATTAATATCTTTTTACCTTGATGTGGATTTTCCTATTTAGGCTATTGATTTACTTGTGAAAAGAATTAAAAGTTAATAAATACTAGATCATTGGAGCCTAAAATGAATTGGAGATTTAATCCCCTTTCATATTGAAAGTGGTTATAATCTATGAATTTTGACATGACTTGTTCTTATCTTTTTTGATGTGTTATCTAAAGAAACTTGGTATCAAGACATTAAATTTTGGTCATGCATCAAGGAAATGGATATGATTTCCTTGTCTATTTAAATTAAGATGTTTTCCATTGTAAGGGTTGACATTTATTATACTAAATCTCTTATAAAAATATGACAAAATTTCCCCTACCTTTCCACTGTATTTTTTTCATTTGATTGTCTACTAGGAGATAGTAATTATAATGGAATACTTTCAATGATGCTTAATACATATTCTCATTGTTTTTTCCCTTAATTTTCTCCATTATTTTAATTTTAGATAATTAATATGTGATAATAAACTATTTGGATTGATGGTTTATAAATGGACATGCAGTCAAATTTTGCAACATCTAGTTTGATTTATTTTGATTTATTATTATGTTTATCTTGACACTATCATTAAGCCATCATGTGTTATAGCTACAATATTTTGATTTGATTTATTTTGATGAAGTATTTTGAATATTTTTTTCAATTAATTTCCTTAGACTCTTGTATATTAAGTATTTAGGTTTTTTCATTATCTAATACTGATATCTAGTAGTATGATTTTATCTAACTACCCTCGCTTATCAATACTTCAAGATATAATATTAGCCAAGGAAAACCTCCATTTTATTCCAAAACTTAGCTTGTATTTTCATCTTTGAAAACTTACTACCTTAGGTTAGTGTGACATGAAATGGAGTGAATTAGAACTTATTTATTTTATCAATTAAATTAGATAAACAACTTGATTTAGATAATAGACTAGAAAAAGACCAATAGAACCTCACCTGGTTAAACATTATAGAAATTTATCAATCCTTGGATCCATAAAAAAATCCTAAAAATGAAGGGACATTAATCTTATGAGCTATAGACTCCTTTTGTCCTCTTATATAAACTAATTTAATAGTTGAATTTTGTGTGGGTCATAAATTGAGGCCAGTAGAAGATGTCAATAGAATGAGAACCAACACACTATTTTAGGGCCTTAAAAATTAATCTTGATATCTCTAGATCATTGAATATAAAAAATACTTTAAGATTATTATCATTTTAGGACCTCATTTTCCTATTTAAATATATGCTTAAACCCACACTAAAAAATTTAACAAAGGGAAAGCATTGAACATATTTTGGATGATATCATTTATTTTTATTTATCTTTTAAATTTTAATTATTTAAAAGTAACTTGTACTCAACTGTAAAGATCACAATGTCTATATCCAGGTTTTTGAATAGAGATATTAGGGATAATCCTATTATAAATATGATTATATTTTCAACATATCCCTTATTCACTTATCCCACTGGCTATCACCATGCATTGGATTGGTCAATCAACCATAAATATCCCAGGTTTTAGTATGATTTCTTGAAAGTTAAAGATCACTTGTTTTTTATCCCTATATTTCAAAATGATTACAAAATAAATTCTAAAGTACATCTTGTTTCTTACAAGTTTTCCATGTAATTTTTAGATGTGAAATACAAGGATATTACTCTAATATTGTTTCATTTCACTTTGGAAGAAGCATATGATTAGTGTTTAACCTTGACACCTAATTTTATCACCAATAGTAACGACTTTGAAATTTTGTTTTTGATTAAATTTGGTGAGTTGGTTAGTGCTTAGGCTTTTTAAAAATAATTTATTATGATCAAAAGAGAGTCTTAATAACTAATTAAAGATTTCAATTTTAGATTTAAAAATAATTCCAATTACTCATAGACCTTATGAAGTAATAGTTTTAGATATGTATTTTGTATGCTTTGGATACTTTAACTTTTATGTTTATGAGAATGTCTACAATAAATATTTTGCTAATGTCTTACATAGAAGCTTTTCAGGTTGATATTCATTTACCATGCCCAAATATAAACCAAGTGGATTATATATTTTATTTTTAGACCATTACACTAATTGATATAAATACCTAATATCTTATCATTGATACACCATAAAATTTTCAAATTGAGAGATTTGATTTTAGAGATTTTAATCTCATAAATCATGATGTGATTGAAGAGGAGGAATAATTATTTGATGATGATGAATATGAGGATATTTTAAATATAACAAAAACATAATCAAAACATGCAAGAGAAAGAGAATGAATATGTTCAGTTGTCAAGTGAATTTAAATCCAAATAAATGGTACACATTCAACCTCTTGAAATAGAATTCATAGTTAAAAAATCTCAATTGTTAAAGGAATATTTTATCTTTGCTTGGAAAGATTTTGAGGTAAGTATTTATTATAAAAATGCTTAATATGATTTTGGAATCAAACAAGATGAATATCTTATAATCATGTATGTAAGTAATTATGCATTTAAAGGGAATAAATTAAATAAATTAATGAGAAAATTAAAAAAAGTGATTTCATATTTGAGAAATTTAACTGAAATAAAATTGTTGTTACCGAATAATGGAATACATGTTGTATCAAGTTGCCAAACCCACCCTCCCAATTTTGTTGGGATTTTCCTTTAGTGTACATAATTTCTTGTTTTATTTTTTGGGCATGCTTTGGTGTGTTTTTTATTTCTATTTTAGTTCAATATTCTGATCATTTTCCATATCTTTGGCATCTCATAGCATCATTCTGTCCTAGAATTGAAAGAAGTAAAGTTTCCCACAACCAACATTAGATAACAATCATATTCAGAAATGATTAGAAATTTAAATAATTTGATGAAACAGTGAGTCCATATATTCCTATGGGATAGAAATTTCAAATGGTGATGAATGCATGATATTTATTTATAGTTTAAGATTTAGAAGGTAAGTAATAATATTTGAATAGTTACCTAAAATACTACAATTTTATTAAATCATTTTTAGAATTTGAAGGCCTATGATTCAAAATAGATCATGTGAATTTTAGAAACATTCTTTTTCTTGTTGAAATCATCAACTTGCACTTAATTTATTTTATAAACCAAAAGGTAAGCACTAAATTACTTGAACTATGTCTTAATAGTCATGAATTTTTTGAGTCTATAATTATACCTTGGCTTCATCTCTAACCCTGAATGGATTGAATAATGAAATTTTTTCAAAATAAAAAAAATCAAAATGAAATTGAATAAAATGCAAAATTTAAATTGTTTCCTTGAAAGGGTGATTCTATTAATCTCCATCATAGGCTTTCCATCCTAGTTAGTAGTGGAACAAGGCCTTGAGTGGGACTAGAGGTATCATTTTTATGGCTATAAACACTTGGTTATAAGTAGAGTAATGCCCATGCCATTATAACAATAAAAACATCCAATTTTGTCCTTCTCAAAAGTTTTGATTATTTTAGACAAGTTTAAATTTCTTTATGTGAATTTAAGAGGTATAAAATAATCAATCATGTTGACACATACTAGTGGTCCTAGGTAGATATAGAGCTTGGTATGTCACATGTTGACAAATAATTTAGAAATTTCATATTTTTAGTTTGGCCTAAGGATTTGTTTGTATTTTTTGTTTTTTATTCAAATTTGATGATATAAATTATAGGTTATGAATTCTAAAGGGCATTCTCCTCATATAAGTATGCATTTATTTGGTCCAACATGCCAGAATCAAAATGTGCATCAATATGAGCAATAGAATACTCTAAATTTTCATATGGGGATCCTCTTGATATAGCATAAATTTTAATTTTTTTGTTTTTACATACATTCATGACCTCATTTATGAGTGCCACTTAAGTTTTTGAGATAGGCATTCATTTTTTGGTCTTTAAATCATGTGTCAAGCTGGTTTGATGAAAATGACTTATATTTACTTGACCATTTTTTTAAAATGGCTAAAAAATATGTCTATGGTTCAAACATAGAATTAGTCCATTGAGGTTGATTTTAAATAAATTTGACTTTGACTCAATACTAGTTGTAGGTGTTTCATGTCATTTTAAGATCAAGTTCATGTGTGATATTGTGATTTTAGTTATTATTCCTTTGAAGATATATTTTTGAATCCTCCATACATATCTTATTATATTAATTATCCATTTTAAGGTCTTATCTTAAAATTGTGCATTAGTTCTTAAAGTATAACTTTTCCTAGGGGCTAACTTGGAAAGGGGCCAATTTCAATAATTTATTCCATTTGACATTATCTTCATTATTAAGATATTTAAATTTAAATCATGATATTTATTTATTCATATGTAATTATATTTATAGTCTAAATGGTCATATTATCAATTTGAAGTATTTATTTATCTTTTAAATAGATTTATTTCACTTAAATTAGTGCTTGTTTAACCATGTTTTCATTTAAATAAAGATTTAAGATGCCTTTATCCATGTTAATTGGGCTAAATATGATTTTTAAACAACTTTATTTATGACTTTCTTGGGCCAATTGTGTTCCTTAGTGGTTCAAACTATGTGAAATTACCTTGATTTTAATCGAAGACTACATTTAATATATGCAAATTTGGGCTTTCCTTTGTTTATTTAGGTTTTTATTTTACTATTAGAGTAACTTATTAATAGTTTTATAACTAATTTTTGACTTGTATCTTTTCATATAAATCTTATAAAGTCTTCCAAACCATCAATATTCACCAATGTAAAAATATTGAATGTTTAGAGCCCACTGAGGCATTCAAAAATAACTAAGTCTTTTAATCCCTAAAGTTCTTAGATTGTGCCATGTGGTTGCATCTTAGGGATTTATAATTTGGAAGGAGGTAGTAAATAGTTAAATTTATTTATATTTAAATATCCTATGTGTCACGCCCTTAACCTATAGTGTGTTTAGGGATATGTGTTGTTGAATTATGGCTTACATGTCTTCATATTATCTTATTGTATTTCTCTATGTTCTTAGTATGGTCAGTCTAGGAAATAATCTTAAATAATTATATTTTATATAAGAGGTATTGGTTAGTGTTATTTCATCATATTTTTAATTTTATTATTATTAAATTATTATGGAGGTTGTCCCTTTAAGTAGCTCAGTCATAATATTCAAGTATTCTGCTCTTTCAGTAATTGTTGTTGTGGATCTATTTATTTTACTCTTAATTATATGATATATAATTATATTATTGTGAATCATCTAATTAATATAAGTAGAATTAGTATCATATCTTTGATTTGGGCAAGTTTATACAACATAGTTTATTTTTTGAGTTTGGAATCCTCATCTTTAGAAGGCCAAAAAACATAACTTTTGATCATAATAGTATATTCTACTGCTACACTTTTTTGAGATAAAAATTTTCACCCTTGTACACATTAGTAGTCATTGGATTCATATTTCCAAGGTGATAATAATGGTATCATATGTTGATATATTTTTTTGGGTCATGACCCTTTTGGGGTTTATGCATGGCTTGGCCTAATAATCATGGTCAAAAAAAGGTCAAGGAACACCTAAAACTCCTCACAAATATGACATAGAGTGATAAAATTCTTATTACATTATTTTAGAGGTAGTTTAACAACTTAAGTTATATTTATAAGGCATGGTGTAGAAAGATGATCTTTATGTAATTAAAAGGGACCTCACATGGTGGAGAGGGGACCTAAATAGCTTTTGGGATCAATTAATAAAAATCACTATGAAATTGGCCAAATTTTCAACTTATCAATTTAAAAATAACCATCCACCATTTTAGTTCGGTTATTCTCCTCCAAAAAATCACAATGCCAACCATGGTACAAAGACATTATTGCCAAAAGTGGACCTATACAAGTTTGATGGTAATGATCCACTCACATGGATTACTCAAATTGAAATTTTATTTGATCTACATTATAATAACTATTCAGAAAAGGTGGTCATGACCTATCTATATCTATAACCTCAGTATATTATTTGGTATTTCTAGTTGTGTGCTCAAAATAAAAATAAGGGTCTCTTGATTTTGAGTCTATATTTTCTAAAGATATGTAGTTTCACTATCACAATAATGTCTCAAAAAATTACTTCAATTAACTATCCAAGTTGTGTGAAACTAGGATGGTAAAGGATTACATTCATCAATTTAAGAATCTATCCTTACATGTCATAGACATCATTGAGGAAAATCTAACTAACATATTTTTTGGTAGTCTCAAAGATAACATCCAATTATAGGTTCACGTGTCTCATCCTAGTAATGTATTTGAATCCATATTAAGGGAATGTTTTGGTAATGAAAAGGAGTTGATCAAATGAATAAATTTCACTAATGTACATGAACACACCTTCCTAACACCATGATCTCCATAGCCTATTAGATTAACACCTCAACAAGTTAAATACATCATGACAAATATTTGTGTTCTAGATGTGATATAAAATGGATAAAATCACATCAATTTTATGAAAATAAGCTATATTACATTGAAGGTGCCAATGAGGAAGAATAAGATAATGAGGCTTTAAGGACATGTTTGGAATAACCTGAAGATGAATCTAAAGATTTTCAACCTACTATTTACTATCAAGTAACTTTAGGCATTAGTACTCCTCAAAATCTTAAGGTTGTGGGTTTTTTGAAGAAATATAAGGTGTCTATGTTAAATGACTATGGTAGTACACATAACTTCATCAATAATTATTTGGATACTCATTTGAATTGTTTCATTTACCCAACTTAATAATTTCATATCATGATTGAAAATGGTGGTACAATTAACTATTTCAGAAAATTCCATAGCATTAATACTTCTATGGGATACTAATTGTTAGATTACCTTATGTTTATCACTCCAATGGGAGAAGATGACATTGTTTTATGAGTGTAGTGGTTCATCATTTTGGTAACTATTGATATGAATTTCCAAAAACTATTCATGAGGTTCCATTGGGAATGTAGGACCTTTGAACTACATAGATTATGGGCTAAATATCCACAAATAGTTAGTTCCCATCAAATCATGAATATTCTCAAAAAAGGTGTAGAAAGATTTGTGGCATGCCTATTTTCTATATAGGTTCAACCAACTAAGGAGTCTACACATCATCTTTTAAAAAGGGTGTTTAATTACCATTATGTTGTTTTTGGTGACATACCAAACAAACTTCCTCTAGGTCATGCACATTATCGTGCCATTAGGATAATTATAAAAATTATACCACCGAACATGAGACCCTATAGGTATCCCTATGCCCATAAGAGTAAAATTGAAAATATGATATAAGAGATGTTAGAGGTAGGAATCATCCAACACTATAAAATTAAATATTCCTCCATAGTGGTCATGGTGTGAAAGAAGGATGATATTTTTAATATGTGCCTATACTGTAGATAACTCAACAAGTACACCATCAAAGATAAGTTTACTATTCTAGTAATTGATGATTTGTTAGTTGAATTGCATGGTGTTGTTTATTCTAAAAAGTTAGACCTTCACTCTAGGTATCATCAAATACACATTTATGATGAGTACATACTTAAAACAAATTTCAAAACTCATGAAGGCCATTACTAATTCATGGTCATGTCTTTTGGCCTCACAAATGCACCATCTACAATTTAGAGTTTGATGAATACTAGTTTTAGATTATTTTTGAGAAATTTTGTATTAGTTTTTGTTTATGATATTCTCATCTACATCAAAAATTGGTAAGACCATTTGAATTATGTTAAAAATTAATTTTAGTTCTATAAAAACATCATTTGTATGCCAAATCATCTAATTATACTTCTGGTGTCTAATAGGTGGAGTATTGATGCAGGGACATCACTCATGGAACAACAAGATTGAAAATTTATTCTAGATCAAGTGAATCAAGGGTTAATATACATGTCTAGGATTTTTTTTTAGTGATATGAGTCTTAAAAGGTTACTTTAAATGCTTTCCATGCGATTAGTAGTGTTAAGGAAGGTTAGGAATTCAAATGGAAATTTTCTAGCCAAATTACATAATTTGAAATTTTAAATATTTTGGCTTGGAATGGTTTTTTAAGAGGTTAAGAAGTCAAAAAAATTTCAAATATATAGATGAAATTGAATAACTACCCTTAGATTTATATACTCATAAAAAAGGTAGCATTTGTATGGAAATCTACCTTGATCTTTGTGTAAGGTATAACCTCATTTATAGTGACCATTAGAATGTAGTTATGGTAGTTAGAGTTGGTATAAAACATGTAATTTTGATTTTTACGAAAAATATGTCATGTTTTATTTAAATATAATGTTCTATTGTCCCAATAACAAAGAATGATAAGCTTGAATTTTGATAAAAGGTCTATAACCTATTATTTTGAATGGTGAAAGATTGAGTTTTTACATGATCAAGGGAAGTTTGATAATGTTTTGATATTTTTGGTGCTAAATATAAATTGGTGTGTTCACCATATGTTTTATAAATACATTTGTGTATTCCATTATCTTTGATTTACATTAATTTACATATAAATCCATATAACCCTATTGTGCATTTGGAAGCCCAGACAACTAGTATAGGGTACTATGAGATGGTATAATAGAGGTGTCAAAGATATATTGTAAAATTTTATATAAAGAGTGTAAGGATATTATGAATTCTACCAAATTTTATAATAATTTTATGAATCCTTTATTAAATGTTTAGACCCCAAAACTTTCTCTCAAGACATCTGTAGATTTGGACTGTGTAGTCAGAAAACCAAGCACTTGAGAAAATTAAGTCCAAGGAAAGAGTATAGTAGAGACACCATGGTGAGTGATTTTTATTTATAAGAGATTAATTTGGAATTTTTAAAACCCATTTAACTATTTAGATTTTTTTGATTCTTTTTTGAGATTCTAGGCCTTGAAATAATGTTACACAGCTTGTAGGATATGATTGTATGCTCATTTTAGTCAAGGATATCATAGAGAGGTTGAACATAGGATTTTTATTATTAAAAAATATTTATACAAGGTGAATAGAGTTATTTTATATTATTTATAATTATCCATAGAGTTTAAAAAATATTGGAGAACAAAGACACCCCAAAGGAACACTTGCAGACCTTATTGGTTATAACTGTGTATGCAAAGCAGTCAAGGAAGGTTATAGAAAGGTGGAATAGAGGCATGTGGTTGGGTTAATAATTATTTTTAAAGGTATATAGATGTAATTTAGGTCTTTACAAATCCTCAATACTCTTTGAAACTGAGTTTAGATTTTTAAAACTCAAATTGGAAGCTCTCATGCTATTATAGTCACAATGAACCCTTAACTAGGGTTTTGGAGGGAAAATGAATATATAAGATGTTTCTACCATTTTAATGACCCCAAATTTGGTAATTATCAAGTTATCAATAAATAAATATATATTAATGATTTTTCTACTTGATTTTGTACATGTACATACTAAAGGAGATGACTAAGAGGAAAAAGGGCTTGAACATACCTAATTAGACCTAAAAGAAACCAAAAAAAGAAAGAAAATGGGGTTTTAGTTTGAATTTGATATTTAAATTTAGTAAATAGGCCAAGAAGGATATATTTTATTTAAAAATACCTAGGGTTTTGATAAATTCAGTGGTATGGAACCATACATGCATTTTTAGCTAAAAAAAGGATACTAGAAATGATTGTAGCAATAGATAAAGTTGTCAAGGGTAAGGAATGAGTGATTGAGTGTGTTTCTAATGGGATGAGAGGTCCAAATATACCCTTAGGAGCATGTATATTGTGAAAATATCAATAATATAGTCAAAACATTTATGAACCTTGCCTGCCCATTTGAACCTTGGTCAAGAGAGGGAACAATAATTAGAGAAGGAGCTTGTGAGTTTGTTAATCATCCTTTGCATCATTTTGGTGTCAAAGAAAGTGTGTTATTGGTGGTGGGTGATTTTTAATTGGTGTAAATAATAAATTAATTTATAATTAAAAATAAATATTGGACACCATGTGTTTAAAACTTAATTACAACATAACTAACCAGGAACAAAGACACACAAAACAAACGGTAGATAGAGATAACAAAGATAAAAATAACATGGTGGAGAATTTTATGGGTTAGATGACACAAATTATTTCACCTTTTATTGTGAGAATCAAAGTGATTAATAATGATATTAAATAAAGGGTACATAGTACAGAGATAGCAAATGAGGAAGGTAATGGAGGACAACAAATTCAAGAGGAACCTTTATAGCCAAGGTCAGTTGGAGAAGAGAATGGAGAAGTAGTCCAAGAGTCCATAAGGATAAAAAAATCAAGTAGTATAAGTTCAAGAAGTTATAAAACCATATTACCATTCATATGAGGAAAGACCATTTATATTTGATAGAGTAGGAGATAATGATAATATTTTGAGAAATAGACAAAGACTAGCCTTTCAAGGATAGTGTTAGCATTATAATAGAGGACATAAGGCAATGTAATTTTCCTCATACATTGGCAAGGGTGGTCAATATAATTAAAGAGGACCAACTAAATAAATGATACAAATGATAATAAAATCTTTTCTCATGAAAAGATTTTTGTTGTAGTAGAAAGGACAAATACAAGAATCAGTATAGAGGAGAATTTTGTTTAGGAGCAGGTGTAAAACAAAGGGAAAGTGATATAATATGGTGATTTATGGAGGAATTATAGATAATATAATGTATTTAGAGATGGTATAAAATATAGGATTGAAGAGGATTACAAATCCATGTCCTTACAAGGTAACATGGGTTCAAGAAGGACATCAAATCATGGTAAGTGAAGAAAGATTGGTTGAATTTCATATAAGTAGTTATCAAGATAGAGTTTAATGTGATATAATTCCCATGGACATTTTCCATTTTTTTTTAGGGAGGCCATGAAAATTTTATAGGAAGGTTTTTCATGATGGGAAATCAAATACTTACACTATAGAGAAATAGAATAGAACAAAGAGTGATGTTGATGGAAACTAAAATATATTTTTATAAAGTTATTGAGAGTATGAGTTTGATGAAATCCCCTAATAAGGAAGAGAAGACAATTTGTTTTTACATGATGACTATGGAGAGGAATGGGTCCAAAAATTTGGACATGGAAGATAGACAACAAGATATTAGGTTGTTGGGCTAGGTCACTAAGTTGAATATAAGAAGTGATCTTTGTGAGAAGGAATTGGTAACTAACATGAAATTCAAGAGTGAAGAGTTACAAAACTAATAAGGAATAAAGTATACTAGAAAAAAGGGGGAATGAATTATAGATAAGATGAGTGAAGAGTTAAAAAACCAATAAGGAATAAAGTATACTAGAAAAAAATGGGAAGAAATTATAGCTAAGATGAATGAGATGTGTCTTGAGAATGACACCAAGAAAGAGAAGAAGTTGACATTTAAGTGTCCAGTAAGGAAGCATAAGAAAGAGCCATGAAGGCTCCAAATTTTTATCCTAAATTTTTTTTTTATGATGTATATACATGTGATACAAAGTTAACCACAAGCGATTCTTGGAGTTGAATAAATTAGAGATGTTTGTGGTTAAAGAAGATGGGGCTGATTTTATATAGCCTAAGATTCATTAAAAAATGAAGAACAAGGAGAGAGAATCTATCCCAAAGATGTAAAACAAAACCAAATAACAAGGTGAGAGAAAATAAAATGAAAAATATTTGAATATATTTGACTTCCAGCTGAAGACAAATATGGAAGACAAGATAGAGACAAAAATGCAATCTCAAGATTCATTATAATTCCATGAAATGAGGGAAGAGCAAGTTGATGACAAGGAGAATATTAATGAATATGATGACAAATATGATAATTTAGCTATAATATGGAAATAAAGAAGATCATATAGGAGCATTTAAAGTGAGGAAACTCCATATAACATCAAATATCAAGCAAATGTTGAGTGGGAAAAGTTATGAAAAACTCAAAGAAGTGTAAATTTGATTGAAGATTTTGTATTCCCATGTGTGAGTGAGAGTGATCTTGCAAGTGAGAAGTGAAAATAGTGTCATAGATCACATCAATAATATAGGTAACATGAATAAGGTCAATAATAATATATTAAAATGAGAAGAGGCCATGGAATTAATGTCAAATGGATACACATGTACATGAAAGAAGAAGATACTCAAGGTACATTCATGGAAACTTTTGATGTTCACAATTTTTTTTTTAATTATTTGTAAGAGTATAGTAATGATTTTTAGGTTGATCAGGTTTCAAGGGGTGACAAGGTCATCATGTCCAAATAAAACATGTGGGAAATTTATGATGAAGAAACAAGGAGAATGTTTCAGGTTGACTTGAAAAGACAACATCAAGACACTAGGACAAAGGCATGAAAAACATTAGAAGATAACTGTAGTAGACTATTAAGAATGAATAATTCATTGCATTGTGAGATAAGGTATGGAACTAGAAACTTACAATCCTTATACATTGATTTGCATATAAAAATACATTACTTGTTATATAAATAAGCAATCTTTAGACAAGATGGCATGAGTCAAGATCAATGTAATTTGAGGACAACTTATATATTAAAGAAGATATTGAGGACATACAAACTCAATCATCATAGGGTTCAAATGATAGAACATTTAGCTATGATAGAGGCAAAATAGGTGGAACACCTCAAGGAGTGGAACATCAAACTATGTATTGGTTCAAAATGTGATCACGATGTTGCAAGTGTCTAGAATAAGTAGGTACAACAAATGAAGGAATGAAATGGTAAATTCGAGTTAAATGTTCAAAAAATAATCATACAAGTGAAATCACAAACTGAAGCATTGGGGAAAATATATAATATTTCATTATTTTTTTAAAGGAGAGGTATAAATAAGGTAGAAAGGTATCAAGAGATTTATTCACAGAATGAGGTGAGACCGTTTCAACAAGATGCTAGTTTATTTTATAATTGATTTACCTTAGAAGGTTTTCATGAGGTTGAATAATGAAATACATGAAAAATAAAGAAATGAGACAAGTTGAAAAAATAGAACAAATGAAACATTTTTTGAATTGGAGGAAAAGGAAGAAATAATAAACATGTTCAACTTGGGAAAATTAATTACCTCAAATCAATTCAGTTGAGAAAGAATGCATCTTGGACAAGCAAGAGAATGAAAATAATTAGAAATAGTAACATGAAAAGTATGATAAGCCACACCTCATTAAATACACTACAAGGAAGAAGGATGAGGATAAAAAAGACACAAAGAACAAGCTGGAAAGGTTCATGGATAGAAAACTCTCTCTAAGTTTCATTTTCTTTTCCCCTTGAGAGTATGATGTGGGGGAATCATTCATGGAATAATAAGTATGAATTTTTTATATATATAAATTTAATTACTGGTCAATAAACATGTATAGTATATTTTGTTAATGATAAGAGTCTAAAAATTCTCTTTAGAATGCTTTCCAAGTGATTAGTAATGTCTAGGAAGCTTATGAATTCAAATGGGAATTTTGTTGCCAAATTGCACAATTTAAAATTTTGAATATTTTGTCTTTAAATAGTTATTTTAGGATATTTTTAAGAGGTTAAAAATTTGTCAAATGAATAGGGTAAAATTAATAAATACCCTTAAAATTATATACTCAGCAAAAATGTCACACTTGTATGGAAATATCTACCTTGATCTTTGTGCAAAGTATAACCTCATTTGTAGTGACCATTATAAGGTAGTAATGGTATTTAGAGTTGGTATAAAACGTATAATTTTGGTTTTGAATAAAAATTTATCATTTTTTATTCTAAGATAATTTTCTCTAGTCCCAAGAACAAATCATAAGAATCTTGAATTCTGATAGGTCTATAATGTTTTGAATAATGTGATGGTGAAAGATTGAGTTTTTGCATGATCAAGGGAAATTTGATAATTATTTGATATTTTTAGTGATAAATATATATTTTTGAGTTCACAATATGTTATATAACTATTTTTTTGTATTTCATTCGCTTTGATTCACATTAATTTACATATAAATCCATATCACCTGATTGTGCATTTGTAAGCCTAGCTAACCAACAGAGGGTACTGTGAGTTGGTGTAACATATGTGTGAAAGAGATATTTTAAAAGGTTATATCAAGATTTTAAGGTTATTAATAAATATTAAAAAAAATTATACTAATTTTTCAAATCATTTGTTAAAGGTTTAGACCCAAAAATTTGCTCTTAAGACATTTGCAAATTTGGACCGTGTAATATGAAAACTAAGCACTTGAGCAAATAGAGTCAAAGGAAATAGTATAGTGTTGATACCATAGTGATTTATTGTTAATTATAATATATTAATTTGGAATTTTCCAAACCCATTTAACTATGTGTAGATTTTTGTGATTCTTTTTTGAGATTATAGGCTTTGAAACAACATTACATAGCCTCTAGGATATGATTGTATGTTCATTTTAGTCAAGGATATCATATAGAGGTTTAAGAGATGATTTTTGTGATTAAAAAAAATTAGACAAGGTGAATATATTTATTTTATATCCTTTCCAATAATCTATAGAGTTTACAAACCATTAGAGATCAAACAAACCACAAAGGCTTGCAGACCTTGTTGGTTATAATTATGCATATACAGTAGTCAAGGAAGGTTATAAAAAGGTGGAATAAAGGATATTATTTGGGTTAATAATTAATTTTAAAGGTATCTAGATGTGAGGAAGGTCTTTAATAAGCCTCAATACTATTTGAAACTGAGCTTAGTGTTTTAAAACTCAAATTGGATGCTCTTAGTTTATTACAGTCACAATGAACCCTTAACTAGGGTTTTAGAGGGAGAAAAGGTATATAAGACATTCCCACCATTTTAATAAACAAAATTTGGTCATTAATGAGGTATTATTTAATAAAAATATATTTTTTAGTTTTTAACTTGATTATATACATGTATGTACTATAGGAGATGACTGAGATGAAACAGGGCTTGAACATACCTAATTAGACCTAATAAAAACCAAAATAAGATATAAAATGGGGTTATAGTTTTAAATATATATTTAAATTTCATAAAAAGACCAATAAGGATAGATGGTATAATAAAATACATAGGGTATTGAGAAATTCAATGGTACAGAACCATACATGTAGTTTTAGCCAAAAAAAGGCTACTAGAATTGACTATAGCAATAGGGAAAGTTGTCAAGGATAAGGAATAAGTGATTTAGTGTGTTGAAAATATTCCCTTAAGATATTTTATATTAATAAAATATCAATAAGATAGTTAAAACATTTATGAACCTTGCATGCCTATTTGAACCTTGGTCAAGAGAGGGAACAATAATTAGAGAAGAAGCTTGTGAGTTTGTTGATCACCCTCTACATCAATTACTTGGGTCATAATTTTTCATATAAAGGAGTGAAATTTTATCCTAAAAAATCAAATTTATGATAGAGTGGTAGGTTCCCAAGTCCCTCAATATTCTTTGAGGATTATTGGGGCTAACTCATTATTATTATAGGTTTATAAAAAATTATGGTAGAATTGTAGCCCCACTCACCTCTTTATGGAATAAAGACTCCTTAGAGTTGACAAATTTAGATATCAAGTAATTTTAAAATTTGAAAATGGCTATGATCACAACTTCAATTTTGTCTACTTTTAATTTTTCAAACAAATTAATTGTGGAGTATGACGCATTAGGATATGAAATGGGGGATGTACTCATGCATTAAGGTAGACCATTGGCATTTGAAAGTCACCAATAGAAGCGGTAAAATAGGATAAAACCAATATATGGTAAAGATATTATGGATATTATGCATGAAATTAAATGATGGATGCCTTATCTGATGGGTTGTCACTTTCAAGTAAAGACCGCTCATGATATCCTCAAATATTTTTTGGAGAAATGATTGTCTTATAAAGAAAAAAATAAATGGGTGACTAAAATGGTAAGATATGATTTTGAAATAGTGTATAATAAAGTAAAATATAATGTGGTGGTATATTCCCTCTCCCAACATGATGAATCAGTTGAGGAATTGATATGTGTCATGACCATGTGGCAAGTAGATTAGATAAAGTAAGCAATATGTGAATGGGAGAATGACAGGGATACCAAGGATTTGATTCAAAATATTTACTAGGGTTCTAAAAAATATGAAAATTTTACATGAAATGGGAACACACTATGGTATAAAGATAGATTATACCTTTGTAAGCATTCTCTCCTCAAACATAAAATTATTTAGGAACTTCATGCCTCTCCACTTGCGGGTCATTTTGGATTTTTGAAAACATATCATAGAATCAAGCATTAATTTTTTATGAAGGAATCAAGAGAGATGTCTATAAAAATGTGTATGAATTCATGATATGTAAAAAAACAAAGTTGAAACCATTAATACCTAAGGTCTTTTTTAGCTTTTATCCATCCCTAACTAGTGTTGGGAGGAGGTTTCCATGGATTTAATTATGGGGTTACCATGGTCTAAATGTAAAAATGCTATCATGATAGTTTTGGATTGACTCACCATGTATTCTCATTTTTATTCCTTATCACTACCATTTATTTCCATTACAATAACATATACTTTTCTCAATATAATTTAGAAACTGCAAGGTACTCCAAAGATCATTATAAGAGATCGAGATCTCATATTTACTATTAATTTTTGGACTGGATTATTTTCATTTTTGGTCACCCATTTGGATCATATATTTTCCTATTATCCTAAACTTTATGGACAAATAGAGTTAGTCAACAAATGTCTAGAAGGCTTTCTTTGTTGTTTTATTTCTAACAAACATGACCAATGGGTTCATTGGATACCACTTGTTGAATGGTGGTATAAAACTAACTTTCAACCTTCTTCCAAGATTTCTCCCTTTATGTAATTATATGGGTATCAAATCCATAACATCAATTCAAATTTAATAATGCATATTAAGGTTTTAAGCATTGAGGAATAGATCTAGCATCAACATGAAGTGATAGTTAGTTTACAAGATAATTTAATAATGACACAAAATATAATGAAGCAATAATTAGATCAAAATTATAGTGAGCAACATTTTGTCATAAGTGATTAGATCTTTGTGTGTTTGTATCCATATAATCACATATATTTTAAGAAATATAAAATGGATAATAATATATCACCTACATAGTATAAACCTTATCATATCTTAAGAAAATTGGTAGTGTGGCTTATAAATTGGAATTACTGCTATCCACTTGCATACATCTATTATTCCATGTATCTTTACTAAAGAAGGTAATTAGACATATAGTTTCCACTCAGACTGAGTTACCTATATTATATGAGTAAGTTCATGTCATTATGAATCCTAATAAGATCTTTTAAACGTACACTAAAAAACTAAAACCTAGATCCATTAAGGAGTATTTGATCAAATAGAATAACTTGAATTCTAAAGATGTAACATGGGAAGATGAAGTGTTCCTAAAACATCTTGGTTTGATTCAGCATTGAATACAACATTGTTTTTAAGGGGAGGGGCATGCTACACCTTTAACCTATAGTGTGTCTAGGGATATATGTGGCCGACCTGTGTCTTACATACCTTCATATTATCTTTTCGTATTTCTATATGTTCTTAGTATGGTCAGCCTATGGATTAACATTAGATAATTAGAGTATATATAGGAGGTAGTGGTTAGAATTTTATCATCATATTGAGAATTCTATTCATATTTCATTGGTGTAGAGGTTTCCCCCTAAAAGTGGCTTAGTCATAATATTCAATTATTATTCTCTTTTGGAAATTATTGTTATAGATCAATTTATTCTACTCTTAATTATATGATATATAATTCTATTATTGTGAATTATATAAGGAGTTTCATTACACTATGATCCATACACATGTTGATTAATAAGGCAATCTGAATGAAGCCAACATCTATATTCATACCAAGTCTTAAATCCCTAAGATTGTGCTATGTGGAATGATCTTAGAGACTGTGGGAATAGAAGGTCTATGATAGTCTATAGAATATATAAGGCACAAATTCCCATGATGATGCCACATAACATCCTCATAGAAACTAAGGACTTGAAGGGTTGATTCTAATAGTACAAAATTATGATGGAATACTCAATGTGAAATTGCCATTTCAAACCATCAATGGATCAAATCTCATCCCAAAATGTAAAGAATTAGAATGGTAAAAATGTCTAAGTGTTGAAGACTTTTGAGTCCCTAAGATTATTCCATGTGTCATGGTCTTAGGTATTTAGAGATAAGGGTAGGTGATGCATAGTGATTTTTTTAATATAGTCCAAACCTAAATTCCAAAAATTATGACATGTGGCCACATCTTAGCAACCCAAATCTTAGAGGATGGTAATAGATCAACAAAAAGTTGTTGAAGCCTGAATGCCTGATATGAAGCCACATGGTAATATATATGGAGCCTGAGATATAGGTGACTAACATAATCCAAAGTAATAAAATAAAATACTCCTAAGTGATCTTATCCATTCATGTGGTATATTTTATGTGATCATATTACATAAGATCACAATACACAAACACCAAGTGAAAATTTCATATAGTCCTAAGATCATGCCAAGTGGTATAATCTCAGGGACTCACATTCTAAAAAATATAGAAAATTAGCATTACAAGGCCTGAGATCCTATAAAATGATATTATGAAAAGTGTCATGATCTTGAAGACACAACTATGAAATTTAGAAAAAAATTGATAGTTAATAAGAGACTAGAGGAAAGGGAAAATGACAGTTTTAGTCTATCTGTAATTAAAGGTCATTATGTAAAGAGATAAAATGGAGAAAGGATAAAATGGACTTGAAAAATCATGGGATAATAAAATTCAATTTTATTGAGATGACATGAACTATATTAAAGTAATAAATTGGACTTAGATTGAAGGAGAAATGGAGATCATGAGATATATATTTACAAGTATGGGATAATTTTATTGGTGTATGGAATACATAGTTAAAAGAGGGAAATTGGATATAATCTATGAAGCCAAGAATTTTTTTAGATTGAAAAAAGCATAAAATGAGTTTTAGAAGAGATTTCATCAAGATTTAATTTCATAATGAGAATCTAAGAAGATAAATGTTGAATCTGGATTGAGAAGAAAATGATATTTTGAAAGATGTTTATAATATGAGCTCTGGTATTTCTATATTATAAAAATGCATTATTCTAATGATATCATGTCACTAAAATTTAATGTAAAAAGGGCGCATCTATAATTAATTATATTCTATTGAATACAAACATAAGACATTGAGAATATAAAAAATAAAACATGAACCAATTACCCCATCATTAAGATTTATTTACCATGATGTAGCTTTTCTTGGGTCACTAATTTTCTTGTGAAAAGAATCAAAATTAAGTAAAAATTATATCAATGGATCTTGAAATGCATTGGATATTTCATCCAATTTCATCATAAAGGTGGTTATAATCTCAAAATTATTCCATGACTGGTTCTTATCCTTTGTTGATGTGTTATTTCAAAAAACTGAGCTCAAATTAGTTACTACATTTAATTTTGGGCATTGGGCCACTAAATTTTGCTTGTTCATAAAAAAAATGGATATGATTTCCTTGCCTATTTAATTATAAATTATTACCATTTTAAGGGTTGGTATTTCTTGTGCCAAATCTCTGTTGGAATTGTGCCAAGATTACACCTTGTTGTCCTTTATGTTTTATTCATTTTATTGTCTACTAGGAGATACTAATTGTAATGGAATACTTTCAAAGATGATAAAGATAGATTATCATTTTGTTTTTTTTCCTTAATGTTATCCATTATTTTGATTTTACATAAGTAACATATGATAATAAGTTATTTGGATAATTGGTTTGTGAATGGACATATAGTCAAATTATGCAACATCTAGTTTGATTGATTCTGATTTATTATTTTGTTTATCTTGATGTTGTCATCATGCCATTATGTGTTATAGCTATAGGATTATTATTTTATTTATTTTGATGAAGGATTATTAATAATCTAATCACTTAATTTCCTTATGCTCTTGCATATTTAGTATTTAGGTTTGTGCATTAGCTATTACTAATATCTAATAGTATGATTGTAGCCAACTAATCCTAATATCCAATAGTATGATTGTATCCAACTATCCCCACTTCTTAGTATTATAAGATATAATCTAAATTAAGTAAAACCTCCCTTTTATTTCCTAGATCACCTTATCTTTTCATTTTTTAAAAACCTCTTGACTTAGGTTAGTGTGACATGAAATCCAGTGAAGTGGAGATTAATTTTTTTTATCAATTAAATTAGAGATATAATAAGATTTAGATAATGAACTAGAAAGATACTAATATAACCTATGGTAGTAATAGATTTTTTTACCCAATTAAATGTTATATATAAATTTATAATCCTTTTAATCCCTAATAGAATCCTAAAAATGAGAGGACATTCATCCCATGAGCTTTAGACTCATTCTGTACTCTTAGATCAACTAATTCAGTAGTTAAATTTTGAATGGGTCACAAATTGAGCCCAACATGCATGTATAATATTTGACATATGCTTAGTATATTCCCTAATATATGTCATATCTTTAATAATCTATGATAAACCTATAATATTATGTGATAATTTAAAATAATATATGTAAACTTGTGCCAAATTGAAATAATTTGTGCTAAAAATCTATGTTTTTGTGTGTAAATTTAGAATATATCTACTTAAAGGACTTAGTATATAATATAATACCACTGTGTATGCCCTCATTTTCAAGTGAGGTATGTGGCCTAGGAATTAATCATATAAAAATATAAGAGTTATATGCATTATATTATATATAAAAATGTGTAAGCATTTAAAACATATGCTAACACGATTAGATTATATCATCATAAAAAAATTAGATTTTCTAAGCATATATGAAACATGTATCCTAGGTCATATAAGTAAATTTAATAATAAGATGCATAGTAAATAATCATCAATGTAATAATCCTATAAAAATTTATTAATAAATATGAAGGTGATATATGATATGTATCATGGCATTATGCACAAGAATTAAAATGTGTGATATGGATCATTGCATCACAAGCTCAATAGATAATCCTAGATGTATCCACACATAACATAGATTCATAGAGTCATGCATAATTCCATGGACATGACACACATAAAAAAGGAAACACACATGATGACACATAGTTTAAGATAGAGTAAGAGTCACACGTAGAGTAATTAGTGACATGTAGAGTAAGAGTCACAAATAAATAGAGTCACACAATTGACACGTAGAGTAAGATCCATACAAATAAATGTTAAAACATAAATGGAGTTAAATAAAGAACAAATAATGTGATATAGATTCATAGGGTCATGAAGATAATTATTTAGAAAATGTAGAATATAATAAAGAATCACACTGTGTAGGACACATTCATAATAATCATTAATAGAATAAGCAAAGCTAATCTATATAAAAATATTTCATCATCACATAGAAATAATATAGTATCTAGAGAAAGAGAAAATTAATTAGTAAACTTAAGAGTAAGTCATGTGTAATCAATGTGAAATAGCACAATATAATTAGTGGAATGGTAATATAAGGATTTAAATTATGTGAATTAATAAAATTCCCCTAATAAAAGCATGCCTCAAGTATAAGTAGTTATCCCTTCGGTGTAGGGATGTCATGCATATATATGTCATAAATAACCTATATGTCCAACATACCACTAATGTATATAGTGAAACACATGTATAAATAAACTAGATATATAATATACCATGCATGATAAATCATAAATGAATCATGTAAACTAACAACACATGTCATGCATAAGTCCTAGTTTTTTATTTTTTTTCTAATTTATGAAATATATTGAAAATGTTATGAATCATGGTAACCAATGGTCCAATAAATTAGATTATCTAATGTAGGTCATAGGTAAATATTAGAAAACATTACTTTACATGGGTGAGTAGTAACATATGTATATGTATCAAAATATGAGTAGTGATTTTATGTTATTAATGACCAAATTTTGACCTTATGTCAAAATGGGTCAACCCCTATAGGTTGAAAATTTTCATGAGATTATCAAAAATTATATGTGGTGTTTTTATGGTCTTAAATGGTCTCCATATGGTCATATTAGTCATTATCTATCCTTGTCAAAGGTTTGGTCTCATTTGTACTTGTCTAGTCTTAAGGGTCATTCATAAGGTCTTGGTGTTGTCAAATATGGTAAAAGGTTTGATATGGTTTAGATCAATTATAAAATGTTATTAAATTGTCTTTAACATAATAATATAATGTATCAACCTTTTATTATGCTCTTATGTGCTAAAATGTCATTTTAGTCACCTTTGGGCATATTTTTGAAGAACTTAATGTACCAAATTAAAAGGTAAACACTTAAATAAGCTACATAACATACATGATATTATAAAATGTTGTGAATGGTCAGGTACTAAAAAAATTGTAGGATCAATGCTTAAAATAAGCAAACTACTCCTTTTTAAGTAATTTTAGGCACTTATACAGACTTGAAAGATCATGTTTTAGATGAAAATAGTTTTAGAGTGTCTCTTGGGATCCATAGTAAATTTTAGGATTTGGATCAAGTTTCAAGTCTTACATATTCATCAAATACTCTCTCCTTCATCACTGCCTTTATAAGCTCAAAAAGGAAAAAATCAAATGCATGGTATGAACAAGAGAGACAAAGATAAGATATGAAACTTTGGAAATTTTTATGGATATTATTAGATTAAATTTAGTGGCATTAGTTTGTATATTTATGGCCACTCCTTTATGAACATTTTATAAGAGTGACAACAGGTCACGATGCCTTATTTATCAAAGTAGGGTCTAATTTTACTCATATTTTTACACTTCAGAATTTGATGGAGATGAATGGTTTTGTGTGATGTGTTTAGAGATCAAATATATCCTTTCAATGGTGGTTTAATCAAAAAATTAAACTCATGAAGTGCCTCTAACAAGAGGAAAGGTATCATAAGTGTTTGGGCCTATCATCCTACTATAATTTTATTATAGTTTACCTAAGATGTTTGTCATTTTAAAAGGTTTCAATTACTTCATAATTTAGGAAAAACCTCATCAGATTCTGATAAGTCATGTTTTATCTCTTGATAAGTACCTCTTTGAAAATATTATTTCAAGAAACATCCTATTTTGCACTCTTTGGAAGCATGGTCTATGTTTGTGAGCAACCTTCTCCAAGTCTGAACATAAATATTGGGTCTGAATGGTAATGATAATTAATTTATATGCATGATAAAATACCTTGAACACTATATGTCTAAGATAGTTAGAGTGAAATGACCAAATATGTACTCTCAAATAAGTTTATAAGGTGCTTCATTCACTCACAAGTATATAGACCCATCAGTGAGATTTTATGGGGTCTAAGTTCTAGGATATGAGTGTTTAAATAGTTAAAATACCTTGATATCTCCTTAAAATATCAATATGAGCTTAATGGACCCATCACTACCATGATCAGAAGCATAAGTGAAAGAAGAGACTATAATTCTCATACACATACCTTACACATGAACTGACTATATATACAAGCTTGTGTGGACTGTGATTCAAATTTTGAAATGATGTAGTGTTTAATCATAAGTATTAATCCTATTGAGGAAGGGATGATGAAATGGGTAAATACTTGATACAAAGCCGAATTTTTAAAGGGTAAAGGAAGTTATATTTTAGCCTATGCAAGTAAAATGAAGACATACAAGTAGTAGACCTGTATATCCTCATCCTAGAATAAAGCAATTTTTATATACCAAGAAGAACATGTTGGAAACAAGTTTATATCAAGAGAGAAGATACAAACCATGGAAAGCACTTAAAAAATTTTCAATTCAAGAGATGGTCAAAAAGATCAAGTTTATAAGCCTAACATTCCTACATAGGTCTGTATATGAAAGTAAGAGATGAGGGGTTTGAAAATTCCATAATAGGATCATGAACTCTAAAATATAATATAAATAAACTCTTATGAAGTTAAAATCTTATCAAAGTTCTATGATATATTTTATAAGGTCATATTCTAGACCTCATGCTCAAAACCTTTTCTTAATGGATACCTACAACCACACCTTGAGAAGGCCTAAAGGTAGTATAGAAAAACTATATGGTTGGAGAGATACAGATCTTGGATAAATTAAAAATATTATGAACCCTTAGTAGGGTGATTGTCATAAGCAATTACTTGTAGCAAGGTTGTAAACTCTTAAGACATAGTCAAGACCTCAAGAATTGTCATTTATAGTTAGACTTAGAGAGGAGTAAGAAGGAGAATATATGATTATGGAATCATAGTATCTTGAAGATGATAAATAATGGTGATATACTCTTAATAATATGATAGAGTCATTGAGATGATAATTGGTATGAAATTGGGGTCCTAAACAAAGAATGGAGTCAAACTATCCTATATCCACCTAAATGGTGCTCTGGTAAGTGGATAAGTTATAGGCTTGAAGAGAAGATTAAGTGCATATTGATTGGTTTGGGGTTTTCAATATTAGATGAATAAATTATATTAGCCATTTTTAAGTCAAATTATTAAGGATATTGTGTAGATAATATGATTAAATCAACATCTCTAAACCCCATATACACAATTCTTGAGCACTTACATGTTGTGAGGTCAATAGGTATTTTCAAGCATGAGGAGGGGGAAAAATGTAAATGAAACATTAGAATATAAATTAGGTGATGGTGAAAGATATGAAACTATTTTAAGTCATGATAAATTAAAACAAACATGAGAAGGATGATTAAATAGAGCTATAAACCATACCCACATAGTCAGATGGATACATAGGCTTGCCTAAGTTTATGAGATGTATTTTCTTGTTTGAGAGGCTTAAAGGTCAAAGAGGAGGTATGATGGAAGGTAAACCATTTTATGATGGATTTATGGTTGTAATATTTTCCTATGAGATCCTCATACCTAAACACAAAGGTGAATCTATTGATGGTAAGCCCTATTCAGGCTAAGCAAACCTAATACCATACATAGACTATAAATTATAGTCATGAAAAAGTGGCTTATTTTAGGTAAAGTGATGGTTTTAAGGTTATGATAGGTTCAATATGATATTAAAAAAATTAAAAATTCATAATAAATAGGGGAGAACAAAGAAAAGTTGCACTTAAGTATTGGAAACCACCTTGAGCTCTTTTAGTGCATGACTATCATCCAAGACCAATATTATTTTGCTTGGTGAGGACATGAACCTATTCATGGATCTAGGTGGATTTTATAAATGTTAAAAAAATCCTCACAATTTAATATTATGGAATTAGTTGTTGGATAAGACCCATCACCTATATAAACATGGCTTAAGAGCTTAGAACCCCTCTTTAATGTCCTAATAATAACCTAAGAGACACCATCCTTCACTTAGAAATATCATGAGGTTTTTCATGGGATCCAATGGAATTTGGAGGTGGTTTAGGGTTCTTATAACTATAATCTTTTGGAATTAAGAGAGATAAAGATGATATTTTATTTATGAACAATCCTTAATAATAGAACATGCCTAATACCCTCTTAAAACCCTAAAAATGAATAGTTGAAAGGAATAAGCCTCTAAATCACATTAAATTATTTTTATATATATTTAAACCTCACAAATATTATTTAATACTATAATTATATTCCCTAGGTGTATGTTTTTTACTTGTAGTTGTACAAACTATAATAAATGCACTTTTTTACATGGTTTCTGGGGTTTTGTAGGGATTTTGAGAAATTGAGATCTTTAAAAATATTAGGAGAGGTAATGTTGGATGTTTTAAACCTATTAAATCCCAAAAGTATGTACTGAAAATTTTGGAATTGATCAAACAAAGCTCATTTTTCAAGGTAGTCTCAAACAAGCCTAAAATGAGACTAGGTTTTAAGGCCATTTCATGGTTCTCACACTTCCACAACGTATCATGGCCTAAATTTTTACTTGGGGTTTGGTTATAGGAAAATGAAAGATAATAACATGATTTTTGGTGGTTTCACACATGTGGGAGAGATCTGGAGTAGAAAAATAGGCTTTTAGGTAAGGATTCTTAATTAAGGAGAGAGAAAGGCCAAAAAGGCACTTCCACTTAGATTCTAGACCTAAAATTTGACATGGATCTTTAAATCCATGCTATGTCCTCAAATATTCCCTTATTTTTCCATTACCATCCATAAAATTCCATACTAAGGAGGTTTACATGACTTTAGGGCTATAAGGAAAATAGTTCTAATGATAGCTTAAAGAGCAAAATGGAGTCTTAGGAGTTGTTCCAGGAACAAAAATGGATTATTTTAGGTGTGATAAGGTATTTTAATACATTATATATAGTTCCATGGATAATATGAATTCAATTTTTGAGCCACGTGGACAAACCTAGGCATGGGAAATGAAGGGTCTCAAAACACCTAAGCATATGCATAATGAGTGCCACTGAAATGTTAAATTAGAGGATTTTCCAATGGAATATAAGGTGTAAAATGATAATTTATTAAGGAATACATGGTTAATTTATTATTTATAATCTAATTTTCCATTATTCTTATTCAAGGAAGGGTAGTTTTCAAGAAGATAATTAAGGTGTCAAGATGAGATCTAATTCTTATGCCACTTGGAAGATGGAGCGTCTTCAAAGGAGAGACACATGGATTTGGAAGTATATTTATACTATCCATAACTCCTTTTTTTTAAATCTCACATTTACACTTGGAAATCTCCTTCTCTTATGCCCCCCTCTCTCTTCCCAATTCTCTATATAAGTAGCCACTTTTGGCCTTGCAATGAATCCACATCTGGTATGGTAAATCCCTGCTAGTTTGAATACTAATTTTACCTTTGAATAAAGTATTTCAATATGGTTTTAAGTTCTTAACTTCTTTTCTAAGTGTGCAAAGTAGTTGGTTGAATGGAAAGTGATACTTATGTATCGTTATGTTCATTTCACTCTCTCATGATTGGTGTAAGTAATCTACCTTCTAGTAGGTCACATGATGTGTAGTTAGTTGTTTTGTGTGTCTTTAAGTGTAAGGATGAGTAATAGTGTATATAATAAGACCTATTATTCATCTAACTTGAGAAATACATTGCATCTTGTCTTCATGTTTAAATAATTTTATTAGAATAACCTTAGGTGTTGAGATTAGTTTTAAAAATTACCCTTTCATAGTGCAAGTTTAGGTAGTCTTATGGAGTTAATCTTGGTGAATCACCTTTTTTAGGTTAGTTTTAATCTCATTCTATACATTTTATTTAAAACCAAGTATATTGATGGTTATTTTTAGATGTGGTGTAATGGAGATAACCCTTCAATCTATAGACTTATCTCTCCCATAGGTCACCCACAACTTGAGAGATGTTTCCATGTTACATAAAATTGAAGGATGATGGAATAGACCACCTTAGGGTGAAAATTTGATTGATAATAGTTTTATCATGCCTAGTGGGAATCATAGTCCAATAGTTTTTGAAAGTTAGATGTTGACCTTGGAAAATTTGAAGTTATAAAGCTTCATGAAGTATCTTTAAACTCCAACACTCATTGGCTCTAGTTGTAGACTAGGGCTTCATTTTCATGCCTAAGGTAAGTACAAGTTATTATACAAGAGGAATTACATTTGAATTTTTAGAGTTACCTTACTATTATCTTAGATAAAATAGGTTTTCTAATACCCATCCATACTCGAAGAAATCTTTGGTTATTCACATAACTATTATGAGTATTTTCTTAGGTTTAACTTACAAGATGATATCCACAAGGAGCATGCCTTTTTTTTCCTTCAATGACCATAAAACTTTAGTAGTTCCCACTATAATTACATTCATATGTCAGTGCTCAAAAGTGTGTCTTCATACAAAATAGAGGTTGCCACTAATCCTATTGAATACATAAGAAGCATTACCATTTTTTTTAATATATATAAAATCACTAAAGTGGAAATTGATATCATATTGTTAGATATTTATTTCATGGGAAAGGAACTTTATTGATATGGAACTTTGGATCCCAACTCTATCACTACATTGGATTCATTAGGTGGTGTCTTGAGAAAGATATTTGAAGACAAATATGACCACTTGTCCTTGAACGAGAAGCTAAATAAAATAAAGAGATCACATGAAGAGGCCATTCAAGACTTAAATACAAGATTCCAAAAGCCTTGGGATAAGATCCCACTCTTGGTAAGTCCTACTGCCCATCATGCTTTCCTTTATTTACTCAATGATTTCAATAGTGATATCTATATGATTATTCAATCCATGGGAGGGGATAATTTTCCTAATGCATATGAAACTACCATAAAATAAAAGAATTTTTTTATTTAATATGGTAATATATTCCCTAGATCTCCCATGATTTTATTTCTGGATGTGCAAGATCGTATGCCCACCATTGATACCAACCCCACACTAAAGCATAATCAAGATACCCCTAATTAGAAAAGTAAGAAAAAGGAGGAAGATATGATTAAGGAACGTAAGTAAGAGGCTCAAAATCTTAAGAGGAAAAAAAAATAACAACAATGGATGTCTTTTTAAGGCCCTTCTAAGCCCTATCAATCATATCAAGATCCTAGACAACCTTTTCAAGGTTAACACTAAGGATAAGGGTAGCTAATTCCAGTGAGACAACACAATGGAAAAATTCAAAATGATACTTATACTTAAAAAGAACTTGTACTTATCCAAAACAACCATGTACAAAAAAATGGAGAGAATACTTCATGGGACCAACCTCATGACTCTTTCACTTATGCAAATGAAACATTTAATAAAGCCTATATGGCTTAATGGGGAGAAATGCCTTCCATGATTTAAAAAGAGGTGCCTAGTGGAGGAGAAAAAATTGGAGGAGATTATAAATAAAATGATGTATTGATGAATTAACTTCAAGGAGACACATATATAGTCAATTATCAAGGTAATCTCAACATTGGATCAAGTTCCATAGATGTAAATACATGGTCATAAAAGAGAGTGGTTAAATAAGTGAAAGGGGAAAGTAGTGGTAAAATATGAAATTTCAATAACTTCAAGGATCAGGTATGTCAAATTCATCCCCCATGGCTCAATTAAATTAAAAAACTTAGAATGTTAGAGCTCTTTTTATGCCTTCTCCTATGAATCAAGTGACACAAGCTAGTGGTAGTGTTATGGATATTAGAGGACATGACATGGTTATAATCTCTCTTATGAATATTTTTGAGTAGATGAATAAATCCCATGTAATAATCCAAAATTTAGAAATACTTTACATCCCTAGACAAAGATAACTGCTCGAAAATGAGCTCTTTAAGATCAATGCATTGTCTAGGCAGCCTAGTGAAAAAGGGGTTATTTTGACAAATGAGTTAAATACCAAGGATGGGAGGCCAATAAAAAATAAAATAAAGGATAAAAATCCTCCATTTTACCTCTCTATCATCATTGGAGACTCATTGGTACATGGTTTTTTATTGATAGTGGAACAAATACATCAGTCGTGCCTAAACAAGGAACAAACAAGTTAAAGTTGAAGTATGAGTCACACTTCAAGGGGTGTTATAATTGTATGGATGAAATACTAAGACAATTGAAATTATTGAATGTTTTCAAATCATTATCTATGCTTGTTATATATTTTATATCTCCCAAGATGTGTTGGTTGTATATGTGCCACCTCATTTTTCCCATTGCTTATCAAGGGACTTTATTACTAAGATTAGAGGGTAATTAAATTTAAACTATTCCTACATGGAATTTAAGACTATTTATGTTGATAAAATATCTATCAAGGATGAACCTTTTTTCAATTTTCATTTAGAGCCCCATGTACCTAATACATAAAACATGAACTTCAATATCAATGAAGATAGTGACTATCTTGATGACCAAGAACCTTTAAGACCTCTTGATGGTATAGTTAAAATATACCTTGATGAGTTGGGTGATGATAAAAATGGTTTTCATCCATAAAGTCTCATTCAATAGATAAGTCTTTGCATATATATCATGCATGAAGAAGATGATGAGTATCTTGAGGTAAGTCTTGATGATGCCCTTGAACAAGCTGCATGAGGTAACATTTTTTTGTATATGGATGGTGATGATGAGGTTACAAGTGTGTTAGAGAATGATAATTAATAATATGATGAAATTATACTTAAAAAAATAAAATTTTGGATATTATTATATTTAAAAAGAATGTGATGATCTATGGTAGTAGTACCATGGCATAATCCAATAGTGTCAATGATAGACCTAATGAACACAAAGAAGAATGTCAAGTCTTTGTCAAGTAGATTTCAACCTTGGAGGAATGAAATTAGGTTACATAAAAATATTGTGTGATTAAATAGTAGAATAGTTTTTGAATAATAACTACTGAGATGGGGGGTGAATTAGTGCCCTTAAAATAATCATTCAATTTCACTTGTCATTGATGAAGCATTCATTCAAACACCTACATAAATCAATACATAAAAAATAATCCACATAAGCATAAAAAATATGAAAACAAGAAATATATGGGAAACCCTCATAGGGAATAAAACTCATTTAAACACAACTTGGACTACAGTCCTATAAGCAATGAATCAAGATTTAGTGAGGCACTAACCCCATGAGGAGAAGCAACCCCTCACTAGTCAAGCACAAAATTTAAATGAGGAACCAAATAATTTAGTGACTCAACACAAACTCATACACTTCAAGAATAATTCTTTAGCCACCAAATTTAAAGGAATCTCTCACTCCTTGACAAATCACCAACTCAGGCAAGACCGACTTGATCACCTCAGAACACCTTGTTACTCAACAAACAGATGGTGACCTCTTCTTCATCTCTCTATATTATCTATATAACTTCCACTCAATACGATAAATCAAGAACACATCAATGATATATCTCTGATAATCTCTCAAAATATAATCAAATCATTTAGCTCTTCTCAACTTTTTATCCCTCGCAAAATAACCTCTAGGGTTCTTCGCTCAACATGGCTCTTACTAGGCTTATTAGGTTAGTTGAACTTGTCTTGCACATGTAGAATTTATATTATATATTCATCATATTATCTCTAACCTATTTCTATTGTCTTCAATACCTACTACTCATTCACAATCTACCTTTTTTTTGTTCATTGGTCTCTTCTCTACTTGACACATAATTAGGCCTAATATGCCTTGTTAAATACAAGTCACTATCTCACATACTATATTATTCAGACAAAGCACTTTATAAATATATATAAATCCAAAAATATAAATAATATCATGTTACACATTGTAAACAACCACTACATAAGTTGGTCACCACTCATAAGGACCAAAACCACCATTAGCCCTAAAGGAGACCTAATGTAATTAGGCCTTCTAAAAGTAACATGTTACACTTAGCCCTCTTTAAACTTATTAAGCCTATTTATATGGATTAAAAACTTCAAAAACACCTCAAATAAACCCGTTATAAAATATTTTTAGTTCCATACCACCTTTTATTCCAATTCACTACTTGGACCACATCATTAGCACTACTCATAATTATGTTTGTGGACACTTAAAAAGTCTAACATGAATATATAAAGTATTGACATTGATTTTATAATAAAAAATGGGAAATATCATATAAATATAATATTAATTACCTAAGTGTCATCACCACATGCATCATACTCTTCAACGTAGAGCTTAAAGCCTCAATCTCACTTCTGTAACATCACCACTCAAAATTACTTATTTGCTCAGAACCCAATCATTAGCAATTTGACATCAAACATCAGTATATGAACTTTCCAAAACTCAATATTCATGTATAATATCCCATGGAATTTTTATAACATCATCACATTCTTGGTACACTTCTAAACTAGGCATAATGATTCAAGAACATCAATCTTACTAACATAAATAAAACTACCTAAACTATCCAAACACAGTCCTAATGAATGTTGTATTTAGCTCATATAATGACACTTCCAATACATCTCATAAAAATTAATAGTTTCCAATTTACCTATAAAACATCCTAAAATATATATATCACAAGTTATAGTGTCAACTATTGATCTTGTAGACTAATTTATTGACCTTTTCTCTCATAGTCCTTACACAACCAGACAAGCCATTTTGGCTTCCATATTTCAAATTATTAAACTAAATATCAAATTTATATAAAATATTTATAGTTCATATACATCCTAAAAACATAAAATTGTGAACTATATACATTAACTCCTGATATAATGATTCAATCTTATCACTCAATTTTGCATACCCAGATTTAATAGTTACCTTTAAATACCACTCATGATGACTATGAATTTTAGCACCTATGTGGACACTTATAGGAAATATCAATTCATGTATATGATCTTATGATATAATTAGATAATATTCATATAGAGAGATACCTTGGTCAAGTGACAACATTGGTCTTGCAAACCAATATCATAATCTTACCTAATCATTATCCTATCTACATAAGAGAGGTCAACTTATGAGAAACTTTCTCAACATATCCACTAATAATCAAAACCTATAAAATAAATTAATGTGTATTATAGGTATTGAAAAAAAAACCCCATGTAATTGGATTTAATACTAATCCATGATAACTCATCCCTAATCTCTTTCTCACTTCTACTTGGTTTTCTCATTGTCTTCCTCACTTGCCCTTTTTAGAAATATGACAAATTATATGATCATTTTAGCATATTTTAAGTCTATAACCTACTCAAAAACATACATGGTCACAAAACAAAAGTCTCACACATCATCCTCCAAACATTTTCATGCCTTGACCTAGTAAACCCTACCTACTACATCAAAAATTTAAGAAACAAGGGGTTACCTATAGATTCCACTCACTCTTTTGATAGACCAATGCCACTTGGATGTACCTGGGAGAGACACATACATTATCTAGTCATAAAACTATGTCATCCAATTAATTTTGAGAAATTTACAATAAGATCTTTCATATTGGGTAAATGTGATGGTTCTAGGAGGGTTTAGACTATCTTCTACTCTTAACAATTATTCATGAAGGATTGTCATTAAAATCCAAAACCAATTCTATTAAAATACACACGAGAACCTTGAATAAATACCATGAAATGATAAAGACCTCATGCATAGGTTACACATGGTAATGAGCATCAAAAAGTCCTCCTCAGGTCTGCAACACCTCATTTTAGAACTCGAGAGACCTTAATTTTAGTTTTTATGATTTTTACTTTAGTATAAGACCTAAAACTTCATGATAAATATTGAAGAAACATATAAGACCTTGGGAAAATATCATATAATCTATAACACCTTGTAATCTAAACTTGACCACTCATTAGGCCACACTAGGTATCTTTAGACAATAGGCCTTAAACTTCTAGTCACACTTACACCTTCAACACACATTTAAACCTATTGAATTGATATAAAAACCTAATAATTATGTCATATATACTAAAAACATGCTCACACATTTAAAATATTCTTCTTATAAGTCTCAAACTACTCACCTCATCATGTTACCAAGCCTATGCCTTCTCATTAGGTCTCTTCATGTAATGACTAATCCTCAAAACTAATCTTTGAAATATTTTGAAGACTTATTTACATCATTATCATGATTACACAAATTTATACACTCTCTCATTCCTTTATTGACAAAATTCACCAAGCTTCACTATGCTTCATGCATACACCTTCTCATAGGGCTAGACTAGGCTTCTCAAGACACCTAATGCTGAAAGACTTGAACTCAAACAAGCTAAATCTAAATGATATAAACCAAGAACATTATTTAATAAATATTATCTAAATACAAAAATAATATTAATAGGATCATGATCTGGTCACACCACAACATTATGCCAATACCTCATATAGAACCCAAAGACTATTAAGCCATGTTCAAGTCACCATGAATACTCACTATATAACATCGTAAGATCTCTGGGAAATTAATGACAATAAATTAAATTTTAAATAAATTAAAAAATTAATGAATTAATAATATTACTGGGAACATACCTCAACAAATAGGGCTCAATATGATCTTGCATCACTTACATATGTGTTTGGCTAGCAAGAAGGCAAGTTTGATGCTTCTAAACATCAAACATATCATAATCTAGATGAAGGCAAAGTTAAGAGTTTCATAACTCCCAAGGAGAAATTTTAGAAGTTCTAAAGGATCATGAAAGAGACCATGTAGGATTCAATGTCATGAAGACCTTAAAGAGAGTTAAAAGGACCATTCAAAGGAATCTCATGTGATGCACTTTCAGCTAGTAAAGGTTTCATGAGTGGTAAGTCATTTGATCACCTTCAAAAGCAAGTTTTATTTAACAAAAATCCATCATATATTTATTCTCATGGATATGTTGTGAATTTAAAAATAATATTTTTGACCCTAGTTAAATCAAGAGTGAATTTTTCATTACCTCAAACTTGTTTAAGGTGTGTATAGAATAGGTTAGGTGTGTTGTTTGGAATTTTTTATGTTTGGTTTTACCTAAATGCCTATAGCATATTGTGTTTACTTAGTATTATGTTGTTTAGTGTGACTTTGAAGTATTATAGAGTCATGTCAATTTCATATTGTAGTATAGGAGTTGACTCTATTTCCCAATTGGTGGATAAGGTCATTTATTCATTAGAATTATAGGGATGCTACCCCTATGAATCACTAATTTGTTGAACAAATTTTGGCCACAAGTCAAAATGGGTCAACCCTTATAAGTTCAAAATTTTCATGGGATTATCCAAACTTGTATATGGTCTTTTTATGGTCATAAATTTTCCTAAATCATCTCCATATGGTCACATTACTCATTGTCTAGCCTTGTACAAGGTTTGGTCTCATGTGTACTTGTCTAGTCTTAGGGGTCATTCATAAAGTCTTGGTGTTTTAAAATAAGGTAAATTTTTTGATATGATTTAGATACATTATAAAAGGTTATTAATGTGTCTTTAAGGTCATAATATCATGTATCAACCTTTTATTATGTTCTTATGTAATAAAATGTCATTTAGTCACCTTTTGCCCTATTTTTGAGGAATTAAATGTAACAAATTAAGAGGTAAACATTTAAGTAAGCTAAAAATCATACCTGATGTTTAAAAAGGTTTAGGAGTGGTCAAATAAGGAAAAACATTTAGGAGTAATGCTTAAAATAAGAAAAATAATCCTTTACAAGCTCTTATGGGCACTTGTATGACCTTAGAAGATCATGTTTTAGATTAAAATAGTTTTAAAGTGTCCCTTAAGATTCCATACGTAAAATTTAGAATTTGGATCAATTTTTAAGTCTTACATATGCATTAAAAACTCTCTCATCCATTGCTACCTTCATAATCTTAGAAAGGAAAAAATCAAATGCATGGTACAAGTAGGAGAGAGAAAGTTAGGATATGAAACTTTGGAAATTGTTATGGGTCCTTATGAGATTCAATTTATTGGCATTGGTTTTTATATTCATGGCCCCTCCTTTATAAATAATCACTAAGAGTGATAGTAGGTCACTATGCCTTGTCGATCTAAGTAGGGTCTAATTTTTCTCCTATTTTTATACTTAAAAATTTCATGGAGAAGAATGGTTTTATGTGATGTGTTCAAAGGTAAAATATATCCTTTAAATTATAGTTTAATCATCCAATTCAACTCCATGAAATGTCTCCAACAAGAGGAAAGGTGCCTCAAGTTTGTAGGCATATCGTACTATTGCATGTCTATTTTAGTTTATCTGAGATGTTTTTCATTTTTAGAGGTTTCAATTAATTCATAATTAATTAAAAACCTCCTAAGTCTCCCATAATTCATTTCTTCTCTCTTGAGAAGTATCTCTTTGAAAATAGTCTTTCAATAAATATCTTGTTTTTCACTCTTTAAAAGTATGGTCTGTGCTTATGAGCAACCTTCTCTAGGTTTAAATACAAATGTTGGGTTTGAATGGTATTTAAAAGTAATTTACACACACACACACACACACAGATATATATATATATATATATTTATATATATATATATATATTATAAAACACCTTTAACACTATATGTATATGAAATTGAGAGTGAAATGATAGAATCTGTAATCTCAAATAAGTTTATAAGGTGCTTCATTCACTCATGGGTCTATAGACAAGTCAGTGAGCTTTCATGGAGTCTAAGGTCCAAGATAGGAGTATTAAAATAGTGAATAGACTTTAATATCTCCTAAAAATATCCACATGACCTTGATGGACCCCTAATTACCATCATCGAAGATATAATTGAATGAAGATACTCCAATTGTCATACACATACATTACACATAAATTGATTGTATGTACAAGACTATATGGGCCATGATTAATGTTTTGAAATGATGTAATGTTTGATCATAGGTATTAATCCTATTAATGGGGATGATGAAATGAGGAAGGATTGACACAAAACCAAAGTGTCAAAGGGTAAAGAATGTTTTCCTTCAATTTATGCAATAAAAATAAATACCTATAGGTTATAGGTGGTAGACCTATAGGTCCTCATCTTGGAATAAAAGCATCTATCTATAAAAAGAAGACAAGGTCAGAAACAATAATCTATCAATAGATAAGATAAAAAACATGTAAATATCTTAAACCATTTTCAAGTCAAGATATGGTCAAAAATACTGAGTTCACAAGCCTAATATGCCTACATAAATATACATATGAAAGTGAGATTAGGGGTTTGAAAATACCATTAAAGGATCATGAAATATGAAAGATATTGGAAATAAAATCCTATGAAGTTATAATCTTCTAAAAATTTCCATGATATAGCTGAGAAGGTTAGTTTCCTAACCTCATGCTCAAACCCTTCTCCTAATGGGCATCTACAACCATACCTTGAGAAGGCCTAAATGTAGTCAAGAACAAGTGTATGTTTGGAGAGTTAAAAATTTTAGACAAATTCAAAAGGTTAAAAACCCTCATTATGGTGATTGTCATATCCAATGATTTGTAACAAGGTTTTAAACTCTTAAGACATAGTCAATACCTAAAGAATGTACACCTATAGTCATGATTAGAGAGGAGTAAGAAGCAGACCATATGCTTATGGAATAATAGTGTCCTAAAGATGACAAATAAGTGTTATATAATCTCAATAATATGATAGTCATTAATATGATCATAGGTGTGAAAGTGGGATTGTAAACAAAGAATGTAGTCAAACTATCTTATAGCCACCTACAACTTGCTTTGGTAATTAGATAGGTTATTGTTGGAACACATATAGATAATGAGAGGGGGAATGAATCATTATATTTATTAATTTAGTAATTTTCAAAAACTTTTAATGAAGATTAAAACTATATGTAAAGATCACACACACACAAAAACACATAACACAAGATATACCATGGAAAACCCAATATGGGAAAAACCATCATGAAAATAACTACTAGAATCTACCATTATAATTCAACCTCATAATAAAAAACCTCACTAATTATAATTTTTAAGGGCACCAACCCTAAGGAGACACCAATCTCCTAATTTAAGATCTTCAACTCTAAGTAATCACCCACTCCCTAATCTAAGTACCAACTCAACTTATCTAATGGCACCAACCAATTGGATCTACTATGGAGCTAAAACTCTAGATTACAGCATATATTCATCAACAAATCCAATCCTTCTATTCTTTATTATAGGTATGCTCTATAACTATTCATACTATACATAATCACTTCTCTTCTCTTTGCTTATGTGTCTCTATATATCTATATTTGACACACTTCATCAATCTCTTGCTCTCAAACTCTTTAACTTTACTTAATGGTAATAGAAATAGCTCTAGTATCATTTTCATATGTCCTAGATGTCATATATATAAATAATTGATCTAGGGTTACATATATTTTCTATGTTCACTATTGTTTACAAAAGACATCACACTATATTTTGGACTCAGTTCATTATCTCTTCAGCTACAAGTTTTTCGTGTCTAGAAATCATGCATCACTACCATGATTCCTAGTCCCATTACTATCTATAGTATTTGTTAGATTATAGTTTTGATGTACATGTACATTTACATAAATTTTATTAGTTAAATCAATCAATATTGTTAATTTTGTCATGATTCATGGATTACTTGCATGTTCCTATATCTGATCGTTAGACTAAACATATATTTAAATATCGCTCATTGATCTTATATTTGGAACCAAAATCTAATGGTCTTTATTCAAATGGCTCAACTTTAAAATACATCTATTCAATTGATCTCTAGTATAATCACACTCTCTATTAGATCCTTGTATGCTTATAAAATTAAACTATTCAACACTAAAATACATCCACTGATCTTTTTGATCTTATATTCTATGTGTCATTGGATCTCCAGAGATGGACGATATTTACTTATCTTGATGTTAAACATCAATATCTTTATCCATATTTTTGCTTCCTAAGTCTTTAGATCACTTATGCTTCATTGATATTCTCAAACATGGTCAATATTTATCTCACCACCATGTCGATAAACCTTGATCACTTTATCCCATCTAAGTCCACTTGCTCTATTAGATATCCTTTTCATAATCATCCACTCCCTATCAAATATTCTAATAATATTTATCTTTATCTTTACTTGGATCTCAAGAATGTGACACTTGGAATTAGTGTGTGCCTTGTATACATTATTATCAGTTCCCTTTATTGAGACACTTTAGATCCTTGAATTGATCATTAACTTATTGAATTTAAACCACATCGTAGATTTACTATCCAATGCTTTATGATTATGACACTTATCACTTGTGCATTTATTTGGAGGTTCCTTTGATAATTTGACTTTGTTTCACTTTTTTGGATCTTTAGCATATGATTGAGCACTAGCCATTAATCAAGCTATGACAAATATAAAGTCTAAGAGTTAGGGAATATTAATTCCTTTGAACACTACATGAGCTAGTAATTGTTAAGCTAAAGGGGTCAAGTTTACAATGATGACAAATGCTTAAAATATAACTTAAGATATCAATCTATGCTATATTTAGTCAACATCAAAATATAAAATCCTATTAATGCCATGTCTCAAACCCCTAGGGTTTAATTTATAAATATTATCATGTCTGAGAGCAAATATAATTCAATTTTGGTCTCATTCCTTCTCATCTGAACCTATGAACCATATTTATAAGATGCTCATGAAAAACCAATAATAGATCTTATATCTATTTATTTTGAAAATGTCCATAAATGGTCTTTATAAAAGCATGCAAAATTTGTAGGACCTTGTGAAAATTTGACTAAGTATGGGGATAATTTCAATATGCATAAAAGGATAACTTTGAACATGTATAACTATTGTCATGCTTAGTTGCATGACCTATATTTTAGTGCATAAGATAATCTTATATATGGGATTCTATCCATATATCCATTTGATCATAAAGCCTTCATATTTTTAATATATAAAATCATAAAAGTGCCTACTTAGATTTATCTTACAACTTATAAATTTGACTAAGTGTTGGAGAACACTATCAAAATGCCTGGGAGCCTAACTTTGCTCAAACATAACTTTTGTCACGCTATGTCATGTGAATTGAGATTTAGTGAATATAAACTAGGAACAAAAATGGACAAACCCATATGATAATTCTATCTTGGATCCTCTATATGTGTAAACACTAACCTCATTAATATGCTTACTTGGCTCTATTGAACCCTTTTGCAAATTTGACTAAGTATATAAACTTAGTGATTTTTGTCTAAGTAAATAACTTTGCATCCTTATATATTTTACCATGCTTCATCACATGACTTCAAATTTGGCACATAATAACTAGCGAATAATGTGATAAAAACCATATGACCAACTCCCCCATACTCATCCACATGTGGTAATGGTGATGTTAGCAAACTACCTTCTCAAATTTTCTTGTTGTAGACCCAAAATGTCTAGATGATCAATATGAAGAACTAGATGAATTCCAAGCATGCACATAAGAATTACAGTCATCCTTGATCTTTGATATGATCATTAAAATATCCTCTAACACCATATTAAGTCTTAAACATCAATTACATGCTCATAATGCCCATTTTGACATCAATGAGAATTGTATTTCCAATAATCTCCCCCTTTGTCATTGATGACAATCTAAATGATCTGATCTTCTAATATTTTGATCCTTCTCTAGCATTGCTTGCATTAAATTTTGATGAGTATGAAATAAATCTATTCATACCAAATTACTCCCCCTTAGGCAATGTCACATTTTCCTAATACTCAACTTGGATGCTTTCTCTACTTGTTTGAAATTTTCACTCTTTCTCCAAAATTTTGTAGAGAGCATTTACTCTTTTTCTCCCCCTTTTTCATCAATGGAAAAGGGACTCTTTCTAATTGTTTATCCAAATGTTTCTCACCCTTTACTATATAAAGGATTTTATCCAATAATCTACAACTATCAACTCATTAGAACTTTTCAAAAGTATGCATACATGGGTTTCCTTTTTATCTCTTTTTTAAGGGATTAACAAAGCTTCTATGATTCTCCCCTGGACTCATGCCCCATCACTAAGATCTAGTGATGTGATGTAGGAGCCACCACTCCTAACTTATATCTCAAATACTCAAATTATTCCTTGGGAAGAGGTTTCATTAATATGTTTATAATTTGATCTTGATTTGGCACATATTTCATTGTGACCTCTTGATCTACAACCCTCTCTATTAAGAAGTGATACATGATTGATATATGCCTAGTTCTAAAATGCATCACTAGACTCTTTGATATGTTAATAGCACTTTAATTATCATAAAAAATAGAGATAGGTAACTTGTACTCTGACTTGATGTCTTTTAGTGTTTCCTTCATCCACATGATTTGAATAAAACATGCCACTACTGCTACATACTCTGCTTCTACTCTAGAATGAGTAACTAACTCTTACTTTTTGCTCAGCCATGAAACAAGTTTATTTCTAAGGAAAAATGCACCACCACTAGTGCTTCTTCTATCATCCATACTTATTACCCAATTAACATCTGTATAAGCTATCAAAGTGAAATATTCACTTGTAGAGTACCATACACCATAGTCAATTATTTTCTTCATGTATCTGAATATTTCACTATATTGACATGGGATTATTTGGGAGCAACTTGAAATATTTCAACCATGCACACTTCTTGCATGATATTTGGTCTTGATATAATTAGGTATAACAAGATACCTATCATTGATCTATACATAGTCTAATTTTTATCAAGGGTCTCATCCTATTTGCTCAAATTGAATCTATATATCATTAGAGTAATAAATGGTTTGTTATCTTCCATTATAAATTTATTGAGAATTTCCTTTGCATACTTGGTTTGGGATATGAATATCCCTTCATGAGATTGTGTTATTTTTAGACCAAGGAAGAAAGAAAGTTTTCCAAGCATAGACATCTCAAACTCACTTTCCATTTATGTACAAAATTCATTTCACATTTTGTTATTTTTACCACTAAATATGATGTCATCTACATAAACAACAACAATCAACTTATGATCACCTTCTGATTTGAAGTGCAGATTGATGTCTGGATATCCTTTATTGAAACCTTGTTATTGTAGGTACTAGTCCAATCTTGAATACTATGCTCTAGGTGCTTGTTTTAGACCATATAGAGATTTCTTTAGTCTACACACATAATCTATTTGGTCTAACAACTAAAAACCTTCAAATTGTTCTATGTAAACTGCCTTTTCTAGGTTCTCATTCAAGAAAGTAGACTTGACATCCATTTGATAGACATTGAACTTCTTATAAACAAAGAATGCTAGAAACATTGTTATGGCTTCCAATCTAGTAATTGGAATAAATGTTTCCTTAAAATCTATTCCCTTAACTTATGTATATCCTTTACACTCTAATATTGCCTTATTTCTTATGACAACTCCATCCTCATTGTGCTTGTTTCTAAAGACCCACTTTGTACCTATCACATTCTTGTTTGAAGGTCTTGGTAATAATTACCAAGTTTTGTTCTTTTAAATTTGGATTAGTTATTATCTCATGGATTTTATCTAATTCTAATCCTTGCTGGCTTCGACATATCTATTAGGCTCAATTTTAGACATTAGAGAAAAACATACTTGCTTCTTGTTCATTACAACTCTTCTCCTTATTTGAACTCCATTATTATTGCCAATTATTTTCTCTTTAGGATGATCCCTTTAAAAAAATATTGGAGGTGAATTTTCATTCATTTCATTATCCTCATTATTTTCTTCTTTTTCAAGATCTGATTCTTTAATACTAATTTCCTTGATAGGTTCAACATGTTTCAATCCTTCGTCAACCTTGACATTGATGCTCTCTACAATCTTATGTATCCTTTTATTGAAATATACATAGGATTTGATTTGAGTGGAATAACCAATAAATATTATTCCATCACATATTGATTCAAATATTCCCAAATTTTCCACTTTTCTCCTAATGTAGAATTTGCTTCCAAACACTTTGAAGTACTTAATAGAGGCAAGATTTCCATACCATAGCTCGTAAGGAATTTTTTCAATATTTACCCTTAGTTGAACTTTGTCCAAGATGTATACTAATGTTTTGAATACTTCTCTCTAGTATCCATCAGGTAACTTGGCCTCTTTTAGCATTATTTTAGCTATATCCTTGATTGTCCTATTCTTTCTCTCAACAACTCTATTCTACTATGGAGTCCTTGATGTAGAGTAATGACTTTTGACCCATTATTCTCATTATATTATATGAAATCATTTGAGGTGAATTATCCACCTTTATCAAATATTAAGTATTTGATTTTTCATCCAATCTCATTCTCTACCATGGCTCTAAGGATATTGAATCTTTTAAATGCTTGAGACTTATCCTTCAAAAAGGTTACCCATGTCATTATTGAGTAATCATATACAAATAACATGGAGTATCTTTATAATTTATATATTATTGTCTTAGTAATAATACAAATATTAGTATGAACTAACTCTAAAGGCTTTGTAGTTGCATACTCCTTTGTTTGAAATTTGACCCTTATATGCTTTCCTAGTTGACATTCCTTACAAGTAGTGTATGTAGGTTTAGTTATCTTGGGAATGTGTTTGACACACTTATTTGTGCTTAATTTGAATAGGTTATAAAATTGAACATGATCAATTATTATATTCCATAACTAACCCTCATTAGTATTTCCTATTAGATAGTTTTTACCATTCACTTCAACAAGATTATAGATATTGCTTTCAGTCCTTTTCCTTTCTGCAATTAGTCTTCTAGATATATTTAACTTCTAGCCTTCTAGATCAAATGTGACCTTATATCCATTTTCACACATTTAGATGACACTTAGCATATTATGCTTCAATACTTCAACATAAAAGATATCATGTGTAGGCAATTTTCCATCTATGTTCAAAGTTATTTTACCTCTAATCTTTACTACATTATTGTCTCCCAAGTTGATAGATCCTTCCTTACATTTTCTCAATTTGATGAAATTTATATTATCACTATTTAAATGCTTTGACAAACCACTATCTATCACCCACAAATTTTTTTCTTTGGCATGCAGTGTAATTTGAGCAATCATAGATTCATTTTTCACTCTCCACACATCCTTGGATTTCTTATTTGGTTTGTTTTCAAAAACTTGTGAACCTTTATTCACACTAAGAGGCATGCATTTATTTACATTATGTACTTTTTATCTTACAAATCTAGTTCTAAAATGTTTAGGTATGTGACAAACATTATTACAATTATAACACATTAAGTTTGTATCTAACAAGGGTGAAAATGAATTTTTTCTCATAAAATTGGTTATCCTTATAGGTAAAACTCTATAGTTACTAGCCTTATGACCAAAATGATTATATATATAATAATAACCCTATAAAGATGAGAAATACCTGGTTATAACATTTTTATATGTTAGATGAGGAGGTCTTAACAAGACTGGATTCTTCAAGTCTCTCACATTTATGTAACCATCTATATCAACTACCTTTGTCTTCTTATTTTCTTCAGGATTATTTTCTCCTTCAACTTCCTTCACATCAATTACATTTGAGTTTATCATTATATCCTTACAATCTTTCTTTTTATTTAATCTTGATTCTCCTTCTACTTTGAGTTTGTCATATAGGTTAGTAGATATACTAATTTTGAAACATTTTACTTTTTCATAACCAAAACTTGATCTCTCTTTTAAAGGCTTTTGAGAGTTGATCAATTCATCAAAAATGTCTAAACCTCCTATCAACTTCAAACTTTTTCCTAGTTATCCTTTAAATTTCTCAAGCTCTTTTCTCAAAGCCACTATCTCTACTTTTAACTTCATGTACTCATCATACTTGGATTGTAGTTCAAGTTTGACTACATATTCTATTATTTTAGCCACTTCAACTTGTGTCTTTAGTCTCACTATTATCTGATCATATTTTGATTGATTAATTAAGAATGTCTAATCATCCTATCAACTTCAAACTTTTTCCTATTCCTTTAGCTTTCTCAATCTCTTTTCTAAAAGACATTATCTCTACTTCTAATTTCATGCACTCATCAAATTTAGATTGTAGTTCATGTTTGAATACATATTATATTATTTTAGCCTCTTCAAATTGTGTCTTTAGTCTCACTATCATCTAATCATATTTCTCAAGACTCTTAGACATTTTATGAATTTCATTTTGTCTAAGTTTATTCTATTTTGAGCTCTCTTTTCTCAGCTTATCAAGTTACTCTAAATCACAGATGAGCTCACACTCTAGATCCACTTCTCCTTATTCTTCATCATCTGAGTCTACAAATTCTTCTTAATCCATATAATTTGATTCTATTATCATGAATATGACTTCCTTTCCCTCAACCATAAAAGCATAATCATGATCATGATTAGAACTATCACTATCATCCATTGAATCACTATCTTCTTTTGTGTATAAGCATTTCTTATTTTTGAATAAGTTTTTTTTCTTGGGATAGTAGGTTTTCACCTTTTTGTTACTCTCTACTTGCTCAAAGTTATCCTTTTTATTTTGAGGGCATTAGAAGCAAAATATCCTACTTTACCATAGTTGAATTAAAAGAGTAACTTCCCTCTATAATGTATAGATCTTCTTTTTAATCTTATGAGAAAGTTGGTTTCTTCTTCATTAGTCTCCTTAGATTTAGATTTAGATTCTTATGCCTTTAATAGTTTAGATGATTTAAATGTAGATTCTCTTTTGAAGGTGTCTACTTTTCATATTCTCATTTCATGGGTAGTGAAGCTCCCATGAAACTCATCAATAATGAGTTTATCTAGATCTCTAGCTTCTTCTATCATAGAGATGTTTGAGCCATACCTTAATGGTAGAGATCTTAATAACTTCTTGACAATGATTGAATCTTTCACCTCTTCTCTAAGGCCTCTAATTGAATTGACTATTTCATCCACTCTAAAGAAATAATCCAAAATTTTCTCTTCCTCATTCATTTTAGGACTTTGAAACTTGCCTTTATAAGTTTTTAGTTTATCATACTTTACCTTGTCATCTCACTCATAGATGCCTTATATATATCTTGTGGATTTTGACAATGTATCACTTTGACAAACTCTAAATTAGAAAATCCACATAGAATAACATTCTTTGCCTTAACATTTCTCTCATATGCCTTTTTGGTAGCCTGATCAATAGGAATTATAGTAGGGGATATATATACATTTACCATAGACATCCATATATTAAACCCTAATAAGGATAAATATGCTTCCATTCTTATGCTCAAAAATGCATTGTTTGATTCATCAAAGAGAGGTGATTTATTTGGTGAAGATCATTATTAACTAGCCATTTATGTTTACCATCCAAGATGCACCTAAGTTGATTAAGCTTTTTCTAAGGAACTTGGGCTCTGATACCAATTATTATAACACAACTAGATACTGAGAGGTGGAGGTGAATCAATATATTTATAAAATTAGTCCTTTTCAAAACCTTTTAATGCAAATTAAAACTATATGCAGAGATTATAAACACATAACACAAAATATAATGTGAAAAACCTAATATGAGAAAAACCACCATGAGAATAGATGTTAGAATCTACCATTATAATCTAACCTCATAATAAGGAACCTCACTAGCTAAAATTTTTAAGGGCACAAACCCTAAGGAGACACCAATCCCCTAATTTAAGAGCTTGAACTTTAGGGAAGCACACACTCCCTAATCTAAGTACCAATATAGCTTATCTGATGGCACCAACCAATTAGATCTACTATGGAGCTACAAATCTAGATTATAACATAGATTCATAAATGAATCCAATTCTTTTATTCTCTATTATAGGTCTGGTCTATAATTGTTCATAATATTCACACTCTCTTCTCTTCTCTTTGGTTTTGTGTCTCTATATATCTCTATTTGACACACTTCATCAATCTTTTGCTCTCTGCCTATTTAACTTTACTCAATGGTAATCACAATATCTATAGCAACATTTTACTATTTCCTAGATGTCATATATATAAATAATTGATCTATGGTTCCATATCCTTTACATGTTCACACTTGTTTACAAAATACATCACACTTTATTCTAGAATTAGTTAATTATCTCTTCAACCACAAATTTCCTGCATCTAGAACTCATGCATCACTACCATGATTCCTTGTCTCAATACTATCTATAACATTTACTAGACTCTAGTTTTGATGTACATGCATATTTACATAAATTTTATCAATTTCATCAATCAATCTCATTGTCTATGTCATGATTCATGTCTTACTTACATGTTCCTACATTTGACCATTAGACTAAACCTATCTTTAAATATCAATCATTGATCTTATGTTTGGTGATATCATCTGATGGTCCTTATTCAAATGGCTTAGCTTTAAAATACATTCATTTGATTGATCTATAATAGGCTCATGCTCTTTATTAGATACTTATACATTTCCAAAAATTAACTATTCAACATTAAAGTACATACATTGATCTTTTGATCTAAGCTTCTACATGCCATTAGATCTCAAAATATGCATGATCTTTATTTCTATCTTGATGTTAAACATTGAGCTCTTTATCCCATATCACTACTTCTTGAGTCTTTATATCACTTATACTTTGTAAATCTTCTCAAACATGCTCAATATTTAACTCTCCACTATGTTGATAAACTTTGAGTAGTTTCTCCCATTTGAGTTCACTTACTCTATTGGATCTCCTTTACATAATCATCCACTCAGCATCAGATCTTCTAACAAGTTGAATCTATATCTCTATTTGGATCTCAATAATGTGACACTTGAAATTAGTGTGTGACTTTTTTACATTGTTGTCAGTTCCCACTATTGAGACACTTGGCATCCTCACATTAATATTTGACATATTGACTTTAAACCACATCATAGATTTACTATCTAATGCTTTATGATTGTGACACTTGTCACTTGCAAATTTACTCAAAGGTCCCTTTGATAATTTGAATTTGATTATCTTTATTGGATATTTATCATATAATTAATCTATATCCATTTATCAATCTAGGATAAATATAAAGTCTAATACTTAATAAATATTAAGTTCTTTGAACATTGCTTGAGCTAGTAATTTCTAGGTCAAACGGGTCAATTTTACAATGATGATAAAGGCTTAAGATATAACTTAAGCTAATAGGTCCATGTTATATCTAGTAAAAATAAAAATATAAAATCCTATTAATACCATGACATAAACCCTTAGGGCTTAATTAAAAAACTTATCATGTCTGAGAGCAAAGATAATTCAATTCTGGGCTCATTCTTTCTCATCTAAAACTACAGACCATATTTCTAAGATGCTCATGAGAAACCAATAACAGATATTCTATTTATTTAATTTGAAAATTTCCATAAATTATCTTTTTAAAATCATTATAACTTTGTAATACCTTGTACAAATTTGACTAAGTATGGTGACCATTTCAATATGCTTGGAAAGCTAACTTTGCATCTACATACCTGTTGTCATGCTTAGTCACATGACCTATAGTTTAATGCATAAGATCATGTTACATAGGGGATTCCATCCATATATGAATTTATTCCTAAATATTTCATATTTGAAAGATATATAATCATAAAAGTGCCTACATAGATTTATCTTGTAACCTACAAACTAGACTATGTTGGATAACATTGTCAAAATTCCTAGGAGCCCAACTTTTCTCAAGCATAACTTTTGTTGCACTATGTCACGTGACTTGAGATTTAGCATGTAGAAACTAGGAAAAAATGAACAATCCCATATGATAATTTTATCATGGAACCTCCATATGTGTGAATTTTGAACTCATCAATATGCTTACTTGGTTGTGCTGAACCCTTTTGTAATTTTGGTTAAGTATAAAAACTTAGTGATTTTTGTTTGAGTAGCCAACTTTGAATCCCCATATATTATACTATGATTCATAAAATGAATTTAAATATAGTTCATAATAGTTAGGGACTAATGTGATCATAACCATATGACTATCTCCCCCATACTCATCTACATATGATAATGGTGACATCAACAAACTGGGTTCTCAAATCTTCCTGTCATAGACCCAAAATGTCTAGATGGTCAATATGAAGAACTTGATTATTTGCACTCATACACACAAGAATTATAATCATCCTTGATATTTTAAAATACCCTTTACAAATCTTATAATTAATATATTCAATATTGAACATCAATGACATGCTTATAATGTCCCTTTTGACATCAATGATAATCATATTTCTAATAGTTATAGGCTTGAAGAGAAGGTTAAATGCATAGTGATTAGTTTGGGGTTTTCAATACTAAATGAAAAAATGTTTTTATTAATTTGGAAGTCAAATGATAAGGGATAAATTTTAGATAGCATGACCAAATAAACATATCTAAACCCCATATACACATTGCATGAGCACCTATAGGTTGTGAAGTCAATAGGCTAGTTTCAAGCCTAAAGAGGGGGAAAAATGCATATGAAACATTGGAATTGAGATCAGGTGATGCTGGAATATGTGAAACTATTTTAATTCATGATAAATCAAAATAAATAGGATAATCATAAATAAATAGAGCCCTAAACTCTGCCCAAATAGTTAAATGGATACACAAGTCTGCCTAAGTTCATGAGAAGTATTTGCTTGTTTGAGAGGGTTAATGGTCCAAGAGGAGTTCAGATGGAAGTTAAACCATTTGAGGATGGTTTTATGGTTATAATGTGGTCCTGTGATAGCCTCAGACCTAACAACAAAGGTGAATTTAATGATGATAAGCCTTGTTCATGCCAAACAAGCCTAATACCTTACATAAACCATAAAGTACAATCATGAACAAAGTGCCTTATTATAGTTAAAGTGATGATTTTAAGGTTTTAATAGGTTAAATATGATATTAAATAATTTAAAAATTCATCACAAATAGTGGATAATAAAGAAAAGTGGCACTTAAGCCTTGGAAACCACCTCTAGTTCTCTTAATGCATGATTGTCATCCAAGACTAGTCTTTTCTTACTTGGTGAGGCCATGACCCTATGCATGGATATAGGTGGATTTTATATATAGTAACCACATCCCAAAAATTAAATCTTATGGAATTTGTTTTTGGATAACACCCATCACCTACATGAATAAGGTTTAATAGCTTAGACCCCTATCTAATGGTCTGCTTGAAACTCAAGAGACACCATCTTTCACTTATAAATTTAAAGATATTTTTAATGGGACCAAGTGGTGATTTGAGGTGGTGAAGGTTTCCCCTAAATAAAATATTTTTTAACTATAATAGAGAAAGAGGATTTTTTCCTTATGAACAATCCTTAACAACATACATGCCTAAAAACCTAAACCCTAGCAATGACTTGTTGATACAAATGAGCCTATAAAGGACATGAAATGACCTAATTTTATCCTTAAATCTCCTAAAAACTCTTTAATACTCTAATTATATTCCCTAGGTTTAATTTTTTTGTACTTGCAATTGTATAGACTATAATAAATGCACTATTTTGCATGGTTTTTGATTTTTTAGTGGTTTTGAGCAATGGATAATTTTAAAACTATTGGGAGAGGTAATTATTGATTTTATACACCTATTAAATACCATTAATATATACTATATATATTTTAAATGATCAAACAAATCTCATTTTTCAAGGCAGTCTCAAACAGGCCTAAGATGAGACTAGGTTTCAAAGCCATTTGATGTTTCTCATAATTCCATAGGGTCTCATGGAGTAAAATTTGACATGTATGTTTGTGATAGGAAAATTAAAGTTAATAACATAATCTTTGGTGGTTTAAAACATGTGGGAGAGATCTAGAGTATAAAAATAGGCTTCTAGGCAAGGAGTCCTAATTGAGGCCTAATTGAGGAGAGAGAAAGGTAGAAAAAGGAACTTGCACTTAGATTCTAGATTTAAAATTTGGTATGGAGATGTAAATACATACTTGGTACTCCAATAATAATATATATTTTTTGGTACCTTCCTTACACTTCCATACACAAGGAAAGTTTGAATTATTATAGGGTTATAAGGAAAGTATGCCTAATGAGAGCTTGAAGATAAAAATGGAGTCTTGGGAGTTTTTCTAGGAAAAAAATAGGATTTTTTCATGTGTGATAATTTAATTTAATAAATTTCATGGATATATATTTCTTTTTAGGATATGAACTCAAGTTTTGATCCACTTGGACAAAGCTAGGCATGGGAAATGAAGAGTTCCAAGACACCTATGCACATAAATAATGAGTACCAATGCAATGATAGACAAAATGAGTTTATAAGTGAATTTAAGGTGTAAAAATATAATTTATAAATTCATTCATGGATAATTTATTATTTACAAGCCTATTTTTCACTCTTATTATGCAAGGAAGGGCAATTTTCAAGAAGATGATCAAGGTGTCAAGCTGAGTTCTAACTCATATGCCACTTATAGGATGGATCATATTCAGAGGAGAGAAATATATATATTTTAAAGTATATTTTTACTATTAATAAATACTCCTTATTTTTAACTCTCATATGTCCACTTTTCAATCTCATTTTCCTATGCCCCTCTCTCTATAAGTAGCCACTTTTGGCCTTGTATTGCATCCACATTTGTTATGTTGAAGTCCTACTAGTTTGAGTAATAATTTTACCTTTGAATAAAATATTTGTATCTGGTTTTAGGTTATAAAATTATTATTTAAATGTGTTAATTAATTCATGGTTGAATGAAAAGTGATAGTTATCTCTCCTTGTGTTCATCTCACTCTCTCATGTTTTGTGCAAGTAATTTGCCTTCTAGAAGGTCACATGATGTGTAGTTAGTTATTTTGTGTGTTTTTAAGTGTAATGAAGAGTACGAGTGTCTAAAATTATACCTAAAATTCATATACCTTATGAAATACATTTCATCTTACCTTCATGTTGAAACACTTATGTTAGAAGAACCTTGCGTGTTGAGATCAATTTTACAAATTGCCCTTTCATAGTACAAGTTTATGTAGTCTTGTGGAGTTAATCTTGGTGAATCACCTTTTTTAGGTTATTTTTAATCTCATTATATCCATTTTATTTAAAATAAATTATATTAGTGTTTATTTTTAGGTGTGGTGCAAGGGAGCTATCCCTTCAATCTAGAGACTCATCTCTCTCATAGGTCACCCACAACTCGAGAGTCCATGTTACATAAAATCAAAGGAGGTTGGAGTAGACATCCTTAGGGTGATAATTTAAATGATAAAAACTATAACATATCCATCATGGTCATCATAAACCTTATGATCCTAATATATTATTTAACAATAGTAACCATGATGTGTTGTGGATTTTGATGTATAGTATGAGAATGTGCCTATGTTTGTTATTAAACACACAAATAAACCTATATAATTATCTTAGGATGTAACTTATTAGTTAATTCATGTTGAAATATAATATAAATTTAATTTAATTGATGTTAAATTATTTTTCTCATAAGAAGATAAATTAGTTTTATATAAATTACCTACAAGAGCTAACTTGTACAAGTTGTATAATTCACTATGGTGTAGACTTTGGTAGGAAGGTATATTGTTGAATAAGATATTAATATGGTAAAATTGAACCAATTTTATACCATATATATTCTTTACAAATAAATTTACTTAATATGGTCTTCCATGTAAATAATGTATCCAAGGATGTGCTAACATGTCAAATGCCCTTGTGTTAGGTAGAACTTAAAATAAAGTGGTGAAGACTACATGTTCTCCAAAAAAGGTTATATATATTTAAATAAAATAATTTGATTATATTTATTTTATCCATCATGTAATTCTATGTCAATCCAATAATTGTAAATAATGTCATAGAACAAACATATTCTCTTGAACTATTATCTACCATGAAACTATATATATGTTTAAAATCAATGTGGGATCACAAAAAAAGTGGTGAATACATAGAATCATCATTAGAAGTAACATTATCATCTAATTTTATGGTAGTTTTATGTATCTATATACTCTCAAGTTTGCCAATAATATCATCTAATGTATGCTCCTATTCAATCCTAGAAGCATAATATGTTGGAGGAGGATGTGCATTTTAAGTCATATTAACTTTAGGTTTAATGTTAGTTTCTTATTATACATGATAAGGAAATGGATCATAAAATATTTTCAAATTTTAATTCCCATTATGTTGTGTCCTTGAATCATTTTTATATGTATTAATCTTAAGAATGTTGTCATCCTCTAAATATTATATCGTATGTCATAGATTGATGTTTTTTTAGTTAAATGTTCTGCACATCTATGATAATTACATTATGCATTACTATCTAATCCCTTATATGGAGGAATACTGATATAAACCTATTTTTTGGGAGGGAGAGATATTATATTTCACTCAATTAAGTTCTATAATATCTTATGATGAGGTTCAAATAATAGTGAAAACTTCCTCCTTTGATGAGATGATAGGGGAAATAGATTGGTAGGCTATGGTACAGTGTTAACAATGGGTTTTAAATCATTATTTAGTATCATTCCATTTATAATTAATATATGGTTTAATTTTAAACTTTATATCAAATTTAGTTGGAGGGATGTACCCATATTTTAGCTTATTTATATCAAGTATCTTAACTTTTCAATCCTTGACCATATGACACAAGTCATTAAAATATTTAAATCATTTGAACATAATGGAATAATGTAGTGGGTAAAGTAATATATGATTAAATATTTATTTAAAACCATTACCATCCATTGGGATTTTCATATAAGAGAACATAGTCTTATAATGGAGCACATATTCACATACAGGCTAATTGGGTCCTTGCTTAAATGTTACAATCTAAGCATAAAACATATTCTCATTAACATTGACTAGAAAATATGATAATCATTAATTATAAAAAGGATTGAATGCATGGAATATTAGAAATAGAGGTCATAAACAAAATTAAAGGTATAGTATTTATGATTGAGTGGAAATGACTTAGTCAATAACTTATCATTGAAATCATAGTCCAAAAATGTTGTATGAAATGCTCAAAGGGGTTTCTATGGATCATCCTTATCATCATATAATATTAACTTAAGTGAAAAAAATCCTATAGGTAAAGAATAATATAATATATTCAAGGATAATGGATTATGTAGTAATGATTGAGAATAAAGTGCATGGTCTAATCTAGAATAACATTTCTCAAATTTTAAAACATTAGCTCGAAGATTAAAAACTACTTGCCTAATGATATGAGAACTAGGCATAAAATATTATGTGGATATGGATGGTTTCCATGATTAAAAAGTAAAATAGGTATGAAATTATTTTGTGTAATGAGAGTCATAAGAATATGAGGAAAACCTTGTGTTTCCCCCACACCATGGGTGGGCATCACATGTTTAACCAGAGGTGTAGACATTGTAATAGTAGTTTTAGTACCAATCTAAAAACATATTTTAGATTCATTACCTATAATTTATATTATTATCAATGAAGGATCATTTTATTCATTAAATTTTACAATGTAAACATTATTTTGCATTTCATCTCTAGTTACATGTAACAATGTATTATGCAAGTGTGGATTCATATAAGATATTGAGTTAGCTATTATCTATCTACATAAACAAATATATTATACAAATTAATTTTTTCTTATATTATTATTATGTTTTATATGAGTAAGGGGGAACCAAAAATTATAAATCAAAATTTGAAAACCCTAGCACATAAATTTGAAACCCTCAAACATTAAAAGGAAACCCTAAGGGAACCTTTGATTTAATAAATGGTAAACAAATATAGGGTTTTAATGATTGAAACACTAAGAGAAAAATAAAAAAAATGAGGGGAGAAATTAAATAAGATAAAAAAATTAGATTCAAATATATAAATATTAAACTATAGGATAAAAGGAAGAAACCCTAAAGAAATCAAGGGTTTGGTATACTCAAGATAAGCTTTGGGTTCATTGGCATGATTTATCTTATTTTGGATTTGTTGGTCTAAATAAGACAAAAAATTAAGACTAATTTAGATTATATAATATATGTATTAATTAATAAAATATGAATGTAGCAATAGAGTATTACTAATTTATTTAATTTACTATTATTGGAAACTACCTAAAATACATGGTACTTAGTTTGTTTAGGATCTATTCTAATATATGAAAGTGTAAAAACATCAAAGAGGATTTTTATTGAATTAACTCAAGAAATAGATTGTAAAACTCAATAATATAAGTCAAATACTACTTATAAACCTATTATAGATAGATATGTCTATAATTTTCTAGATTCTTCCAAGAGACCTATGCTAATATATGATATTTTGGATCATTATACATGTGGCTCCTATGAGTAATATACCTTTATACATATGAGAATAATTCCATTTTTCTTATATTTGTCTCAAATCATTAGATTCCACTATTGATACCAATACGACTTATAAAAAGGGGTTACCTCCCCTTGATAAGTAGATACCCATTATCTATGTTTAAATAATATAAAGTGGGCTCAAACCACATGTAGCTCTCCCATGTACATTTAATGTAATGATAAAATTCTATGAAATCTTATGTATGGATTTAAACACATTAAAACCTATGATTTCAACCTTGTAATAGTATCAGAACTTGGTTTAGGGACTACTCTTTGAGGGGTTTTATATTTGGAAGCTTTAGGATAGATATTCTCAATATGCTAATCTTTTCCAATGATATATACATGCTTTATAGATAGGTTATAAATAGGAAAAAAGTTAGGATTGACATGATTATATATATATATATATATATATATATATATATATATATAGCTCTTTGGAAACTTTCCTAAAGTAACATGATAAATGTATGGGCTAACCAAAATAAATGATTTGAATTTGGATAGATGTCAAAAGCAATGAGAATGAGATGATAAGGTAGACTGATACAAAACTTGAAGGATTTGGTAAAAAGATAATACAAGAAATAAGAACAACACAATTCAAATAATTCTATCTCGAAGAAGAGATGTTTTATTGATCAAATTTGCAGACCCGAACATATGCCTATCTTTGAGAAGAGATGTCTGATTTCCATTTTGGGTTACATCTTAATTTATACATGTTTTTCAGGTGTGAGGAGGATGTGGAAGGTAAAAAATATCAAGGGAGATTAATTGGTTCAACCTCCATGATTTACAACAATACATAATTCGAGGAATTACTATTTTTAGACTGCACTACTAAAATTGAAATTTGAGGCACTTCCATTAGGTTTTCAAGGGTCAAAATTCATTGAGCAGATATCAATGCCATCTCATTACTTTTCCCTCATTATTATCTTTCCAATGGTTCAAACAGTGAGTCAATTGGAGCTACAGTGCAAAAGTTATGGCTCCCAGAAGTTCCATCATCAATTGGGGTGGACCCATCACCCGAATTGTTACCTGAATTGTTGCCCGGATCATAGAAAAATCTAGTAATCATATTCATCTAGTTGTAATGAAATTACCTAGACAATATAACACCAATGGAATAATATATCACATAAATATGAGTATAATATGCATATGCATAAAAATAATTGATTAAATACTAGATTAAGTGATATATATGGCTAAGAAACTTCAAGGAGAAACCTTCACAACAATGTAATAAGAAAAAAAATCATAATATCCTCCTCAAATAATACTAATATTCCTATATAAAATCTACTTAATCCATGGTTATTCCATAGGCTATCCCTAATAACAATATAAGAATCATAGAGAAATGTGACAAAATATTATGAAAGGTTATGTAAACAAAAACAACCACACATATCCCTAGACAATCTAGTTTAAGGGAATAACATGTCCCTCCCCTTAAAAATAATGTTTCCCTCAACATATAACAATTATAGATGTTTTTGTAGAAAATATTAATCTTCCTACATAACATCACTATGGTTTAAATTATTCCACTTGAACAAATAATCCTTAATATCTCTTGTTCTCATCTATTTTATGAATGTGTGTAGGATCTTATCAAGTTTTAGAATGACTTAACCTTCTTCATCTAGTTATTATAACTCAATTTAGGTATAAAATCTTTGTCTAATTACGTCATTTAATAAAGATACATGAAATACAAGATGGATATGCTTGGATTGGGGTAGCTCTAGCTTGTATGCAACACTATCAATTTTATGCAAGATCTTATAAGGGCCATAATACTTTGGATAAATTTTTTTTATCTTTTTTATTTTGCTTTAGATATATTTGATTACATGGATAAAATTACACAAATACCCAATCACCTATTTTATAATACCACTCACTCTTTTGTTGATCCACTTGATGCTTCATTCTATCATGTGCCATTTCCAAATTCTCTCTCAGACTAACTAGTACCTCATGTTGATGTTGGATGTCTTATTCAACAACTCAAACCATGGGTCACACCCTAAGGGAATAATTTATGGATTGGGGATATTAACCATAAATTTCCAAAAAAGGAGAAATTTTGGAAGAGTTATGTAAGGAAGACCTATACCACCTTTATGATAGTGGAAACCAATGAACCCTCCATTCTTGCTTATCTAATGCAAAATAATAGAGATACCCTTATAGGAATTTTCTTACCACCTTTGTTTTCCCATGAGATTGAGAATGATATGATGAGGTATGATCCAAATTAGTATCCAAACATGAGAATTAACAAGTCAAAAAATTACTGTTAAATATGGTATCATGATCACTTACAATGATATTGGGAGTAACATGCATATTTTGAGTTGTATTCATAAAAGCTACGATTCCTATACTAGATACAAAGGGTTGTGACAAGGAACAAAAATGATAATATTTTGTGATCCTATCCAAAATTACCTTGATTTAATTTTTACCTTTAAACCTTAGTAACCTTGTAATGAAATCAATGGATAACTCCTCCCACCTCTAGTAAGTAATAGATAAAGGTTACAAAATACAAAGTGACTTAATGTTTTCACCCTTATTCTACTGACACACCATGAATTCAACAATAAAATTTTATATATCCCTCTTGAGCCCTTATCAAAATAGATACTACTTTATTCTATGATAGGTTTAAAAAAATACTTAGTGTACCCCTATTGGATATGCATAAAGCTCCTTAATGATCATGTACTTGATGTTATAATTATTACATATGTATAAGTGATATTTATACATCAATGCTTTACCTTTCCACTCAGATTTGGCCAAATTTTTATAACCATGGTGAATGTATTGAATCAAAACCTATGTTTCCCTATCATTCTCCCAAGTTTATTATGCTCCTTCCAACTAATTTTCTTACCAAAGGATCATTGCACATAAAAATTCTTCAATGGATTCATCCCTCTTAGATAGTGTATCTTATATAACATTCTATTTTCCTTTCTTATATATGATTTTAAAGTCATATTCCAACATTTTAGTCACCCATTTTTGATGTTATTTTGATGCCAATCATTTTTCTAAAATATATTTTAGACTATAATGATCAATCTTTATCTTAAAGTGTATATCCATAATATAAGGTCTCCATTGATTAATTTTATGAATAATAGCCAATATATCTTTCTTGTATATTGAATTTATCCTATTTTTACCCTTGAGTTTATGAATCTAAAATGTAATGGGTCTTATTTCCTACATGAGTACTACCCCATGTTATAACCTAATGCATCACATTAAATAATATATTTTTTGGGAAAAAATAGGGGTATCCAAAACTAAAGTGGTGCACATAGCCTCCTTCATCTTCTCAAAAGACTTGGTAGGTGAATCGTTCCAATGGAAAGTGTATTTTTTCAAAAATTCTATGAGTGGTGTTACTATACTACCGTAGTTTTTCACAAATATATGATAGTAACCTATTATTCCTAAAAAACTTTGATATTATTGATGGTTTTTGGCACCTTCCATTCCATCATATCTTTGATATTTTGAGGATTAACTTTAAATCCTTCATGTAAAATAATATGACCCAATTAATCCACCTCTTGGACTCCATAACCACATTTTGAAGGTTTTTCATAAGGGTGATGTTGTTCTAGAACTAACAGTACCTATTTTATGTGCTATTAATGTGGTTCCCAAATATTAGGATGTCATTATAAAACACTAACAAAAATTTCCATTAAAATGTCTAAAAATAGTGTTCATAAAAATTTGAAATGTAAATGGTGGATTTGTGAGACCAAACAACATGACCATAAACTCAAAATGGCATTCATGAGTTCTAAAAGTTATTTTGGAGATATCCTCATCTCTAATCTAAATATGATGGTACCCAAAACAAAGATAGTTTTGTAAAATAAATAATTTCATTTAATTCATCTATAAAATCATTAATTATTGGACTATGGAACTGTATTTGATGGTGTACTTATTGAGTTATTTATAGTCTAGGCACATCCTTCAAGTGTCATATTTATTATGCACCATGACCACTAGGGATGAATATTCATTTTGGCTATGTATGATAATACTCACCTCTAGTATCTCATGTACAATATTTTTTATTTCACTCTTCTATGGATATGGATACATGTTTGGTATTATTTTAGGTATTTGACTACCTATAAGTAGGTTAGTGGCATGATCACTTTATCTACTTAGTGTTAGTACTTTCTGCATGGAGCCAAAAATAGTGGGTGGTCATCAATAATTATTTATAGATCAGGATGTGTAAATGACTTTTTTGGTTGAAATCATATGGAGAATAATTTAATTACAAATATTTCATCCTATTTTTTTATAACCTTCATCATCTAGTGTAAAATAATCAATTTTTTCTTTAATCCACTAGTTTAAATGTCCTATCTTTCTAATGAAAATGCATGAATAGTTCTTATAAATTCATATATATTGTTCCCAAGGTTGTTATCCATTATCCTAAAAAAAAAATGTTTTTCCTACTGATGGAAATATAAAACATAAGATAGCATAACCTATAGTATCACATAGCAATCTTAATACTATAGAATTTCCAATAATAATTTACTATGCCAACATTTGCAATAATGACCTAAAATTTTAAAGTAGGTAAATGAAATAGTTAAAACAAGTAGCCAATCTTATTTTTGATAAAATTATGTGTACTCCCTGAGTCAATAAACACTACCACATTATGTATCTTAACAAATCCCATAAACCCAAGGGTTTGAGGTGCTCTGATACCTAAAATTATATGAAAGGAGATAGTATGTTTGGAATATATAGATTTATCCTTTGTCTCTTTCTCACCCTCACCTAAGGTGACACCATATTTTTCATCTTCATTGGATATTTCAATGTAGAAAAAAATATTATCAACACATTTATGTCCTTTTATCCACATGCTATCACAACCAAAACATAACCCTCTTGCATAATTATATTTAATATAATGAGTGGTTAATCTAGTAGGCTGAGGAAAAGATTATGATAGGGAATTTAATTTTAGACCATTAGTGAAATACCTTTGTTTGATAGATATATTTACTCTACCTTGTGTGCTAATTATATGTATTCAATTACTAAACTTATACTAAACATGTCAAAATAATTCTAGATATTATCCTTGAGCATATAAAACAACATGTCATTCATTTTGTCCTCATCGATGTAATCCATTCATAAGGAGAGATTATAGAATTGATGAATATAATTCTTGATAAACCTTATTTGTCACAAATTTTCTAACTAACTAAATTATTTTCTAGATATGTTTTTGTGGTAGTGTATCTACAACTCATAAATAAATAATGACCAAATAACAAGAATACCCTTCTTTATCTTATGAGTGCACAACCACCAATACCAAATGAACTAGTTAGGTTATAGATATAAATATGCTTGTTATCACAAAATATTTCACCCTATAAGAGGTTGTTCAATCCTCTTCTATATTTGGGAAACATGAGAACACTTATAGGTATGTGGGTGTACCTATGGTGGAAGTGAGCCTCTAGATTTAAGGGCTAGCTCCTTAAATGTGTTCTAAAATGTTCATACCTATGCTAACTAGTTGATTATGGGGAAAAGAGTTAGAAATTTCATGAAATGAATCTATTATATGGGGTGATACACCAATATGTTTTCTATATGAGTATCATACTTTCCTACACTAAGACACAAGGCATACAAACTAACCTCCAAGTCTTATGGATTCTAACTTGAGTATTTCAATGTAGAGGTGTGATGTGTTAAGAAACACAAATAAAATGAACTATAGGGAAGATTTAACACTCTAAGGATATTCATACACTTGAAAGAGACCTAAGACACTTGAATACACTCTACGTGACTTGTTATAATATGAACTCTTGCATAAACATGAAAGGATAATGGAAGAAAGGATAGAGAATCATCACTTTGCATCACCATACATCACTTACACACTTAGATAATTTGTTAAATAATTCAAAACCATATTTTCATTAACATTCAAAGACAAAATATGAAATCATTACATTATGGCTTAACAATACATGGAGTGGAATTATCTTAGAAAGGCTAAAATGGTAGCTACTTATAGAATTTGAGAGAGAAGTGGGAAAAGAGAAGCCCAAAGGTCACTTGAAGACTTGTCATGCTGAGAGGAGGAGTTACATGTGTATAAGAATCAAGTAGGAGATATATAATACAAGTTATGATAAGACAAATGGATCTCCAAACTATGTAACTCATGAAATATGGCGTATGAGTTCTCATTTTGCACAAGAAAATTATCTTCATCATTCACCCATTTTGCAACATCCCAAAACTAATTAGGGATAGGTCTAAGGACTGAACTAAGAGGGAGGATTTGTGGACATGCTCTTACATGCATCAAATGCATTTTTAATCATCTTGATTCATCTAAAAGTGAGCCATCATTACCTATAGTCAAAGAAATTCCATTTTTAATCACCCCTCACACTTGGCCTCAAAATTATCTTAAAAAATCCATGAAAATTCATGAAAGGGAGTGGATGACACGTGGAAAGACCCTCCATGGACTTCTATTTCTTAGGTACACCTTAAATAGGCTTCCACTTAAAGTTCTCACACTTGTCACTCTCTTGCTCACTTTGCTAGTTTTGATTGGCTAAGATGAAGGCACATGTAGAAATAATTAGATTTTTTTTATATGAAATAAATTTACATTATAGGTTATACCAAGTCCTAGTACTTTTCTTAAATTTTGTGGAATCCTTTGAAACCTCTTGGAACCTACACAATGCACAAAATAGTCAAATAAACCACTTTTGTACCCTATCCTTATAGATAAGGAATGCCTCAATTGGATGGAAAGGGTATCTTTATATTCCTATATATTCTCAAATAATTTTCTAAGACATTCTAGTCTATTTGGATATCTCTCCATATTCATCTCCTTCATCAGGTCTAGAACCAGGGTTTATGATGGTTTTAGACCATTTATACACTTAAGCTTTGTTCATAAATATATGATGTTATAATTGTAAAAATAATACTTAAGAGTTATGGTAAGGACCATGGTTAACCTATCCAAAATCTTTGTATTTCCATGCAGAACCTCAGAGAAGATATGAACTTCTAAAGTTGCCCTATCGAGCTTGATTGCTCATTTCTTACAAGCTTGAATTGGTATTGAGTTAGAGTGAGATTTCATGTGATATTACCTAAATTATAAAATATTTAATACATATATATTAAACGTATAAAAAATTTTCAATCCATTTGAGTGATCACCTAATATTAGAATTGAATTTGACACCCCCATTTAGATGTTAGGCCTAACCATGCCTAGTAGAGTTATCTGCAACTTTGAGGGTCTATGCCACATTGTTGAGTTTAATCCTTATGTTATATGTTTATAATGTTTTAATAGGTGTAATAAAACTTCCCACACCTCATTTCAAGGTCTTATCAGCCTTTAACTCACCTTATCACCTTCCTTCTTTGAAACATGCCAATGTGTGTTCTAAGGGAGTACCCTCTATCTCAGATAAAATAGAGGGTTATTACCTTATTTAAATAGACTAAATAAATGTCTAATGGGATTATTAAAGTCATAAATATGATCTGTACAAATTTTCATCCCTTTTTCATATCATTTTACCCTCTAAAATCATTAAAACCCAAGATAGACTATTAAGAATAAACTGTGTATAGGATTTAGGATGTGAACCATGTACTACTTGATGTGAGTCCTTTTTAAGCATGATTTTAATATTATACATGCCTATTTAAAATTATACGATCATTATTGATTTATTACCAATCCATTCATCACTCTAATATTCCATTTACCCCTTCATACACCTTTAATCTCAAGACTACGTACATTTCCTAACTTATGTTTCCTATTTTTCTCCTTTAAGGGTGACTCATACAGGTTACATTGCATATTCAAGCTTGATAAAAATTCCCCAAGATGTTCTAAAATTTCCAAATGGTCATTATATATTTATTTGGATCCATTTATCTCATTATCATCTTATGCTAACACTTAAGCATCACTCCTCATCCCACTATTACGTACAATAAACTATAGTTGACTGTATTAGAACAAGTAGGAATTTGTGGGTGAGAACTCATTTGGAAAACGTGCCACATAAAATTTGGATACTCTGATCCATTTTGAATCATCCTAAATAAACCAATTTTGATTTTTCCATGCTTAATTCTCTCTCATGGATGAAGTATGACCTAATAGTTAGCTATAGGTGGATGCTTTCAAAAGAAGGGACACTTATAGGTGTGAATATGGTAAAAAATTAGTATATCATCCTTTTGATGACATTTATTCTCATAGATATTAATTTTCAAATTCATTCAAAAATTAGATTATTCCTTTATTATCACCTCGATATGTTAAGGTCACCTTGAATCTCTAAACCCTATTGATATTACTGCCTAAATTTAGTTGCCAAAGGGGCATCTTTGGGCCTTTAAAGAACTAATTTCCACTAATCATACCCTTACCATATTTTTAAAAGTTCAATTCCTATGTATATTATACAAGTTTTTATCATTAATATTCATCAAAACTATTGATAACCCTATCATATGATCTCCATAAAATGGCCAAGTGCTTTGTTTTGCATGTTTAGGGGCTTTGTCTCTGAGTTCCACAATAATAATCTTTGATCATAGTTTGCACTTAAATTTTCCAACTTGGCCCTTAAAATAGGTCTTAAATGATATTTAAAACACACTAGGATTCTAAGGATAGTTTCACCATTTATTTCAACACTACCATATGACACCTTAGCTCTCTGTGATACCACCTGTAGATGAACATTTTCAGATACAGGTAGTGAGGATGAGTAAGCTAGTGTAATTCATGGTTTGTGAGATTTAAATGAGATTTGAGATTACTAAAATATTATAAATAAATTCTTTTCACTATTAATAACCTTATTTATCTTAGACATTCCCTTTCAATGTGATTGGTCTTTGTGAGATTCCTTTACACATTCATTAATGGTAGAATATTGTGTGCACATTGAAAATTATCTTATCATACTCTCTATGGTTCCACCTAGTGCTTAATTTGTTTTTTCATATTCTAAGAGCATGCTAAAAACATTGAGACCATAATTAATTCTCCATGAATGTGTTTTAGAGCTATACATAGCTTACCTAGCTGATTGGGTATGATAGTCATATAATAAACTAAATGTATGGTATTTATGACTAAAAATTCATGAAATATTGATTTGGATAATGAGATATAAATGTGAGGGGAATAGAGGAACATTTAAAACATGATAATTAAACTATCAATGCCCTCTAAAGTCAATACCAAAGCATTAGTATTTTGAAAATGATGGAAACCCATCTACAACATAAAATGGTGTCATCTCTTGCAACTTGAGATACTTGGCTTATCAAAACACTTTGAACCATGAAACCAAGCATGAGGACCATGATGTGAATATTTACATGTCATCTTGAGTCAATTATAGTAGCTTTATTGTATGAAATCATCCATATAAGAGAATAACATATAATGTATGGGAAATACTGAGCAAAAAAAATAGTCAACTTATTAGAGATAATTAATAAATAAAACCCAACAAATCCTTGAAATATTGTTATTAAAATTAATATCTCTAAGTTTAATTTTCACCTCTAAAATTTTTCTGACCCTGAACCTCTCCAACTGGTTGTACCAAGTATAAACCTACTAACTAGTTCTATGTGTCTAGAAGGATGAAAAAGGAACAAAATGGTTTTATCTCAAATTAGGCACTTACATATTATTTCAAGTGTGTAAATGGGTCTAAGGAAGCTAAATAGTCATCTCAAAACCTTATCCCACATGTCACACTCTCTTATTGGTCATACAAGTGCCAAATTATTCTTTTTGTAGTTGATTTCCTAATTTTTAGTTATAAAACCTACATGTTTTATATGCAATTGACATTGTTTAAAGATAATATGGCATCTTGGAAATTTTAAGAAAAACTAGGACACTTTAAAACCTTGAAAATAATTACACTTGAATTTATGACCCCTGAATGGCTCCTAAGTGACTCAAAATGACATATAAACTAATTAGACCATGACCAAGGCTAAAATGGATTAAATTACATCAAATAGGATATAACACTCCTTATAAAATCATATTAATTCCATATATAAGTTTTTTTCTATATGGGGGTTGACCCATTTTGACTTGTGCTCAGAGTGGTCAACATATTTGGTGATTTTCAAAGGTGGTATTCTTGCTATTCAATGACCAATTGGCTAATCCTATCCATTGGGATATGGAGTCACATGTACACTAGGTTTGACACACAAATTTCCTTTTGAAACACACAAAACATAAGGGAAAACACAAGACAAGAAACTAATCAAAATCACACTTGTTCTTTATGAGCACTTATACAACACACACACCAAACCAAACAAATTGACTCAAATAGAGAATAACCTAAAATGACAAATTCCTCCAAGATCAAAGTGAAATTTTGAAACCTCTCTTGCTTCATGAGATGAGGGACTGAATGAGGCATGTATCCTTTTGACCTTTATCATTGATGCCTCCATCTTATTCATAGTGTTTACTAACTTTATTGGCATGATTATCAAGTAATCCAAAACAAATCTAATTAGGTTAGCTATGGAATTAAACTAGTATTGCATCCAAATAGTCTCAAATTTATCATATGGCTCCTCAATTTTTGAGTTTGAAAATATGATAAGTCTTCTCAACCTTTCTCTCCTCTTCAGTAGATTTTGCTTGATTTTTGGAAGCATCAAGCTTTCCTTCACCATGTTCCCACATCCTTAAATATGGTTTTACCTTTGATGGATATCTTATCTATCCTTTAGGTACAACAAGGTCTAACTTGAACTCATTATCCATGTTTACAACTTCTTGTACACTAGCATCATCAAATGAATTCATGATAAAAAGTTCTTAACCAATAGAATGCCCTTCATCTTTGTGTTTTATGGAATACTTGTAAACATGATTGTTAGTCTCATTAGCAACATTTAAATTAGATATGAATTATTTTTGAGAAGGGGGATTTCTCCCAAACTTATTAAATTATTTACATATGACATTAAACCTTTGTTATAAGTCATCTTCCTCATGAATGTCATCTTCAAGAGCTATTTCATCTACCTTGCTCTCATAAGGCTCTCTTGGGACTACAACTTATTGAGAAGTGAATTCACATTCCTCTTTGATATTACACTCCACTTCATACTTGAGATGGTCATCAACAACTTCATGATTAGACATGGAGTCTTATTCAGATGCCTCTCTCTTCAAGTCTTGGCCACATTCCTCATGGAAAACTACAAAAGAGTATTCAATATGTTTCTCCTCATAAGAAAAATAGGATTTATATTTTTTTAACTAAGGGGAGTCCCTATGGTGATCTCTTCCCAATATTCACTCATGACACACTCTTGGTTATCCATGGCTTGAATTTTATCCTCTTCATTTTCTTCTCTCAAAATGGGTTCTTCCTAAATAAAGGGTGAGGTGGGAGGTTGATGGATAGGATTATTGTTTTGAGGTGATGGAGATGAAATATGAGGTGTATTGGAAGGTTGATGATTTGGATATGGAGTGTGGGATGAAGGTGAAGGATTACGAGTAGATTTATGAAAGAGGAATGCACTAGTAAGTTCATAGGGAAGTGAATTCTTGGGTTGATTAGAAGGAGAATCACCTTCATAATTAAGAGTTACATATTAACAAAAGCTTCTTGAAACTCTTTAATACTATCATGTTAATTTTTGAGCTCTTTATCCTCCCACATACTTAGCCTATGAATTAAGCATTGAAGGCACTTATTTGCCAAGTCCATTTATTCTTTGATCTCTTCTTGAGTTCCCTCTATCTCTTCAAACATATCTAAACTCTACATATGACCTTGGGTAGAAAGTATTAACCATTTCATGAGATAATTAGGGAGCATATCATTATCATCATCCCATGTTCTCATATTATATTCATTAACTAGTAACCATTGTATGGATTCCAACAAGGACTTGATATACGATGGAAAAAATAAAGGAGGAGGGTAATGATGGGGATCAAGACTAAATTCATTTTTTTGTGTTCTAGTCTACAAGAATATACATATTTCTTTACAATACCTTTGTGTATAATACATGGAATCATCTGATTCCTCATGGAAAGACTCATAAGGATCCTCTTGAGATTCATAGGCATCAGGGTATGGTTAGAGACCTCATATTAGGACTGATAGGGAGGCATTTATTGATAGGTATCTTGGTAGCCTTCCTCATAGGGCTATCCAATAACATGGTGTATATATGGGGGGAAATGGAAGAATATAGGGATGCCATGGATCATAGGTGATAGCCATTTTGATAATATTATTTAAGAATAAAAGGTGACTCATAAAAAGGTTAATAGGGGAATTAATGATAGGATTATTGGCCATATCTATTCATATCAACCTCATATTTTATAGGAAACACAATAACTAATCAAAATTTTCAATGAGATATACATGGGATGCTTACAACCAAAAAAGAGACACACCAACAATCTTTCCACTCTCTTCGACCTATCCCACATGGCATGCCAGAACTATTGTCATTAAATGTTTCACCTTAGAAGAGGGTTTTTAAGCCTTTTATATATTTGTAAAATATGGGAACACTTCTAAATATGTGGGTGTACCTATGGTGGAAGTGATCTTCTATATTTAAGGGCTAACTACTTGGATGTGTCTTGAAATTCTCACACCTATGCTAACTAGTTATTTATGGGGAAAAAAGTTATAAATTGTATAAAATGAACCTATCCTAGGTGGTGATACACCAATATTTTTTCCATATGACCATCATACTTTCCTACACTAAGAAACAAGTCATAAAAACTAAGTTCCAAGTCCTACGGATTCTAACTTGAGTATTTCAATGTAGAGGCGTGATATGTGAAGCAACATAAGTGAAATTAACTTGTAGGTAGATTTCACACTCCAAAGATATTCATATACTTGAAAAATACCTAACACACTTGAATACACTCTACATGACCTACTCTAATATGAACTCTTGTATAAACATGAAAGGATAAAGTAATAAAGGATAGAGAATTATCACTTTAGATCACCAAACATCACTTACACACTTAAACAATTGTTCATGAACTCAAAAAAAGATTTGAATTAATGTTCAAAGGTAAAATATGACATAATTATATAAAAGGCTTATCCATACATGGAGTGGATTTATCTTAAAAAGGCCAATATGGCAGTTATTTATAGTATTTGAGAGAGAAGTGGGAAAAGAGATGTCCAAAGGTCACTTGAACACTTGTTATGTTGAGAAGAGGAGTTAAATGCAAAGAATAATGAACTAGGATATATACCATGCAAGGTATGATAGGAAAAATGGCTCTCCAAACTATGCAACTCATTGAAATGTGGTGTAGGACTTCTCATTATGCACAAGAAAATTATTTTCATCATTCACCCCTTTTACAACATCCCAAAACTAGCTAGGGGTAGGTATAATGATTGAATTAAGATGGAATGGTTTTCAACATGTTCTTTCATACATTAGTTTATTTTCTAATCATTTGGATTCCTCTAAAAGTGAGACATCACTACTTGAAGTTAAAGAAACTCCTTTTCAGTCACCACTCACACTTGGCTTCAAAAATAGCTTTAGTTTTCCATGAAAATACATGAAAGGGAGTGATGACATTTTTAAAGACCCTCTATGGACTTATATTATTTAGGTACACCTTAAATAGGCTTTGATTTAAAGTTTTCACACTTCTCACTATCTTGCTCACTTTACCAGTTTTGATTGGCTAAGATGAAGGCACCTATATAAACACTTAAGAGATTTTTTCTAAAATAAATGTACATTATGGGTTATCCTAATTCCCAATCCTTATCCTAAAGTTAGTGAAATAATTTGAAACCTCATGAAACCTACACATTGCAAAAAATAGTCAAATAAACCAATTTTATACCCTATCTATATAGATAGGGAATGCCTCAATTGGATGAAAAGGTTCTCTTGAGAGTCCTATATATGATAAAATCATTTTCTAAGACATTATAGTATATTTTGATATCTCTCCATATTCATCTGCTTCATCAGGTCTAGAACTAGGGTTTGTGAGGGTTTTAGACCATTTATACTCTTAAGATTTGCTCATAAATATATGACATTATAATTGAAAAAAAATTCCTTAAGAGTGATGCTAAGGACTTTGGTTAACCTCTCAAAACTCCTTGGATTTCCTTGCTTAACCTCAAAGAAGATATGAACTTTCAAAGTTGCCCAATTGAGCTTGATTTCTCATTTCCTATAGGGTTGAATTGATCTTGAGTTAGAGTGAGATTTCATGTGATTTAACCTAATTCATAAAAGATTGGATACATATGTAGTGACCATATAAACATTATCAAACACATTTTAGTTATAAACTAATATTATAAATAAAGTTGACTCTCCCATTTGGATTTAGGCCTAACCATGCCTAATAGGTCTATTTGCAACTTTGAGGGTATATGACACCTTGTTGAGCTTACTGCTGTGATATTTTTTTCATTTTGTTCTAGGTTTCATCAAAATTTTCACACTTCATTTCAATGTCTTATCATCCTTTAACTCACTTTATCACCTTCATTTTTCAAAACCTTCCAATTTATGCTCTAAGGGAGTACCATCTTCCTGAGACAAAGTAGAGGGTTCTTACCCTATTTTCTAAAAAAAATAAATGTTGGAGGGGATTATTAAAGTCACACACACACACACACACACACACACACACACACACACACACACACACACACACACATTAATCCATTTTTCATATTATTTTTCCCTCCAAAGGCATTAAAACCTAGGAAAACTATTAGGAAATGACTGTGTGCATGATTTAGGATGTGGACTATATATTGCTTGATTTAAGTCCTTTCTATGAATGATTTTAATATTATATGAGCCTATTTAAAATTATATTATCATTATGGATGTATTAATAATATATTAATTACTCTAATCTTCCATTTACCCCTTCATACATGAACTCTTGAGATTGTGTGCATTTCCTGACTTGTGTTTCCTATTTTTCTCCTTCAAGGGTGACCCTTGTAGGTTACCTTACATGTTAAATATTGAGAAAAATTACCCAAGACATCATAACAGTTACATATGGTCATTATATATTGGTTGGGATCCATTTATATTATTCTCATTCTATACTAACACTTAGACATCACTGCTCAACCCATTATTACATATAGCCAACTACATTTGAATGTATTGGAATAAGTAGGAGTATATGGGTGAGAACACATTTGGAATATGTGCCACATCAAATTTGGATACTATTTTCTAGTTGAAATAATCCTCTATAAACAAATTTTGATGTTTCCATTCTTAAGTCTCTCTAATGGATGAAGTAGGAGCTAATAGTTAGCTATAGGTGGATGCTTTCAAAAAAAGGGACACTTGTAGGTGTGAATATGGTAAAAAATTAGTATATAACCCTCTCTTAATGACATTTATTCTCCTTGATATTAATTTTAACTTTATAAGTTCATTAAAACATGAGGTTATCCCTTTATTATCACCTTGAGATGTTAAGGTCACCTTGAATCTTAAAACCCTATTGATATTATTACTTGAATTTAATGGACATAGGGGCATCTTTGGGATTTCAACAACTACTTTCCACTGATCATACCCCTCCCATAATTTTTAGAGTTAATTTAATATATGGAGGATATAATTTTTTATCATTAATATTCATAAAACTATTGATAACCCTATCATATGATCTCGATAGAATGGCTAGGTGCTTTGTTTTGCATGTTTTAGGGGCCTTGTCTCTCAGTTCCATGGCCATCATCTTTGATCATATTTTCCACTTCCATTTTCCAACTTATCCCTTAAAATAGGTATTATATTATCTCTAAAAAACACCAAGATTACAAGGAGAGTTTCATTACTCTTTTCAACACTACCATATGATACCCTAGCTCTCTATGATACCACCTGTAGATGAACATTTTCACATACAGGTACTGAGGATGAGTAAGTTCATAAAATGCATATTTTGTGAGATTAAAATATTTTTTAGGTTCCCAAAATATTAAAAATAAAATAATTTCATTATGAATAACCTCATTTATCTTAGATACTCCCTCTTAACATGAATGGTCTTCGTAGATTCCTGTACACATTCATTAATGGTGGAAGACTTATGCATATTAAAACTTGTCTTCTCATGATCTATATGGTGTGACCTATGGATTAAATTTTTAATTCATTCTCTAAGATAATTATCAAAACCTTGATACCACAATGGCTTCTACATGAATGTGTTACAGAGCTTTGCACAACTCACTTAGCTGACTATGTATGGTAATCATATTGTAAACTAACTATATGGTATTTATGACTGTAAAATCATGGAATATTACTTTAGAGAATGAGATTAAAATGTGATTGGAAAAATGGAAAATTTAAAACACTATTAATAACATATCACCACCCTATTAAGTCACTACTAAAGTATGCATATTATTAAAATGATGGAAACCTATCTATAACACAATATGGTGCCTTCTCTTACAACTTGAGATAATTGGCTTATAAAAACACATTGAAACATTAAAAAAAGCATGGGGATCATGATTTTAATATTTCCATGTCCTCTAGAGTCAATTCTAATAGCTTTATTATACAGACTCATCCAAACAAGAGTAAAACTTATAGGGTATGGGAAATAGTGAGTAGAAAATCACAATCAACTTATTAGAGATGATTATTAATGTAAAAATTACCAATAATTGACATATTTTTATTAAAATTAATATATATTAGTTTAATTTCACTTCCAAATGAAATTTGACCTAGAACCTCTCAAACTGACAGTACCAAGCATAAACCTACTGACTAGTTTTGTGTGTCTAAAAGGGTGAAGAAGGAGCAAAATGGTTTTATCTCAAATATAGAATTTATATATTATTTAAAGTGTGTTAATATTTTTGAGATAGAGAAATATTCATCTCAAAACATTCTCCCATGTGTCATACTTTCTCATGGGCTATACAAGTGCTAAATTCATCCTTTTTGAGTTAATTTCCTAATTTTTAGTTATAGAACCTATAATTTTTATATGAGAATAAAATTATTGATATATAATATAACATATTATATGTTTTAAGGAAAATTAGGACACTTATACACCTTGAAAATCAAGCCACTTGCATTTATGACCCCTAAATGGCTCCTAAATGACTCAAAATGACATATAGACTAATTAGACCATGACCAAGGATAAAATGTAATTAAATTACATAAAATAAGATATAAAACATCATATGAAAAAATATTAGACCCATATATAATTTTTATTACTATATTGGGGTTGACCCATTTTGACTTGTGATCATAATGGTCAACAATGCCATGACCACATTTTATGCACATGGGGTCTAATGTATATTAAATAATTTTTCAATTTTATTGATCTAAGTGAAGTGATAATTACCATAAAATTTGTGAACTTCCACTTTGTGATCATCTACTTCAAATTGGTATTGGATATTTTATTGTTCTGGTTGGTGAACCCTGAATGAATGATGGATGATTATTTTGCTAAAGATGAGCCACAAAAGTGGTAAATTTTTGAATTTATAGTTTTCAAATAATCCTTGACATCATAAATTTACATTTTTACCTCAATTATTTCCCATTTTACCACATTTAGATCATATTTCTTCATCCTACTTTTTATATTTACTAAAATTGTCAAACCACCTTAGAAACCAAAGGATTTGAAAATTTTAGATTCTATGTCATCCTTGTGAGGAATTTTTTGGATCTATTTATATTTATCATAACCATTAGTGTTAATAATATCAATTAATGAACCATATATTTGATGGTTTTGGTCCCTAAAAAAGTGTATCTAAAAATTGTACTATTTTGGTCATCTCACCAAGATGAATCTAACAACTACTACTTTTATTAAGAGTGAAAAAATGTTTTCTAGACTTTTTGTTTTATAAAAATATTTTGAATAATATTGTGGTGATGGAAGAATTAATTTTTCCCTAAACCAAAAGTTTTGTTTTTTCTATTCCTCAACTCTCTAAATAACAACTACACCAAACACAAAATAACATGTTGCATAAACTTTCCCAAGCCAATGCTATAATACCACTTGCATTGAAATTACTTAGATAATTAACAACAATGTAAAAATATATCATATAAATATGAGAAAAATATGCATATCAACAACAATAATTAATAAAAGATAAAATTAATTGATATTTACTCTTGAGCCACTTTTAGGGGTCAAACTCCACAGCAATGCAATAAGAACATAATTAAATATATACTCATCAAAGGATAACCACTACCTCTTATATATACTCTACTTAGGCTATGGTTATTTCATATGTATACACTAATAAAAATATAATAATCATAGATAAATGGGACAATATATTACAAAATCTTATGTAAGCCACAAGTCAGTTGCACATATCCCTATACATGATTTAGGTTAAGGGTATAACACTCACAATGGTTGGAATTATTGTTACCAAATCTTGCACCCTAGAGGAGGGTGTTCAAGCCTCCTCTATATTTTTGAAACATGGGAATACCTCTATTTATGTGGGTTTACCTATATTATAAGTAGACCTCTAGGTTTAAGGGATAGCTCCTTCAATATGCCTTGAAATGCTTATCACCTACTTAACTAATTGCTTGTGGAAAAAGAGATAAAAGTTTGCATGAAAAGAAATTAATCTAAGGGGGTGATACACTGGGAGTATTTCCACAAGACCATCATACTTATTTCACTAAGCAACAAGACTTACAAATCATCTTCAAATTCCTAAGAAGTTCTAGCATAAGTGTTTCAATATAGAGGTAATATGCATGAGGCAACATAAGGTAAGTGAGTCAGAGGGTAGATTGTATACTCTAAGGATAATTGATACTTGAAAGGAGCCTAAAACACTTTCTAAACTCTATATGACCTGTTAGAATAAGAAATCTTACATAAACATGAGAGGATAAGGAGAATCAAGGATAGAATATTATCACTTAAAATCACCATACATCACTTTACATACTTAGACAACTATTATAGAAACTAAAAACTAGACTTACATATATTATTGAAATGAAAAATACAGTGTCAACAAAATAGGGGTTTGCCATACATGGTGTGGTATTAGCCTACAAGAGCCAAAATGGCTACTACTTATATAATTTGAGAGATAAGTTAGAAGAATGAAGTCTAAAAGTCACTAGATCATGTGTCTGCAGACATCCAATTCCTAACACTATTTGTGTTGAAATTTTCAATCTTAATTGAATTACACTCAAATGCATAATGTATGCCAAATTCACTAAAAACATGATAAATGGTTTGATATTGTCATATACAAGTGCCAGTTCAGGCCATTGTATCCTTAAATATGGTAATCCATTTTATATGATTCATAATTTTGATCAATTCATTTCGAGTCAAAATGATGATTTTGAATTTTTATGTTATAGATCACTCTTTTCTTCTAATTCATTAGTACACATCATGTAACTTTTTTATTTTATATTGGTAACATCCTAAATGGGATAATGGTCCTAAAGCATATAATATCACCTTCCAATTCTTCTCGAGTCAAATTATGACCTAGTAATATGACTTTCTAACCATTTTGATTAATTGAGCACCAATTTCCAAATAATTGCACTAAAATTGATTAATCTTGTTCAAGTTAATTATTTCAAATCAAGATCTTAAGTGTATTTTCCATGGAGATTATTGATTATTTCATTATTTTAAATTGATTCACAATATCTACATCACCTAGTGACATGAACTATGGGGTGGCATCTATAAGCAATAAATGCAACAAATATTAGGTTTATGGAAACCCATGCCTAATTAATGCCCCTTTCTCCTAAATGAATATGAGGATATTTATGGATTTAATTGAAAATATTAAATTAACTCATGGCCACACATCTCAATATTGAGATGGATGGTCATGGTTGATCTTAGCCCATTTGGAATATCTATAAATAGAAGGGCATAAAACCTCATTTTAAGATAAATTATTATAAACTTATAATGCAAAATTATCTCCATGACCATTTGTGTTGATCATTGTGTTTTATTTACAAGCTCCATTTTATAGGCCAAATTAGATATTTCTTATCTTGATCTTAGGTTTTACATAGTGATTTTGAGGCAATGGAGGAGCTTGGAATCCATTATTGATAAAGATAAGAACACTAGATCAAGGGAAAAAACATATTTGGTGCCACTCCTAGACGGTGGAACCACTTGGGAAGGTAACTTGTATTGCTTTCCTTTAATTTATTCTTAATTATCATTTGAAAATCCCATTGGAATAGGCTGGCTTAGTTTTTTAAGTTTTTAAAGCATTTTTCATAGATTTGTTAACTAATGTTTGACTAACCAACTTTGTAATAAAATTTTTGAGTAGCAAACACCATAACTAAATAATAAAAATATTTTCATCACCAAGGTAGATCCTCTCAGATTCTTATTATCCAAAGTAAATCTTTAAGGATGCATGGCTAACCGAGTGATGCTCCTATGTAAATTTGACATTGAGTATCAAAATCTAAAAGTAATCAAGGGGCAGATTATTAATGATCAACTTGTAGAATCCCTTATTGAAGACACTCAACTGCTCAAATAAAAATTTCTAGATGATTCTATTATGGTAATAGAATAAGTATTATAGGAACTTGAATAGTAGAATCTATATTTTGATGTCTTCTTTACATTCCATAGATATAGAGCTAACATATTTTTGATTACACCATAAGGGGATATAATTCCTAAAGCATTTCATATATAGTTTCATTATATGAACAATATGGCCAAGTATGAGGCATTGATTATAGGGCTTTGCTTTACCATATAGTGGGATATTTAGAGTTTAAAAGATTATGGTGATTCATAATTTATAATCAATCAAACCAATAATTAATATCAAACTAGAGACAACAAGCTTGTTCCTTATAAGTAAATTGTTTATAATCTCAAAGCTCATTTTAAAACATGTAGTTTGAACAAGTTCTAAGGGCTAATAATAAATTAGCCAACACAATGGAAACAATTGGTTCTATTATATAGATCAATGGTAAGTCTAAAAAGGATTAGTTTTTTTATTGAGAATCTTCTTGAGCCTACACATATTATACTATATTTAGAAAGGGTATGCACCATTTGGGTCCTAATCCCCCACCTAGATTACCATGGTTTCAAGATTTTTTATACCTACTTCCATGATCATGTTTTGCCAGTTGACCTATCAAATAATAGATAAAAACTCTTCCTACACCATATATAACATTATACCCTTAGAAACATGCTTTATCATAAAGACTATGATGAAATGCTTCTTCATTGTTTGTCTTTGGTAGAATCCAAGCTAGCACTAAGGGAGGTTCATGAAGTAATTTGTGGGGTCCACACCAACAATGTAATCTTAGCAAATAAGCTCCTAAAAATCAACTATTATTAGTCAAAAATGTAGACCAATGCTTATAATTATGTACGAAAATGAATTCCTTGGAAACAACATGGAAATTTGATACAAATAACTTCATTGCAACTACAACTGATCACAACACCTAGGCCATTCTCAACTTGGGGTCTTGATCTTATCAAGAAAATAAACCCAACATTTTTAGATTGCCATAAACATATCATGATTGCTATCGATTATTTTACTAAGTAAATTTAGGCCATTCCTTTCACTTATGTCACTAGGAAGTAGATAACCAATTCATCCATTACCATATCATCTATTAATATGGCATCCCAGCTCACCTTATATCATATAATGGTGGATCTTTTATAAACTAAGATATAAAAGCTCTTTGTGAAAAATTTAAGATCAAGAAAAATAAATCAACTCCATATAACCCATAAGGAAATAGAGAATATGAGGAATCAAACAAAACCATTGTAGTCATTTTTAAAAAGATTATCAATGATGTTGGTTGTAATTAGCACTTACAAATCTTTCTTTCCCTCTAGGCTTACAGAACCAATCATCAAAAATGAAGAGGAGTCAATTTATATTCCCTTTTCTATGACAAAAAATATATTATCCCTATCAATATCAATTTTCCATCATTATGAGTATCACTGGAGCACATTGAATATGATGAGGACTATAGGGTCTCCAAGATGCAAAAACTATAACCTATCAATGGTAAGTGTTTAGATATCTTAGAAAACTTGTAGGCTTATTAGAATAGATTATAGAGAAGATAGAAAAAGTGAATTATCCCACAAGAATTTGAGATTGGTGATTTGGTCTTAAAAGAGAAACAAAAGAACAAAAATGTTAAACATAATAAAAAATGTAATTTTTAGCCTAATTTATTGGGACCCTATATTATCATGATGAACTATGGATTAGGGGCATATTAATTGGCTACTCTAGATGGTGAAGAAACTCTAGAGCCCATGAAAATCATACACCTTAAGAGGTTTAATGCATCAATATATCTAAACCATTTTCTAAAATACCCCTTACTTAGGGGCAACTTATGCTAAAGTAATTTTATCCTACCATTTTATACTACTCTAGACCACTTTCAAATGAGCCCTATTACTTTCATGCATCTAGATAATGAAATATTATGGACTATTGGTACTTTGAACACATTTTATCCTACCTTGTTTCCATTCTTTTTTAGAACCATATTATTTAGACCATTCTCATTGAGAACCTCATTCTTTATCCTAGCCTGGACCATCCATCTATTGGACCCTATTCTTTAGACCATTCTCTTTGAAAACCATATTATTTGTTATGTCTTGGGCTTGTTGTAACCTAAAAATAAATTTCCCTTGACCAATTATGATCATATTTATGTCTCATCAACATTATGAACAACATTGAGGCTAGTTATACAAAGCAATTTAGCTAGAAAAATATTTTGTAGCTTCTTCTACAGATAAGTGAATAAGGACATCTTCTCAACTCAGGATCTTCTAATAAATGGTTATTAAGATTGATTTCATAATGCACACTATTCTATCTTATATTTGATGTTATTTGATGAACATTTTTTTCGTCTTTTTAGGATCCTCACTCTCACTAATTTGCAAACATGTGCTATTACAACTGGTTTGGCTATTTATTGGAACTTCTACTCTTAGATGAGCATATCCTTGACTAGTTAGTCCCTTTTTTACATATTTTATCCCAAAAACACCAAAAAAATTATAATATGATCTGGAAAAGAACAAAAACATTATCTTATGCTCTTTTACATTCTTGTCCTCATGCTATTTCCATTTTACAATCATTTTATACTACTAAATTTCCTTTGTGTAAGTCATCTTATCTCATACACTTACCATTTTTTAAGATCATTATCCCTAATCATACCATGCCATGTTATTTCCATTTTTCAAGAAAATTAATTCTTACTAGCCTATCATTTCATAAGTTATCTCATCTCACCAACTTGCCATTTTACAAGACCAATCTCATTTGTCAAGTCTTCTTTTTTCTTATACAACATTATCATATGTTTCTGATCATCAACATGTCTTCTATCCCGCTTCTTGGGAGAACAACATTTGGCCTGACGTTTATTTTGGAACATGAGTCCATGAAACTATGTAGGTAACATCCACTTGTCTTGTATATCTAGAGTTAGCTTAGCCAACCCCTTCTTTTTTTTCTCTTCCCCGATTTCATCTATCATTGTTCCTCTTTAATTAGGGAATAACTTAGTGTCATTGTTCTTGTTATGCTATTATATAAAGTAACACCTCTACTACATGTGAATGAATAGTTACTTCATTTGTTTTCTTGTCTCTTCATTTATTTCTTCTTATTTTCTCCTTTTATTAATTCTTGTCTCACCTTGGTCTTAAGTTTCTCTATTTGATTTTTATTTTTATCTTTTGTTTTCAAGAAAATATTGATGGTACACATATATATTGATTCTTTATACCTTGATCTCATGTTATTAAGTTGTTATTGTTTTATTTTTAAAACATTCTTATACCTATTTAAGTCTTGATTATTCATATCTTGATCTAATTTAGGTTTATTTATGTTTATAATTTTCTTTTTCTTTTATTTTTTGTTTAAATGTAAGTAGTTGTAAATTTTATTTTGGTGATTGTCTACCATTATCCTTAGTTATAGGTGTTCACATTTGAACTGGCTCTGTGAAATTGAAATGAAATGTCATTATGAGTTATTCATATTTATGATGATTAATTTCTTTTGATATATCAATAACTTTATTCTCTAGATTCAAGTCTTAACATCAAAATTGTTCGGATGAATAAATCTCAAGATCACTATGCATAAACTAGACTTAATAGTTTATCCCCTGACTCTATGCTTAGATGTGCATCTCTTAGCATACATCATGATTCTAACAATCTCTTGGTCAATTTTCATCATCCCTCATTCCATTTTCTCCTAATTTTGGGTGAACTACATTGGCTTGAGGTCCATTTGGACTATGTAGGTAGTGCTTGGATACCTGATGTATCTTAGGTTATCTTAGCCACCTTCATTTTTTTGTTCATCTCTTTCATCCCTTTGTACATCTTGGTATGCCTATTTTTTATGGCATTCATGCTCATTAAATAATCACATCTAAATTTGTGCCTACTAACTTTAATCTATGTTTAGGTTATATCATTAAGCTAATTACTTGACAATTTTCCCATGCTAGGGCACAACATGTGCACTGATTAAAAAATATAAATCAGCCCTACAGGGTTAAGTCATTGTTTATTCTTTATCAATGATCAAAATTATCCCTATTGGGGCACAATTATTTTATCACAAGCAAATATGCCCTACTAGGGCACCTATTATTATAATATCTTTGGAGACCAAGTTCTCCTTTTCCTCTAATTCCAAGCTCTCCACACTAGTTCCCATAATGGCATTATTTTAGTGTGAAATTTGTCTTGGGATTGATCAATGATGCATTTCACATCTTGCACTCTCAAATTGGGTATGTTCAAAGTGTGTCAATTATATGTTTGGATTGAATCCTTTGCACTCCACCATATTTAGGGTGTATTATACCTCTAATTATATTTTTATCATTTGTGGTAATCATGAATGATATCATTATGTTGTCTAGATGTGATCTATTCTATGAGTTAATATTTCAATTTCTCTCTTTTCAAGAGTCCGTCCTTATCTTTTATCTTAGTATGTCCTCTTGAAGGGGCATCATGGGTCATTTCCATTTGATATTGATAACTCTTGTCTTTGAAATGACATTTCTTTGACTAAATTTCTCATTATGCCTTCTTAATTAGGGGTAAATTGTAGACATCTAATTCCTAACATTATTTGTGTTGAAATTGTCAATCTTACCTGAATTGTACTCAAATGCATAATTTAGGCTAAAATCACTAAAAATGCACTAAATTATTTGATCTTGTCATATAAAAGTGCTTATTTAGGCCAATGTATCCCTAAATTATGAAATGAATTTTATGTAATTCATAATTTTGATAAATTTAATTTGAGCCAAAATGTTGATTCACCATTTTGTGCTCTAGATCCCTCTTTCATCTAATTCATCAGCACACATCATGTAACTTTATTAAATTGTTTTGGAAACATCCTAAATAGGATAATGGTCCCAATGCATCTAACATCACCTCCCAATTCTTATTGAGTCCAATTAAGACCCAATAATAGAATTTCTAACCATTTTGATTAATTGAGCACCAATTTCCAAAGCATTTCACTAAAATTGATTAATCTTGTTTAAGCTAATTAATTCAGATCAAGATCTTAAGTGTATTTTTTATGGAGGTTATTGATTATTTCATTATTGGAAATTGATTCTCAATATCTCTATCACCTACTGACATGATCTATGGGGTGGCATCCATAAGCCATACATGCAAAAAATATCAGGTTTATGGGCACCCATGCCTAATTAATACCCATTTCTCCCAAATAATTATGAGGATATTTATGGATTAATTCATTACCACACATCTCAATCTTGAGATGGATGGTCATGGTTGATCTTAGTTCATTTGGAATATCTATAAATAGAAGGGCATAAAACCTCATTTTAAGCTAAATTATTGTAAACTTATAATGCAAAATTTTCTCCACAACCATTTGTGTTGATCATTATCTTTTATTTGGAATCTTAATTTGATAGTATAAATTATATATTTCTTATATTTAACCTAGGCTTTACATAGTGATTTTGAGGCAATGAAGGCACTTGACATCCATTGTTGACAAAGATAAGAACACTAGATCAAGGGGAAAAAAATTCTTGGAGCCACTCTTGGATGTTGGAATCACTTGGGAAGGTAATTTGTATTGATTTTTTTCAATTGGTTCTTTATTAGAATTTGTAAACTCCATTGGAATAGGTTGTCTTAGTTTTTTAAGTTCTTTATGCATTTTTAATGTATTTATTGACTAATGTTTGACTAACCAACTTTATAATATAATACTATAGTGTCAAGCTAAGAAATAGAGTTAAATATGTAGGACAAATGAATATGTAATAGACCATGCAAGGTCTCATAGGATAAATGTCCCTCAAAAGCATGAAACTCTTAAAATGTGTCATACAACTCTTCATTTTCATACCTAGAAACTTTCTTCATCAAAAGGCCTCCTTGGAACATTATATAGTATACTAAGGACAATTATAATGATTGAACTAAGAGGGAAGGGTTGTAAAAAATCCCCAACATGCATTACCTAGGCCACAATTACCTCTTTTTCCCTTACTTCTCACACTTGGCATCAAATAGGTATTTTTTTTTTCTAATTAAATAATATAGAAGTGTGTATGACACTTTTAAAGAGTCCATATACCATTAGATACTTTAGGTAGACATTAAAAGGCTTCCCACTATGATTTTTCACCTTCTCACTCACTTGTTAACTATACCATTTTAGACTAGATGAGATGAAGGCACTTTTAGAGACACTTGTGAGATTTTATGATGAAATAAATTGACATGAGAGGTTATCCTATGTCCCAATATCTCTCCCAAAGTGGATTGAATTATTTTAAACCCATACATACCTCAAAAACAAACAAAACAGTCAATAAAATCCATTTTCCACCCTATCCATATAATTAGGGTATAACTCAAATGGATGGGGAAGAGCCCGAGATATTCTTTTATATAGTTGCCTCTACTTATTCATTTCCCCAACTATGTCTTTATAAAGGGTTTGAGATGGTTTTAGATGGTTTTTCCCTCTAAGGTTTGTTTAAATTGTTCTAACGTTCAGCTTGATAAAACATTCCACAAATTATTTGTTCAAGAACTTCATAAACATTCCCAACTCCTCAGATCCCCATGATAATCATCCATGTAGGTGAGAGCATCTCAAATTAGCCTCTCAAGCTTCTCCTTCCAATTTTGTGTAGGATTGAGTTGGTTTAAGCTAAGAAAAGGATTCCCTATGGTTTCCTTTGCATGATAAAATATTTAACACACTTGAAAATCCTGTATGAAAATGTTCTGACTCATTTTAATTCTCATATAGTGTCAAAAGTAATAGTATACCCCAAAAATGGGCAATAGGTCTAGTTTAGACCTAAAGGTCTTTATTGTGTTCTATCACTTAATATTATCCTCCATAACTACCATCACATTTGAGGGATTATATGTGTTTATCCATGTCTATCATATTTCATGACATCTTCTTTTAATGTTTACATAGCTTCTAGCTTACCTTATTATCTTATTTCCTATAAACTTGTAGATTTGCACCCTTGGGGAGTGCCCTTTATTTAAGATAAAACATAGGGCACTTCCCCTATTTCCTAAAACAAAATAATGGTATTAGGTGATTATATAATTTTTGGGAACCCTATATGAATATTTTTAGGGCTTGGTATGATGAAAATCCCCTCTAAAAATCATTAAAACCTTAAGTCATCTTGCTTGAATACTCATGCAAAATTTTTGAGTGTTGCCTACAAGTTCACCTTAAGGAGGGATTTAATGATTTATTTATTGATTAATATTATCTTATGAGATGTAAATAATCATATTAAATTTGTTAACAATACTTAAAAAATCCCTATCATCCATTCTTGCATCTTCAACTCATGTGTTTTCTTAACTAGGCTTGACTGGTAGACTGATTATGTTGTCTTGATCAGAATGTGACACATGTAGGTACATAATTACATGGTTAGACCTTGAATAAAATGCCTAAAGGATTTATTGGATTCCCCAAGTTAATTTAAAATCCATTTATATCTATTCACATCAATTTAATTTTATGTCAATCTCTAAATCAATATGTTTACACTCACTATCATGCTACAATTGACTGTAGCTACTTAATTTGGACCAAACATGGGTATTGTAGGTGTTTTTTAACCTTGAGATCTATGACACATTGTCTAATTTCTATTTAATGTCTTGGATTAACTTACCATGGAAATTTTTCCTATTCATAGGTTCCCATCTTCCAAAGTTTACCTTATGAGTTTGTGAATACCTACATTTAGGTTGTAGGTGCATTTTTCTTAGGTAAGGTACACCTAAAGTGGTATTGTAGGTCAAGACCCTAATCTAAAAAATTATTTTATGATGTTTGTATCCTTGGTGTATCTCTCAACTTAATAAGAACACTTAACATGGATACATGATATTACATCCCTATTTTAGGGAGTAGATTCATTTAAAGTTCAAATCCTATAGGAAAACACTAAATAAATGTAGTGAACAAATTTAAAAGTTTTAATCATCCATTACATCACTTATTTAGATCAACACCCATTATATTTGGTCAAGATATTACACCTACATGAGGGTTACATGATGAAAGTATTCAAACTCAATTATACCCCAAGTTACCTCATATTATAGAATCATCGAAAGTACTCAAGGATCTATTTTGGAGATTTTTAGGGAACTTGTGCCTAAAACTCATTTCTCTTCTCTTAAAGTGAATTCTAACTCTTCCTACCAATATATGACCTTAAAATTTTTTCTCAAGTTATCTCAAAATTCCTCAATACTAATGAATCTCTCTTCACATAATTGCACATTTCCATGACCACCTTTAGGTCTCTATGCAAGCCACTAGTATGTGTGCATATAGTTATATATGTAATAACTATGAATGTAGGTAGTGTGAATATGATATGACTTCATAAAAAGTTTTATACTCTCTTAAATTTTTTAAATGATATTTTAAAAAATTTAAGGGCTTACCACAAGTTTTGACACCTATTTCAACATGGCATTCTCTTGAGAGTGTTGATACATTTGTAGGCAAGGAATTGAATGTAGGTATGGGTTATATCCATGGAATGTGACATTGTGTTTTACCTTGGGACTTATAATATTATTCAAACAATAATTTTAAACCATGGAGTAATTAAAATTAGATAATCTATCTATTTTAATGTGATTGATCTTCTCTATGGCACCTGTAGATGCTCATTCATGGCGTATGACTGTGTCAATAATTGAATTGGCTATCATATTCCATCCATTGTAATTTTGAGGGCCTTTAATTTATTTTTCATTCTTATAAGAAATTTTTAAATACCTATTATATTCTTCATACATATCCATGAATGTCCTTAGAGCTTCCCACACCTTGACTACATATAGAAACTTGTATGGAGTTGACTATGTGTTACATTTGTCTTTGTTCTTAATCAATGCATGATCTTGATATACATATATTGGAAAAAAATTTATTTTTATGACATGAAAAAAACAAATCACAACATATCATAATCACATGAAACCATTGTGAAAACCATTACCTATGTATTTGATGAAATATGCCTACAACTACAAATAGTGATATCAACCTATAATCTGAGATGTTTAGCTCACCAAGTCACTTCCAAAAATGAAACAAAATATGGAAAAAATGAGAGGAGGGATGTAAATCCTTTGGAATAAAATTCATAAATTTATTTGTATGTACTTGCTCAAACAAGAGTAAAACCTATAAGGTGTTAGGATTAACTATAAAAATAAAACAATCAACTTGTTAAGAATGGTTCACAAAGTATAATAAACCATTATTTCAACTCAAAAAATGAAAATCAATTAGACAAATTTTAATATGCACCACCAAGAGCATTTGATTTAGAATTATTCCTATTCGTCATACCATTAAAAGACATGTTGACCAATTTTACTTGACTAATAGAGTGATGGAGAAGAGAAATGGTTTTAGACAATTTTTTGAACTTCAAAAGTAGATAAAGTGTGGAAATAGAGTCAAGTAACCTAAAGTGTCACTCCATAATATTCTCCCATGTGCCACTCTCCCCATACACTATACAACTATAAAAAACTCCTTATTTTCACTTATTTTCTTGATTTTAGTTAACACCTACAAGTTTTTTAGTTAAAAACTAGCATATATTATATTTACTAACACTAGGGAGGTTGAGAAGGATTTTATAACACTTGAACACCTTGGAAAACTATAAGACTTCATTTTGACCCAAATATGACCCCTTAAATAACATATAATGACTTGGGACTATATTTAATTATGACCAAGACTAATAAGACATTAAATGACATAAAATTTACCATGACACACCCTATAACATGTTACTATACCCATATTTCAAGATTTTTGCTATAGGGGGTTGACTTATTTTTGAATCATGGTCAAAATAGTCAACATTCTTGGTGATTTTTAAAGGTTGGTATGCTTGCTATGCCAAGAGCAATTGCCTAATCCTATCCATTCAGCCATGGAGTCACCTATACACCATTTTGAGACATAATTTTAATTTTAAACCACACAAAAAAATAACTAAAGGATAAAAAAACAAGACACACCAAAGGAAACATATATGTGTTTAACTAGAACAATTATGGAACACAACACAACTAAAAGAAGACACACATAACTAATATACTATTTACAAAACCTCACTCATGAGGTGAAAAAAACATTACCATACTTCAACTAGGGTCAAACATGGTTTGTCTTACATATTTTTCACTCCATGAAGGTAATTTAGCATGTTAAGCATTATCATCATCAACACTTGCATATATAGATGATAAAGAAGCCTACCGCCTCTATGTATTCTTAGGTATACAAGTGGATTATTTAGATCCTTCATGAATGTTATTTTTCTCTCTCCAAAGTCCTTAATTGAGGCTAAAAGTTGATTTATCTTTTTCATCTTTGATTTACACTCCTCAAAATATAAATTATAATATATGATAGTTGCCTCAACTTTATGGTCTTTTAGGTTAGCATGTTCTTGATACATAGAGTCATTAATATTTTCTCATTTATGCTTCAACACATCTGAATGTGAATAAACATTATATGGGGATCTTGACTATCCTTGAAGTACAATAGTTTTTACCTTGACCTCATGAGGTCCCTCTAGGATTGTAGACTTTTGGATAGTAGTTTGATGTTTATCCTCTTTAACAACATGGCCCTTACTTTCATGCTTGATAGAAAACTCAATATACTTCTCATTAGTATCATTGAAAACACATCAGATATATATTTATTATGAGGGTAAACAAAATTACTTATCAAATCAAATTCTTGACATATGGCATTAAACTTTTTCCATAACTCATCCTCCTCTTCCTCATGAGTTTCATTATCAAGGGTAAATTCATCAATAATAGGTAGAAGGAATTCATTTTTTATGCTATGGTGATCAATTAGATTCTTCAATAGATCATCATCATATACATGAATCCAATATTTAATCTCAGTAGCTTGTGAGAAAGAATGTTTAACACTTACCTCAGCTCCCTCAAATGGATATTCATGGATGATATAAGTACCAAGGTATTTTTTCTCAAAGTATGCATAAGGATCATGCTCATAATAATCTATATTATATTCATCTAGAAACAATTTAGCTTTGATCTCAATTTTATAATCATCATCATCCACATTATATTCTTCCTTCTCATCGATCACGCAATTCAAGTTAGAACTTACTTTAACATAGGGTTCAATGTGAAATCTAGCAAGAGGATAAGTTATTATGGTAACCATGATTTCATATCTTGTCCTAAAGGATAATAAGTAACAATCATTTGAGAGGTAGAAACCTATCTTGGCTATGAATTCTCTTAAAAGACATATTGTAAAATGATTAGGAAGGTCAACAACAATAATGTCTTGAAGGATAGGAAAACTAGGACAATCATGTAAAAAAATCTTCAAGGTCTCGATCAACCCTATTGTCTTAAAAGGTGTACCATCTATATAAAGGACTCATTTTCCATGGGGTTCATATTTTAGGCCCAATTTATCAGCTACAACATTAGGCATGACTGATTTAGAAGAACCACTATCAACTATGCAGTTATATACTAGTTTGTCACCCACTATGAGAGTTAGGTAGAAGGGTGGAGGCTTATGAGCTTTGGTATATGGTTAAAAAATGGTATTAGAGGATTTTATAGAGAAAAATTACCATGAATTTTATTTTAAGGTGAAGGAATAATAGTAATAGTGGATAGCTATTTTTGCAAGAGCTATTTTTATCTAGGTATATAGAGGACATCCAAAAGGGAAATGGATTCCTTGGCATTCTTCAAAGAATCTGCTATGTTTAGGTAAATAGTACTCACCTTATATTGAATCCTTGTAGTCAAATAATCTATTAAAACTCAAGGAATTAAAGTACCTTGAGAAGACCTTCCAATGTTCTAATTTGAAGGTGTATGAGCATTAGGGACTATCATGCTTATAACTATGCTTCATTACCCTTTAAAAGGATTGGAATAACTTGTTGGCATTTTATTACCATCTCTTAGATCCTTATTCTTGTCTCTAGTTATATATATAATAGAATTTCCTTGATTGAGTACAAAATTATCTTCCATCAAAAATTTAGTGAAGTTTTCTCCTTGAGGTTGCCAATTCTCATTCTCTTGCATCATGACTTCATATTCAACTAATAAGAGAGGAGTGAATCCTCCTTGAGTAACTAGATCTTGATATCCACCCTAATTGGCTTTCATGAACTGGACTTGATTATAATATTCCCCTTGATCCAAGTTTCTATGCACTGATACCATCTCTCTTGTATTGGTGGTGGAAGTGGGATTGTACACATTGATAGGCCTATTGAAGTTAGGCTTCCCTTGACATCTTCTTATCCCATATTGTTGTCAATATTTTTGTTGATAGTGGTATGGATTTTGATAGGCACTTTGTTTCATGTTATCTTTCCTATTTTGATATTCTAAAGATTGACATCTTATCTCATAGAAATTAGACCTTGACTACCAATCAATATCATCTTCTACCTTCTTAAGAGTAGTCCTAGGCTTAGTATTTGCATTAGGAACATGAGGTACACTTGGAGTATTAGTAGGAGTATTAGGAAATAGAGGAATAAACACCTTAGCAAGAAACCTTTTATCTTTAATGAGGCCATTATTAGCTCTAATGGTAAGATCATATGCTTTAGGAAGAGTAAAACCACCAGTGGATTGAATCATGATGGCAATATCAATACCAGTGTCTCTCAAATATGTAGGTAACACAAAGCTAGAAGGTGGTCTAATGGAAGGAGGTAATCTAATCCAAGTATTTTAAAACCTCTTATTAAATTCATGCATTGTTTCCATTGGAGATATTTTAATCAAATTGAGCTAATGTATAAGACAAGTATGGTCACTTTCATCTTCAAAACATGAAATTAACAACACCCCAAAGTCATCCCATGATGTGATGCATCCACCATGCAAATTACTATAACATTCAAGTCCTTTCCCTCTAAGGGACATGGAAAGGAGTCTAATGGAAATATTCCCTTTATTGACATTATGGAAGTGACAAAAATTAGAGATATCCCTAATGTGTTCACTATGTGTGATATAACCTTCACCATTGAATATGGGCACACTATTTGTAGCATTAGGAGGAAATTCATCATAGGCCTCAAGTTGAATTGAATTTTTAGTATTAAAGGTAGGAAAGGCATTTTGTATCACCATGTTTCCTTCAATATCTTCAATTTATTCAATATCTTCACTTTTTTGTCTAGTGAAATATTCTTTCTATTCAAAAAGTAGATGAGGTTGAGGTTATTAAACTTCAAGAGGAATTTCGTGTTGAATAGGTGGATTGACAGGATTGAGAAGTCTACTAGATAATGACCTAATAAGGACCACAGAGTATGAGAGAAAATTTATGACAAAATAATCTAATTGAATTAGATTTCACCTTGCATGGAGTCAAATACTCAGTAGCACTACAATTTATAGTTGATGTTGTCAAGACCAACATTCACCTTGATAAGTTTTCTTGAGGATAATACATCCCACCAGGGATTCCAAAATTATTGTCACCAAATATTGCACCCTATATGAGGGTTTTCAAGCCTCCTCCATACTTTGGAAACACATGAATAATTATAGGTATGTGGGTTTACCTATAGTATAAGTAGACCTCTAGGTTTAAGGGCTAGCTCCCTGAATTTGTCTTGAAATACTTATCACCTACTTAACTAATTACTTATGGGAAAAGAGATATAAGTTTTCATGAAAAGAATATAATATAAGGAGGTGATACATTAGAAGTATTTAAAAAATACCATCATACTTCTTTTACTAAGAAACAAGATTTATAAATCATATTCAAATTCCTAAGAGGTTATAACATAAGTATTTAAATATAGAGGTGATACATATGGGGCAACACAAGGTAAGTGAACCAAAAGGTAGATTCCACATTATAAGGATATTTTTACACTTGAAAAAGTTCCTAACACACTAGATACAATCTATATAAGATATTTTAATAGGAACTCCTACATAAACATGAGAGGATAAGGAGACGTAAAGATAAAAGATTATCACTTAACATCATCATACATCACTTTCCACACTTAGATAAATGTTCATGAACTCAAAACCATACTTGAATTCATTGTTAAAATTCAAATTATAATGTCAAAACTAGTAGGGCTTTTCCATATATTGTGTGGTATTATCCTACAAGATCCAAAATGGCTACAACTTATAAAATTTGAAATAATAGTGAGAAGAATGAAGTCCAAGAGTCACTAGAACATGTGTCAAGCTAAGAAAGGGAGTTAAATATGTAGGATAAAGTAATATGTAATAGACTATGAAATCTCTCGTCAAACAAATGTCCCTCAAAATCCGAAAACTCTTTAAAGGTGGCATAAGACTCTTCATTTACATGCCTAGAAACTACCTTCATCATTAGGCCTCCTTAGAACATTCCATAGTAGACTAGGGATAGGTATCAAGATTTAACAAATAAGGATGGGTTATAAATAACCCACAACATGTATTTTTTGTGTCCCTAATCATCAATATTATTTTATACATGAGTTATCATTCCCTACAATCATAATCACTTCTCTTTCCCTTACTTATCAGACTTGGCATCAAGGAGGTATTTAGTTTTATGATAAAATCCATAAAAATGCATGTATGACACTTTTCAAGAGTCCACATGCCCTTAAATACCTCAGGTGGACCTTAAAAGGCTTCCCATTATGAGTTTTCACCTTCTTACTTACTTGGTCACTATGCCAATTTGGACTAGATGAGATGGAGACACTTGAATAGACACTTGTGATATTTTATAATGCAATAAATGTACATGAGATTTAATCCTAATTCCCACTCTCTCTACCAAGGTACACTACATTTTTTGAAACCCTTCCATACCTACACAACACCAAAAATAGTCAAAAAAATTCATTCTATACGCTATCCATACAAGTAAGGTATACCTCAAATGGATGGAGAGGAGACCTAGAGAGACCTATATAAGATAAAATCACTTTACTTCCCATTTGTATGCCTCTCCTTCTTCATTTTCCCAATCAGGTTTTTAACAATGGTTTGAGAGGGTTTTGGATTATTTTTCCATCTAAGGTTTGTTCATAGAGTTATGACATTCAAATTGAAAATAAATTCCACAAAGTATTTTTTATATACCTACTTAAAAATTCCCAAACTCCTTAGATCCCCATGCTAAGCATCCATGTAGGTGTGAGCATCTCAAATTATCTTCTTGAGCTTCTCCTTTCATTCTATGCAAGCTTGAATTTGTCTGAGCCAAATAAAGGATTCTTTATGGTTTCCTCTACATGTTAAAATATTAAACACACCTAAAAATCCCCTATGACCATGTTCTAGCCCATTTTAATGTTCATCTAGTGTCAGAAGTAATAGTAGGTGCCTAAATGGGCAATAGGCCTTATTTAGACCTAAACATCTTGATTATGTTCCATCACTTATGAGTATCTTGCATAACTTCCATCACCTATGAGGGATTCTATATGTTTATCAATGTCTATCATAGCTTGTGGCATCTTATTGAAAAGTTTCCATAGATTCTACCTCACCTTCTTATCTTCTCCTGTAAACCTATAGATTTGCATCCTTGGGGAATGCCCTTTGTCTGAGACAAAACATAGGAAACTTCCCATATTACCTCAGACCAAATAATGGTATAAGTGTATTATCCAAGTGTTTTTAACCTTCTATTAAAATTTTGATGGCTTTTTCTCATGAATATCCCCTCCAAGCATCATTAGAACCTTAAGGTATCCTATTTGAATACTCATTATGCAAGATTTTTGAGTGTTGCATATAAGTATAACTTGAGGATGGATTTCATGCTCTATTTTCTTTCCCAAGAATATCTTATGAGATATAAATCATCATATTCAAGGTGTTCACAATGCTTATAAACTCCCTATCATACATGCTTTCATCTTCAACTCATGTATTGACTCAACTAGGCTTGACTAATAGATTGACTATGTTTCTTGCTCAGAAGGTAACACCTATAGGTACATAATTACATGGTTAAACCTATAATACATTACTAAAGGCATTATTGGATTACCCAAGGTAATTTTATATCCATTTGGCTGTATTCATGTAATTTTAATGCTATGTCAATCTCCAAATCGATATGTTTTCACTCATTATCATGTTATAATTGACAATATCTAATTAATTTGGAGTAAGTAGGCGTCATGTAGGTGTGTTTTAACCTTAATATCTATTCCACATGGTCTAAGGTTTCATTAAAGGTCTTGGATCAACTTATCATGGAAAAGTTTCCTATTTTTAGGTTCCCATCTTCGAAAGTTTACCTTATGAGTTTGTGAATACCTATATTTAGGGCTATAAGTGTTGTTTTCATGGGCAAGGTACACCTAAAGTGGTAGTGTAGGTCAAGACCCTACTCTATAAACTTATTTTATTATCTTTGTATCCTTGGTGTATCTCTCAGTTTAAAAAAGACCACTTAACATGGATGCATGCTCTTACATTGTTATCTTATGGTATAGAGTATTTAAAAGTTCAAATACTATAGGAAAACACTAGTGAAATGTAGTGAACAAATGTACAAATTTGAAGCCTCCATTATACCAGTTATTTTTATCAAAACCCATTATATTTGGTCACAATATTACACCTACATTTATGTTACATGATGAATGTATTCAAACTCAACTATACCCCAAGTTACCTCATCTTATTACATCATTGAAAGTACTTAGGGCTCTATTTTGGAGATTTTTAGGGAACTTATTCCTAAAACTAATTTCTCTTATATTGAAGTTACTTATAACTTTTAATTATAATATATTAACGTAAACATGGTTATGAAGGTATATCCAAATTCTTAAAACTTGATGAATGTATCCTCACATGCTTGTACATTTTGATGACCACCTTCAAGTCTTTGTGCAAACCATATGTAGGTGTGCATATTATCAATATATGTAATGTGCATATTATATGACTTAATAACTAGTTTTATAGTCTATAAAAGTGTTTAAATGGGATTTTAAAATTTTTAAGGGCTTGAAACAAGTTTTCACACCTATTTCAACATGGCATTCTCTTGAGAGTGTTGATACAGTTGTAGACAAGGTAGTGAATGTAAGTATGGGTTATATTAATATAATGTGACCTTATGGTTCATCTTGGGCCTTCTCATCTTCTTAAAATAATACCTCTCAACCATGAAGTTGAAACTATACAATTTCTTTATTCTAATGTGATTGATCTTCTTAGTGGCCCCTGTAGATGCTCATTCATGGTGTATGACTATGCCAATAAATAAATTGGATATCATAGTCCATCCTTTGTAATTTTAATGGTATTTTATTGATTATTAATGATTTTATGAAAGTTTTAAATAAATGTAATGTTCTTAATACATATCCATAAATGTCCTTAGAGATTCCCACACCTTGATTACAAATAGAAACTTACAGGGAGTTGACTGTGTTACATGTGACTATGTTCTTGATCAATGCATGATCTTGAGAGACCTATATTGGAAAGAAATTGATTGATATGACATGAAAAAAATGAATCAAAAAATATCACATTCACATGAAACCATTGTGAAAACCAATATCTCTATATTTTATGGAATATGGCTGCAACTACAAATGCTGGTATGAACCTACAATCTAAGATGTTTATCTCACCAAGTCACTTCTAAACATGAAAAAAATATGTAAAATATGAGAATAATTATTCCACATATGTTGGAATGAAATTATCAATTTAATTGTATGGAATTTCTTAAATAGGAGCAAAACCTATAAGGTATGGGGATTAGGTAGAAAAATAAGATAGTCAACTTGTTAAGAATGTTTCAAAAAGTGTAGGAAACCATTATTCTAAACCCAAAAATTAAAATGAATTAGAAAAAGTTTAATATCCTCTACCAATACCATTTTAATTGGAAGTATTTCTACTATTCATATAATCAAAAGACATGTTAATCAGTTTTACTTGCCTAGTAGAGCAATGGAGATGAGAAATGGTTTTTGCCCATTTTTAGAACTTTAAAAGTAGATCAATCATGTAAATGGAGTTAAGGAATCTAAAGGGTCACTCAATAAGCTTCTACCATGTTCCACTCTCCCCCATTAGCCATATAACTATAAAAACCTCTTTATTTTCACTTGTTTTCTTGATTTTAGTTAACACCTACAAGTTTTTTAGTGAGAAACTCACATATATCATAGGTACTAACATGAGTGAAGTTTATAACACTTTGACACCTTGTAAAACCATAACACTCCATTTATGACCCAAATATGACCCCTTAAATGATATAAAATGACTTGGGACTAGATTTAACTATGACCAAGGCTAATAAGAAATAAAATAAAATGAAACTAACCATGGCACACCCTATATCATGTTACTTGAACACTATATCAAATTTTAGACTATATGGCATCAAATTATTTTGACTTGTGGTCAAAATAGTTGAGATTCTTGGTGATTTATCAAGGGTGGTATGTTTGCTATGCCAAGACTCAATTACCTAATCTTATCATTTGGTCTATGGATTCACCTATGCACTAGTTTGACACATAATTTTCCTTTGAAAAAATACTAAAAAATAAATAAAGGACACAAAAAAAAATACAAACCAAAGTAAACACACATGTGTACCACTAGAACACTTATGAAACACAACACAACTAAAAGAAGACACACATAGTTAATCTACTATTTAAAAAAACTCACTTATGAGGTAAAAAAACCTTACCATACTTTATCTAAGGTCAAAGATGGTTCCTCTTGTATCTTTGTCACTCCATGAAGGCAATCTAGCATGAGAATCATGTTCATCATCAACCACTTGCATATGTAGATTATAAGGAAGCCTAACACTTCTATGTCTTCTTATGTATGCAAGTGGACTATTTCAATCCTTAATGAATGTTGTTTTTTTCTCTCTAGATTAATTGATTGAGGATATAATTATATTTATATTTTCCATATTTTATCTACACTCCTTAAATAGCATATTAGAATGTATGATTGTTGCCTCAAATTTGTTCTCTTTTAGGTCAGCATGTGCTTGATAGATAGAGTCATTAATATCTTATCCATTATGATCCAAAACCTCTAAATGTGACTCAACATTAGATGGAGATATTGACTATCCTTGAAGTAAAAATTTTTATACCTTGAACTCATGATATACCTCTAAGACTATAGACTTTTGGATAGTTTATTGATGTTCATATTCTTTCACAGCATGGTGCTTACTTTCATGCTTGATAGAATACTCAAAATCCTACTCATTAGTATCATTAAAAAACACATAAAATATAGATTTATTAGGATGGGAAATAACATTACTTTTTTTTTTCAAATTCTTGACATATGGCATTTAACTTTTGTCATAAGTCATCCTCTTCTTCATGAGTTTAATTAATGAGGGTAGCTTCATCAATAACAAGTAGAAAGACATCATTATAACCACTATAGTGATCGATCATAGTCTTAAATCCATCACAATCATATGATTGAATCAAATAATTACTCTTATTAACTTGTGAGAAAGAATGTTTGACACTTACCTTAGCTCCCTTAAATGGCTCTTTATGGATGATATAAGTACCAAGGTCATTTTACTCAAATTTTGCATAAGGATCTTGCTCATAATCATATACACTATATTCATATGGAAAAAATTTAGGTATGACCTAAATTTTATAAGTACCATCATCCAATTTAGATTCTTCCTTCTCATTAATCACACAATTCAAGTTAGAGTTGGATTCAACATAGGGTTCAATGTGAAATCTAGTAAGAGGCTAAGTTATTATGGTCACCGTGGTTCCATATCTTGTCCTAAAGGATGAGAAGGACAAATAATATAAGAGGTAGCCACTTATCTTGTCTATATAATCTCTTGAAAGATAAATTTCAAAATGAGTGGGAAGGTCAACAATATTAATGTCTTAAAGGATGGGAAAACTAAGACAATCATGGAGAAAAACCTTCAAGTTCCTGATCAAACCTATTGTCTTAGAATGTGTACCATATAGATTAATAAATCCTTTGATTTGGGGTTCATATTTTAGTCCCAACTTATCATTTATAACTTTAGGCATGACTTATGTAGAAGAACCACTATCAACTATGTAGTTATGTACTACTTTGTCACACACTATGAGAGTGAGGTAAAAGGGTGAAGGATTATGAGATTTGGTATATGGTTTAATAATTTTATTAAGGAAATTTTTTATAGAAACATGACCATAAATTTGATTTAAATGTGAAGGATTAATAGGAATTGTGGATAGCTATTTTTTTAAGATCTCTTTTTGTCCAAACATATGGAGGACATCCCAAAAGGAAATGGATGCCTTACCATTCTTTAAATAATCCACTATGTTTATGGTAGTAGTAATCACCTTATCTTGATTATTTTGAGTAAAATAAGTTTTTGAAACTTGAGTAATTGAAGTACCTTGAGCATACCTTAAAGTGTTCTAATTTGAAGAAGGTGTAGGAGCATTAGGGACTGCCATGCTTGCAACCATACTTTGCTACTTTGTACAAAGATTGGAAGAACTTGTAGGCATGTTATGACCATATCCTAGAGCCTTATTGTTGGATATAATGTTTTTTGTAATATAATTTCCTTGATTGAGCACAAATGTATCTTCCACCATGAATTTAGTGAATCTTTCTCCTTGAGGCTTCCTATCTTCATTTGCTTGCATCATGACTAAATCATCAACTTATAGGAGAGGAGTGAATCTTACTTGAGAAAATAGAACCTGATATCCATCCTCATTAGCATCCATGAATTGGCCTTGATGCTAATATTCACCTTGCATCAATCAACTATGCACTAGCACCATTTCTCTTACATTGGTATTGGGATTATACACATTGGCAAGATTATTAAAGTTAGGTTGCACTTGACCTCTTCTTCTCCCATTTTGTTGGCCATATTGCCATTGATAGCGGTAAAGATTTTTATAGTCACATTGTTACATGTTATCTTACCTATTTTGAGAATCTAAGGATTAACATATTGTCTCATATAACTTAGACCTTGACTACCAACCAATATCATCTTATGCCTTCTTAAGAGTAGTCATAGGCTTAACATTTGCATTAGGAACTTGAGCCACACTTGGAGTATTAGTAGGAGTATTAGGCAATAGATACATAGACACTTTAAGAGGTAAATTTTTAGCTTGAATGATGCCATTCTCAGCTCTAAAAGCAATTTCATATTCTTAAAGAATAGTAAAACTACCCATGGATTGAAGTATGATGGTAATATCAATACCAATAGCTCTCAAGCATGTAGGGAAAACAAAGCTAGAAGGTGGTATCATGGGAGGAAGAAATATATACCAAATCTTTTGAAACCTCTCATTTAAGTCATGCATTGTTTCCTTTGGATCTCTTTTGATCAAATTTAGATGATGTATAAGAGAAGTATGGTCACTTTCATATTCAAACCTTGAAGTTAACAACACCCAAAATTCATCCCATGATGTCATGAATCCACTGACAAAAGTTTTATACCAATCAAGTGCCTTACCTATAAGGGACATGGAAAGGAATCTAATGGAAATATTCTCTTCAGTGACATTATGGAAGCTAAAAAAATTGGAGATATCCTTGATGTGTTTAGTAGGTGTGACATGACCTTCACCATTGAATGTGGACACACTCTTTGTAGCATTAGGAGGAATGCCATCATATGCCTCAAGGTGAATTATATTTTTAGTATTAAAAGTAGGAAAGGCATGTTGTCTTTCCATATTTACTTCAAGATAGTCAATTTCTTCAAGGTCTTCACTTTTTTGGCTAGAAAAATCTTTTTTCTCTTCAAAAAGTAGATTAGGTAGAGGGTATTAAACTTCAAGAGGAAGTTCAAGGTAAACAGGTGGATTAATACAATTAAAAAATATATTAGATGATGGCCTAATAAGGATCATGGAGTATGAGAGAAAATTTATGAAAAAAAAATGGCTTTGAACTATATTTTACCTTAAATAGAGTCACAAAATGTTGAATAGCACAACAATTTACAACTGATGTTGTCAAGACCAACATTCACCTTGAAAAGCTATCTTGAGGACCATGTGTCCCATTGGGCATGCTATAAATATTTTAACCAAATATTTCACCCTATATGATGGTGTTCAATCCTCCTTAAAATTTTGGAAACATGGGAATACTTCTAGGTATGTGGGTTTACCTATAATAGAAGTATACCTCTAGGTTTAAGGACTAGATCCTTGAAGATGCTTATCAACTACTTTACTAATTGCTTGTGGGAAAATAGATATAAGTTTGAATAAAAATAAACTAATATATGGGTTTGATATAATATATGTATTTCCATAAGATCATTATACTTATTTCACTAAGCAACATGACTTACAAATTAACTTCAAAGTCCTAAGAGGTTCCAACATAAGTGTTTAAATATAGAGGTGATATGCATGAGGCAACACAAAGTAAGTAAACTAGAGGGAAGATTTCAAACTATAAGGATAATTTTACACTTTAAATGAGCCTAACACACTATCTATACTCTATATGACCTATTATAATAGTAACTCTTACATAAACATGAGAGGATAAGGAGAAGCAAGGATAAAATATTATCACTTAAAATCACCATACATCACTTTTCACACTTAGATAAATTATCATGAACTCAAAACCATAATTTAATTTATTTTTAAAATGAAAATTATGATGTCAAAACTAGCAAGGCTTTGCCATACACGGTGTGGTATTATCCTACAAGACCCAAAATGGCTACTACTTATAACATTTGAGAGAGAGGTGATAAGAATGAAGTCCAAGAGTCATTAGACCATGTGTCAAGATGATAAATAGAGTTAAACATGTATGAGAAAGTAATATGGAACATACCATGCAAGGTCTCATAGGAAAAATATCACTCAAAAGCATGAAAGTCTTAAAATATGGTGTATGACTCTTCATTTGCATGCCTAGAAACTACCTTCATCATTAAGCCTCCTTGGAATGTTCCATAGTAGACTAGGGATATGTATCATTATTTAAATGAGAGTAAGGGGTTATAAAAATACCCAATATTCATTTTTTATTTCCTTAATCACCAATATTTCTCTAGACAAGTGTTATCATTACCTGTAACCATAATTACCTCTCTTTCCTTTACTTCTCACACTTGGAATTAAAGAGGTCTTCAGTTTTAAAATAAAATATATATAGATGGGTGTATGAATTTTTTTAAAGAGTATACATTCCATTTGATACCTCAGTTAGACCTTAAAAGGCTTCCCATTATGATCTTTCACCTTCTCACTTACTTATTTACTTTGATAGTTTAGACTGGCTGAGATGAAGGCACTTACATAGATACTTGTGAAATTTTTTTATGCAATAAATGGACATGAGGGGTTATCATAGTCCCATTATCTCTTCCAAAGTGTACTATATTATTTTAAACCCTTCAATACCTACACAATAAAAAAATAGTCAATAAAATCCATTTTCCACCCTATCATACAAGTAGGGTATAACTCAAATGGATGGGGATGATCCATGGAGAGTATTATACAATATAAAATAACTTTCCTACCCATTATATCCCATTTATATGTCTCTCCTTCTTCATTTTCCAAATCAGGTCTTTAGCAATAATTTGAGAGGGTTTTAGGTGATTTTTCCCTCGAAGGTTTATTCATAGAGTTCTGACATTCAACTTGAGAAAAAATTCAAAAAATTATTTGTTCAAGACCTCCTTAAACATTACCCAACTCCTTAGATCCCCATGCTAATCATCCATGTAGGTGTGATCATCTCAAATTATCCTCTCAAGCTTCCCCTTCTATTTTATGCAGGCTTGAGTTGGTCTGAGCCAAAAAATGCCTCCCTATGGTTTAATATACATGTTAAAATCTAGAACACACCTAAAAATACTTTATGAATATTTTATAACTCATTGCATTTATCATCTAGTGCCAAAAGGAATAGTAGACCCTCAAATGGGTAGTAGGCATCATTTAGACCTAAATGTCTTGACTATATTCCATCACTAATGAGTATCATGTATAAATTCCATCACCTATGAATACTTGTATATGTTTATAAATGTATATAAAAACTCTTATATCTTCTTTAAAAGTTTCCATAACTTCTAGCTCATCTTCTTATCTTATTTCCACTAAACCTTCATATTTTCACCCTTGGGGAGTGCCCTCTATCTAAGAAAAAATAGAGGGCACTTCCCCTAGTAACTCATACCAAATAATGGTATGAAGGGATTATCCAAGTGGTTAGAACCCTTTGTGAAATTTTTTAAGGCTTGGTCTCATTAATAGTCCCTCCAAACATCATTAAAACCTTTAGATAGCCTACTTGAACACTCATTATGCAAGATTTCTAAAATTTGCCTAAAATTACACCTTGAGGATGGATTTCATGCTCTATTTTATTTCTTCATAGTCTCTTATGAGATGTAAATAATCATACTTAAGGTTTTCACAATGCTTAAAAACTTACTGTCATCTATTCTGTCATCTTCAACTCATGTCTTTGTTCAACTAGGACTGACTAGTAGACTAATCATGTTTTCTTTCTCAAAAGGTGACACCTATAGGTACATACTTGCATGGTTTATCATTTAATACAATTCATAAATTCCTTATTGTATTTTCCAAGGTAATTTTACATATAGTTTTATTTATTCACATCATTTTCATGTTATGTCCATCTCCAAATCAATATGTTTCCACTCGCAATCATGTTATAGTTAATTATAGCTATTTAATTTAGAGCAAGCAGGGTTCATGTAGGTTTTTATAAACCTTGAGATATATGACACATGGTCTAAGATACACATATAGGTCTTGGATAAACTTCCCAAGGCAAAATTTCCTATTTTCAAGTTCCCATCTTCTAAATTTTATCTTATGAGTTTGTGAATACCTATATTCAGGTTATAGGCATGTTTTTCATGAGTAAGGTATTCCTGAAGTGGTAGTGTAGGTCAAGAACCTACTATAAAAAAATATTTTATGATATTTGGATCCTTGGTTTATATCTCAACTCAATAATACCACTTAACATATATGCATGATCTTACATTGCTATCTTAGGGTGTAGAGTCACTTAAAGTTCAAATGGTATAGGAAAACATTGAAGAAATGTAGTGAACAAATGTGCAACTTTAAAGCCTCCATTACACCACTTATTTAAATCAACACCCATTATATTTTTTCAAGATATTACACATACATTAGAGTTACATGATTAATTTATTTAAGATCAACTATACCCTAGGTTACCTCATCTTATAGCATCATCAAAAGTACTCATGGCTATATTTTGGAGCTTTTTAGGAAACTTGTCCCTCAAAATCATTTCTTTTCTATTGAAGTGACTTATCAATTGTCATACCAAAATATTACCTTAAACATGATTCTAAAGCTATCTCTAACTTCGTAAAACCTAATGAAGGTCTCTTCATAAGCTTGTATGTTTTCATGACCACCTTTAGGTCTTTGTGTAAACCACTTGTAGGTGTGTATGCAGTTATATAGGCAATAACTATGAATGTAGGTAGTGTGCATATGATATTAATTAATAACTAATTTTATACTCTCTCAAAGTGTTTAAATTATATCTTAAAACATTTAAGGGATTAACACAAGTTTCCACACCTATTTCAACATGGCATTTTCCTAAGAGTGTTGATATAGTACAGGCAAGGTAATGAATGTAAGTATGGATTATATGCATGTAATGTGAACTTATGGTTCATCTCGAGACTCCTAATATTCTTGAAATAAGACCTTTAAAACATTAATTACTTTGAACTAGAAAATTTTTCTATTCCAACATGATTAATTTTCTCTATGACACCTATAGATGCTCATTCATGGTGTATGACAGTGTCAAGAATTGAGTTGGCTATAAAAGTCTATCCTTTTTAATTTGAAGGGAATTTTATTTATTAATCATGATTCCAATAAGTATTTCAATAACTCTGATATTCTTCATACATCTCCATGAATGTTCTTAGAGCTTCCCAAACCTTGACTATAAATAGAAACTTGTAGGGAGTTGATTGTGTGTTACATGTGACTGTGTTGTTGATCAATGCATGCTATTAGGAGACATATATTGGAAATAAATTTATTGTTATGACATGTAAAACATTAATCACATCATATCAAATTCAGATAAAATCATTATGAAAACTAGGACCTTTGTATTTGATGGAATATGCTTGCAACTATAAATGGTGGTATCAACCTAAAATATGAGATGTTTATATAACCAAGTCACTTCCAAACATGAAAAAAATATGTAAATAATTATAGGATTGAGTACACATCCTATTGAATCAAATTCATCAATTGAGTTATACAAACTAGCTTAAATAGGACCAAAACCTATAGGGTGTGGGGATTAGCTAGTAAAACAAGATAATCAACATGTTAAGAATGGTTCATAAAGTATAAGGAAAAATTATTCGAACTCTAAACATGAAAAATGATCATAAAAAGTTTAATAACCACCACTAAGAGCATTTGACTTGTAATTCTTCTTACTGGCCATACCATCAAAATATCTATTGACCAATTTTGCTCACTTAGTGGAGGGATGTAGAAGAGAAATGGTTTTGGCCTATTTTTTCCACTTCAAAAGTAGATAAAGCATGTAAATTGAGTTAAAGAATTTTAAGGGTCACTCCATAATCTTATCCCACATGCCACTCTTCCCCATAGGTTGTACAACTATAAAGACCTCCTTTTCACTTATTTTCTTGATTTTAGTTAACACCTACAAGTGTTTTAGTTATAAATTGATGTATCTGATAGGTAATAACATAAGGGATGTTGATAAGGAGTTTATAAAATTTTTACATATTATAAAAATGTACCAATTCATTTATGACCCAAATATGACCCCTTAAATGACATAGAATGACTTGGGACTAGATTTAACTATGACCAAGGCTAATAAGACATTAAATGACATCAAATTGACCATTAAACATCATAAAACGTGTTAATAGACCCTTATATTAAGTTTTATACTATAGGGGGTTGAATTATTTTGACTTGTGGTCAAAATAGTCAAAAAGAATGATACAAAATATAGGAAGTAGTGATTTGAGTTCATGAGATAGTGATAGTAAGTTGATAAAATATTCAAATAGAGATTAGGTAAATCTTCTGTATGAATAATAAAAAATTGGGAAGGTTTGGATAATAAGTGAATGGGTATGAGAGAGTGTGAGAAAGATTCATTTATGTATATAGAAGTCATGTATACTAAGGCTTAGTAAAAGTTGACATTCTCAAGTGTATAATACAAAATATGAGGGTGTATAATGGTAGAAAGATCAAAAAAATCCAATGTCCTAGTTAAAAACTTATTTCACTCTTGTGATAGTGTAGACTTAATTTTATAAGAAACCACTTTTCTAATTTTATTTTCCATGTTTTATCACACTTGCTCCATGTCCACACATTTAATTGTTTTTAAAATATTTTTCCCATGTGTTGGGCATTATATCATCACTGTTTGACCAAGGTATTGCTCATATATATATAATTTTAGTTCATTTTTAGCTAATGATTAAATATTGAATTGATGTAAATTTTTTTATAACATATATACCGACTATTCATTTGAATTCATATGATCGTAAATGATCCTAAAATATCTTAAACAATATTATAGGGTATTTTCCTATGTCTTAATTGATACATGTGAATTATTTACTCAACTTGAATGTCCCTTATGCCTTGATTATCACCTTATCATATCTTTTAGATTAATCATATGCATAGAAATGCCTTATTGGAGCATACATACATACTTACATACATAAACACACACACACACACACACACACACGCACACACACACACACACACACACACACACACACACACACACACAGACACACACACACACACACACACACACACACACACACACACACACACACACACACACACACACACACACACACAACCATCACCCTTAGTCATTTTATTATCTAACTTTCATATTCTAGATTATTATAAGCCAATTTCCTCATTTCTATTTTATCAAGATTTATCAAGAGGAAATCATCATTTCTTGTAAAGGTTATTAAGAATCAAGAAAAAATTATTTTAAAATAATCCTCAAGTCTTATTCCATCCCAAACTTGTACCAAAATAGGGTTAGGGTGAAATTTCATATACTTTCACTATACATCATTAAGGAAGAGGAGGTGAAACCCTTAGTTGTGATTACATTTACAGTACACAAGAACTACATTGGGGATAATCATAGTGTAAAATATGTTTCTATAATTCAATTAAGGGTTTTCAACCATACTAACCATTTTATTTAATTCATTCAAGAATTTGTGGTGAAGTAGGTCAAGACCAAAGGAGAATGGATTAGAATTGGGAAAAATATGAATGCTCTTAGACTATAAAATAGTTTTTGTGTTTTTTATGTCTTTCCATTTATATAAATTTTTATAACTACATCTTTATTTGAAAATGCATCAGTGTGACATAATTAATTTATTTATATTTTATACCTCTTAGTCAAATTTCAATTATTTTGATGTCTAGTTTAACACATTTTAAAATTGCATGTATGACTATATTTATAGTATTTAAACATATTTTTATTATTAAGTAGTTATAATGTTTGTGCATAGTTTGTCATTTTGCATTCAATATTTAACATTATATTTTAAAACCTTATTTTTTAAAGTGCTTATACCTTCAAGGGTTTTAGTTTTAGTTTTATGATTTTCATGGCTGAATTATGAGTTTAAACATTTCATTTATCAAACCCTAAATTTATAATGATCTCTTTATACTTTAAGATTACATTCATATTTAAAAAATTAGTGCATAAACATTTATTCACTAAATGCATATATCTTCCAAGTTTTTATTAGGGTTTGATCCTACATTCTCAAATCTGATTTTCATATTTGAATCTTATGTTCTTTATTTCATTTTATTTTAAGGTTTATACATTATCTCTAGGGTTTCATTCTTATTGAAAAATCATTAGACCTAGTAATTTATGTGTTTATTTCAAACCTTGTCTCACATATGATAGATAATTCTTTTTATTTAATGTTTATAAATGATTATGTTTCAAATGTTTATATGGATAGCATGCCTCTTGCTTTTAATGCTACTTCCTATGAGGAAAATGATGATTTGAATGATGTTGTATCTCATTATTATAGTAGTGAATATGAAAGGATAAGACAAAATAATTTCAACCCTATAGTGTCATGCCAAAGTGAAAATGTTATGGATGTCCTAGATGTTGGTTTTCTTTACTTAAGTCCCTATGAGTATGGAACTCCAATTTTAAATTTTATGCAAAAATCACTTACTAAGAAGATAAATTATTTATATTGTGTGAATAATATAAATTATTATATTTATACTCATTTAAATGAAAATATTTAAAATAATTATTTTAATGCAAATTATTTTATTTCTATTCATTCATTAGATTATCATAAAATGGAAAATATTAAGCATATTCTAAAAAAAATCCTTCCTTTATAACTAAAATTGTAAGTATATAAAATATGAATTATTCTTGTATAATTAATAATTATTATATTGTTTATAGTATTTTTATTCTTATTAATTTTGGAAAGTCTTGCCATTGATGTCAAATATTTATGTCATGTGTGCATTGATGTCAAGGATAATAATAAAGTGTTGATGTCATGATGATGATGAGTTTGAGCCTAAAGTTATGCAAGGTAGGATTTGGATGCATATGAGCTAAGGTAATTATTGTTTTAGGCTTATCATATTGTATCTATAATTTTTATGTGGTTTTAGGTCAATTGAATAATACAAACATGTCAATAGTGTGTTGGCATAGGTTGGTAACCTAGTATGTAAGCATAGATCTTTACTATATGCTTCGATAGGAAGTTGATGAATGTTATAAATTATGAAATCATGTTTTAGAGTTAATATGGGATGTCAAGAGTGATTAAAATTATTATGTAAATGTATGGCGTTAATCTAGTTCTTCATTATGTTCATCTAGGCATATTTGGTTATGTGGTAAAAAATCTGAGTAGGCAATTTGCTGACATCACCATTGACACATATGGATGAGTCAGGGGGAGTTGGTCATATGTGTGTGATAAAATTAGTCCCAAGTTGATATTTTAAAATTTTTAGGTCGTGAGATTATGTATATAAAAATATATAACTATGCAAAGTTGGCTTTTGAGGCAGTTTGCAATGTTTTCCCATACTTAGCCAACTTTGCAAAGAAGATCTGATGATACACATTTAATAGCATCATAGATATACAATGAAAACTTAATATGAGATTAATGTCTAAGTTCAAGTAGAGTTGAGTAAGTAGTTTTATGGTGTTATATTTCACACTCATTAAGGTTCCAAGAGCACATTGATATATGGATGGATTCGCCTATGAAAGAAGATCATATGGTTTAAATTTTAGGGGATGCAATTAAACATAGAAAAAGTTACTAAGGTTGAAAGTTGGCCTTCAAATCAAATTGTATAGGTTCCCATACTGAGCCAAATTTTTAAAAGGTAAATATCATGACCAAATAAAGATCTAATGGTGAGTGGGTGTTTATACAGATGCAAATCTATGATGCGTATTGAGTTAAAGAGGTCAGAGTGTCTAATGTTTAAGATGGTTAAAGTAAAGGCTACTCTCAAAGAGATAAATAGATCACATTTGTTACAAATTATTAGGAAATAGTGAGATGATGACAAGTGATTTATGTTTAATAATAATCAAAGGTAAACATCAATCTACTTCTGAGGAGATCGATAGTGTTTATTTGGTCAAAATTACTAGGAAGCACGAGATGAGTTCAAATTGATAGATTTTTAGCATAGTTAAAGATCACAATAATTTCAACGGAAATAGATAATGTGTATTCTTAAAAAATATAAGAGGGAATGATATATTAACAAAGTGTTCAATGTTTAATAGTGACCATTGGAATTTGAATATTTAAATTAATGAAGGAAAACTAGTGCTTAGTTTTTGATCTATAACTTTTTATCTAGGACAAATTAAAGGGTGATGTGAAATCAAAATTTGTAAAGGACTCAAAGGTGAATCCATAAATTTTTTTATAAGGTTTGAATGTCAATATAGTTAAATATTTTAAGCTCTAAATTTGACTATTTATTTGAACGTGGTCTTAAGTGACTCAAGAAGGATAATGGACTTTATTATAATGGTAGTTAGATGTTTCTAGGTGACTTAGCTATTGCAGAGTGTTTTAGAATCCCTAATAATGATTTTTATGTATTTTATAGGTTTTACCAAACCATATTTAGTATGAAAAAATTCTTAGAAGTTGAAAATTTATTCATTCATGGTGTTCTTGTGTACAAGGCTAATGTTTGAGTAAATTTAGCATATGTAGAGGAATGTAATGATGACTATAATCATTTGAGGATGTCTAATAAGTCATGTTGAGTGGACCTATGAATTTGGAAGTGATATTGTGTTTTTATTTTACTCAATGGAGTGCTAAATGGGTGAATAGGTCTCCATAAGACCTATAAGGGATACTAAAGCCTAATTGAAAGGCGTAGTTGCTTAAATATGACCCATAGTTGTTCTGGATGACCTATAAGGATGGTATTGAGATATTTAATAAGACTTAAGGAATAATTAAAGTATTATGTCTAACCAATACATTGATATTCATGAAGGCTCTATAAATAGTGAAATCAAAGATGATGACTTATAGACTTGTGAGACTGAGATAAGAGAGGGCATGTGTGAGAGTTGTGGAGAGATTGAAAGAAGAAAGGGAGTGTGACCATTGGATGGGTTATAGAGAAAATAAATTTGATGAATATGTGTATGACCTATAGGTCATATTTTTGATGTCAGAATAGTGCTCTTACTAGTTTGAAGATTGAGGATGAGTGAATACTTCTAGAGTGATCCAAAAGGATGTTTTGGATGCCTTGAGTGTGAGCAAAGGATAGATGATGTCTTAGTGATCTTGGTGGTTGATTATATAAGTAAATAAAAGTTTGGTCTATGTGTATGACCATTTTTTCATATTTTTGAGGATGTGACACAAAAATTTTCAAAGAAGTGTAGAGTTATCCAAAAGGTGGTTTTCGATGTTTGTGAGTGTGTGAAGAAGTGGAGGGGGTTATGTTTGTAGGGTGTCTCCATCAGATTGGTAGGAAATCAATGATCAAGATATGTTCATATCATAGGTGTTGTGAGGGTTATCAACATCTAGGTCAAAAGGACTTGACCATAATAGGGGTAAGTGCTCCTTGTGAAATAAGTGTTTCACAAAATCTAGGTCAAATGGACTTGACCATGTTAGGGGTAGGTGTTCCTTATGAATCAAGTGTTTCACTAAATTTAGGTTAGAAGGACGTGAACATCTTAGGGGAAGGTGATACTTATGGAATGAGTGTTACACTAGATTTTCATATTTGTAATACCTTATAAGACAAGTAGTCCATATGTTTGTAGGCTTAAGAGTGGGTTTTATTCCTCGTGAGGGTTTCCCACAATAGATCTTGTGTTATAATATGCTTTTCTTATTCATTATTTGATGGTTATCTAGTTGCATATGCTTGTTGTGTTTATTCATGAATGTTAATAAATGAATGATAAGTGATGTAAAATTTAAATATTATTTTATTGATTCACCCCTACCCCCATCTCATTCATCTTGTACCTCTAACAATTGGTATCAGAGCAAGTCATTTAGAGGAAGCTTAATAGCTTGAAGGATATCCTAAGTATCACAAGATGGCTAAGAAATTGAAGAAACAAAATCAATAGTGGAAGGCTATTATTAAGGTACTTGAAGATCATATATGTAATTTGAAGAAAGATACCAAATAGGATGAGAAATTTATCAATGATCTCAAGGTTCATCTAGAAGATGCCAAGCCAAGTTTGAGTTTAAAAGAGGAAATTTGTTCAAAAGAAAAGGATATCATGTATGATGAAGTTTTCCTTGAAAATGGAGAAGTATAAGTGTTATATGATAGTAAGGAAGAAGAAATGGATCTAGAAGTTGAGCTCATAAAGATGAATCACAAGATGAGGTATGTGATCAAAGGTCTTGAAGCACAAGTTAGTTCTCTTCAGGAAAGTTTATTAGACAAGACCAAGAGATATGAGAAGAAGTATAAATATTTGATCAAGTATCTTAAATAAAAAGCATTTATATTAAAGGATTATATGGATAAATAAGCCAAGGAGGATAAGCAGGTCATCAAAGATCTCAAAGTCAATTAGAGGTATCAAGTGGTAGCCTAAAATCAAGAGAAGAAGAGTGTAGATATCTCAAGACTCAGTTAGAGGAATCCAATAACAAGGTGAGTTAAAATCAAGGTGAGCATGATAAGTTGAAAAATAATCTTGATTACTTGAGAGTAAAGAATGAACAACTCATAGATAAGTTAGATAAGCTGGAAAAGGAAAATGTAAAGCTTGAGTAAGCCAAGAATAATGCAAGTTTTAAAAGTAATGCAAGAATGTTTGTTAGACAACCAAATGCTTCAAGGTATGATAGTTTATTCCATAGTAATTGTTATACATGTAATAAGTATGGTAATAGAGATAAGGAATATAGAAGGAATTAGGTCAAGTATGGACATTCATGGAGCTATGATAGAAGGATTTTTTGGCTACAGATTGATCACAATTCAAATTTGACAAAAGGTACAAATGATGTTATATGTTGCATTTGTCATAAGAAAGGTCATATTGATAGACTTTATCCTAATAAATTTGATAATCCCTAAAGTAATATAAAAAATGGAGAGACTCCTAAAAATCATATCAAAATTCAAAACATGATGTGGAGACATAAGGAAATGAAGGCTAGTCCTATTGAGTTCACAAATAAATTTTTTGATACTATAGAAAAGGAATCAGTTTTGGAGGTGTCTTAAGAGTTCCAAAGAAGCTTGATATCAGTCCAAATGGAGAATAAGGTGGATGATCCAAGAATAATGTCATTTATACCATTCAAGGCCAAGGAGAATCTAAAATAAAGATGTCAATCTAATGGTTTATTTGTTGTAGTTGAATAATTTTTAGGTAAGAAGGAGTTTCATGATTGTCAAGAGTTCTTGTTGTTTGATTTCAAAGAGGATAAGGTGTTAGTTGAAGATATATGCCAATAACATATGTTTCATCATGAATTTTTAAGGAATCTAAAGAATAGATGGATGCCCAATAATTTGTTTCAATCGAAACAATAACGAATAAGTAGAAGGTTCTCTAGTCATGTGATGAGGACTGGTATGCTCCTCTGTTCTAAGTCCTTTTCCTTAAGGTGATTTTATTTATGACCTCATGACCACATTATTTATTTTTAAGAATCATGTGGTCTTGAAAGGGTGTTTTTAGTTTGAGCAGGTATGTCCAAATGGAAGATGTGCTTTGATGAGGTTAGAGTGATGTCATAAAGTGCTTTTGCATTTTTAGTTTGGCGCTTGTTATGTATGTAGTGTTTTTAGGGTAAAAATGGGTGTTTTAAGGTGGAATAATGAGATTAATGGAATTTAAAGAATATTTTGGTGCTCATAAAGGTCTATTTAGTTATTTGTGATGTGTTCTAGGTGGTTTTGTGTCTTGATGATCCTATTTTTGCCTTTTATAGGTTTTTTTGTGCTCATAGGTTTATCTTTCTTATTGTAGGTCAAATCCATGGTATAGGAAGTTAAGGTTCCCAAAAGTTTTTAATCTCAAATCTTTTTCCATAAGTGTGTAATGGTTATCTCTAGGTTTGAAAGAAGTTTTAGAAGTGGGCATTAATCAAAAGGATGTTTGTTGACTGTGTTTGTTTTCAAATTCTAGAGTTTTGGGCTATGATAGAAAAGATGTTTTCCTTATGAGTTGAGTTCTAAGGATTTTTCATAGGTTGAATGGGCCAAATTAGTTTTCAAATAAATCTTCATAGAGATTTGAATGTTTGTGGTTTTCAAATTATTCAAGTTTTTGTTATGATGGAGGCCTAATTAGCTAGTAAGTTTGTGAAGGAAGTATATTACAGAGCATGAGCTAGGTGATGAAAATTTGTATACTTGAGGGGGTATATGAGAGTGCTCTATATACGAAGTTTAATATCTTGAAGGTATGTTTACTAAAATTTGTGGGCTTTGCAAGTTTCAGGTAGGGCTATAAGGAGTCTAGATAGGCATAGTATGTAGAAGAGTGATTTTTGATCAATTTATAAAAAATATCATGGTATGAGTGTTTAAATGTAAGTTATATGGTTTATTTCAAACATATTTCCTATTTAGTGTGTGGATTGAATATATTTTGGTATTCTTGGAGGTGGCTTTCAAGTGAGAATATGAAAGTAGAATGGTGTTGTTTAAAGACCCAAAGTAGTTTAGTGTTCCGATTTTGATATTTTCATGTTGTTGAGGCCATGAAGGTGTTCTCAAAAGTCCTATAGGTGAAATTTTATTATAAATATCATAGGGGAGTTTTTCAAGTTGGCATAAGGAGGAGCATGTAGCTATGATGAACTAATTCATATAGCTTGGAAAGTTTGCATGATCGAAGGGGTAGTTAGATTATTTAGTTTGTCAGGTACAAGGATCAAAAAGGCTTAGAGTAGAGGAATTTGATATAGGTTCACTAGAATGAAGTTATATTGGTGGTATTTACAGTGGTTTGAGAGAGAATGATAGTAAGCTTGTATGGTGGTTCTTCATGGTGTGTGGAGATCTGAAGATACTCAAGAGGTGCAATGGCTCAAAAATATGAGGAGTCTATCTCAGATGTTTCTTGGTGAGTTCAATCAAATTCTAGTGATTTTGTGTGTTATTTCTTCATTGGTAGTAGTGCATAATCAAAGAAGGGTATTGTACTAGATCATGGTTAAAAATTTCAAGGTAAGAAGTGGTATACACAGAGTTAGGGGGATATAACTCAGATAGTTTGAGTGACTTAAGGATCTATGCAAGATGTAAGGAGAAGCATATGTGAGATGTTACAGTCATTTAAGAAATGTGTTGAATCTTCATGAATAATAAAAGGGAGCTTATGATTTTTGTAGGTTAACAAGTTCAAGGATTAGAGAAGCCCAAGTTTAGATTGGTGTATGTAAAAAAGGGGAAAAATTGTTTCATATGAGGTATGTAAGTATCCTAAGCACCTTAAGTTTATTTGAATGCATTCATGATGTTAAGAGGAGATTGGTGGCTATTTATTCCACTTTGTCATTAATGGAAAAGGGAGAGAAGGAAAATAAGAGGTTACCATCAATGAAAAAGGTGGAGATTATTGACAAGTGTTATCATTGATGTAAAAGATTAATGTCATGTGTGTATTGATGTCAAAGGTAATGACAAAGTGGTGATGTCATGATGATGATGAGTTTGAGCCAAAAGTTGTACAAGGAAATATTTAGATGCATGTGAGATAATTTAAATATTATTTGAGGATTATTGTATTGTATCTACAATGTTTATGTGGTTTTAGGTCAAGGAGAGAAGAAATGCATACCAACATTGTGTTCACATAGGCTTGGTAGCCTAGTATGTAAGAATAGATCTTTACCATATGCTTGGATATGAAGTTGATGAATTTTATTAATAATGGTATCAGGTTATATATTTATTATGGGGTGTCAAGGGTGATTAAAATTCTTATGGGAATGCATGGTGTTCATCTAGTTCTTCATTATGTTCATCTAGGCACAATTAGCTCTATGGTAGAAAAAATTGAGTAGGAAATGTATTGACATCACCATTAACACATATGAATGAGTTAAGGGGATTTGTTCATATGGGTGTAATAAAATTATTCATCAATTGATATGTTCCAAGTTTGAGGTTGTGAGGTTGTGTATAGAAAAATATATAAATTTGCAAAGTTGGCTTCCTAAGTAATTTGCAATGTTTTCATATAATTATCCAAATTTGCAAAGGAGATATAATGGCACATTTAATCACATCATAGATATACAACATGAAATTAATTTAAGATTAATGTCTAAGTTCAAGTAGATATGAGTAAGAATTTTGATGGCATTATATTTCACACGTGTGAGGGTTCCAAGAGTAGATTGATAAATGGATGGATTCCCTTATGAAAGAAGATCATATGGTTTAAATTTGAGGACATGTGATTTAGTAAAGCAAAATTTATTAAGTTTTAAATTTTCCATTTGAAGTATGTTGTAAAGGCTCTCATAGAATTTTTTTCAAAAGCTAAATATCAAGACAAGATAAGGATCTAATGGTGAGGAGGTGTTCATATAGATGTAGATCTATGATGTGTATTGAGTCAAAGAGGTCAAAGTGTCTGATGTTTAATATGGTTAACATCTAGGATACACTTAAAGAGATCAATAAAGTGAATTTATTTCAAATTTATCAAGAAAAAGTGAGATGACGACAAGTGATTTATGTCTAACAATAAGTAAAGGTAAAGACTGAGCTACTTTCGAGGAGATCGATGGTGCACATTTGGTCAAATTGCTAGGGGGCACGAGATGAGGTCAAACTGATAGATGTTTAGCATAATTAAAGATCATGATAATTTTTATTGAGATATATTATGACTATTCATTTGATCTATGAGAGGGCATGAGATGTTGATAAAGTGTTTGATGTTTAATAGTGAACATTGGAATTTGAATATTCAAATTTATGAAGGAAAACTAGTGCTTAGTTTTTGAGCTATAACTTTTGATCTAGGATGAATTCAAAGGTGATTTTAAAGGTAAATTTCTAAAGGACTATAAGGTGCATACAAAAAAATTGGTTATAAGGTTTACCTATCTATATAGTTTCATAATTTAATCTCTAAAGTTGACTATGTGTTTGACCATAGTCTGTAAGTGACCTGAGAAGGATAATTGAGTTTGTTATGATGGTATTTAGATGTTTCAAGGTGATCTAGCTATTGGAGAGTGTTTTAAGCTCATTAATAATGATCTATATGTATTTTTTAGGTTTGACCAGTCTATATTTAGTATGAAAAAATTCTTATAAGTTGACTATTTATTCATTCATGGTGTTCTTGTGTACAAGGCTAATGTTTGAGTAAATTGAGCATACATAGACATTTGAAATGATGACTATAATCATTTGATTATGTCTAAGAGGTAATTTTGAGTGTAAATATGAATTTGGAAGTGATATTGTGTTCTTTTTTACTAATTTTAGTGTTAAATTGGTGAATAGGTCTCCATGAGATCTATAAGGGCTACTAAGGCCTAATTGAAAGGCATGGTTGCTTAAGTGTGACCCATAGTTTCTATTGCCAAAATATGATGATGGTATTGAGATATGTAATAATCCTTAAGGGTTAAGTAATATATTATGTCCAACCAACAATTTTATATTCATGAAGGCTCTATAAATAGTGAAATTAAAGATGATTTCTAGACTCATGAGACTAAGAGAAGGGAGGGCATGTGTGAGAGTTGTGGAGAAATGGAAATAAGAAAGGGAGTATGCTCATTGGATGGGTTATAAAAATATTAGTTTGATTACTATGTGTATGACCTATATGTCATATTTATAATGTTAGAACATTACACTTGTAGGTTTAAACATTGAGGATGAGTAAAGAGGTCTAGAGTTATCCAAAAGGATGTTTTAGATGCCTTGAGTGTGAGTGAAGGATAGATGATGTTTGCATGAGATTTATAGTTTATTTATGAGGTATATTAAAGTGTGGTATGTGTGTATTACCATTTGGTCATATTTTTGAGGATGTGATAGAGTTGTTTTTAGAAAGTGTAGAGTGATCCAAAAGGTGGTTTTGGATGTTTTTGAGTGTGTGAAGAAATGAAGGGGGGTGTGTTTGTAAGCTATCTCCATTAGATTGGAAAGTAATCAATGATCAAGTGATATTCATGTCATAGGTCTTGGGAGGGTGCTCAACATTTAGGTCAAAAGTACTTGACCATCCTAGGGGTAGATGCTCCTTCTAAAATAATTGTTTCACTAAATTCAGGGCAAAAGGACTCGACCATCCTAGGGGCATGTACTCCTTGTGAAGTAGGTGTTTCACTAGATTTAGGTTAGAAGGACTTAATCATACTAAGGGTAGGTTTATTTTATGGAATGGGTGTTGCACTAAAGTCACATGTTTGTAATACCTTATAAGACAAGTAGTCCATGTGTTTTTAGGCTTGAGAGTGGGTTTTATTACCCATGGGGGTTTCCCACATTAGATGTTATGTTATTATTTGATTTTCTTTTCATTATTTTATGGTAATATAGTTGCATATGATTGTTGTGTTGATTCATGAATGTCAATGAATGAATTATAAGTGATAGAAAAGTGAAATATTGGTTGACTGATTCACACCTCCCTCTCAATCATCTTATACCTCCAACAATTCCCATAGCACTCCTATGTTTTAGATCCATATATATATAAATATGGTGTTAGATTATTTAAAATTTTATTATTGACATGTATCTACCATACATGATTTGAGCACACATATATAACTCTTGTCCACACTCTTTCTCAGTCATTCACCTATCTATGGGTCTTGCCTTTCCAATTGGATATTAGATACCCATAATAATTCCCTATTCCTTTCCTAATCCACCTATTTTAATAATAAAATTATATATTATCATTAGATCACTATTTTTTATACCTTAGATAGCTATGGTTATAATTAGAAGAATCTGGCTTCTAGATTCACCCACCTATACCAAATCTAATTATATACTTGTGACAATCATTTCATAGATTCAAATATTTTCTATGGGGTACATAAATATGTTTTTCATGTTGATGATGGAATGCATCACCTAAATATTCATTTATTTATGCATACTACTCCTAAGTCTATTTAATCTACCAAGTACCAAACACACACACACACACACACACACACACACACACACACACACACACACACACACACACACACACACACACACACACACACACACACACACACACACACACACACACACACACAGGAAGAATCTAGCACTTATAAAAATAAAATATGTCACATACACATTGAGATAAATAACCCTAAATATTACAAGTTATAAAACCCTCAAAGTAACATACCTTATTCAATTCTAAAAAACCCAAATCCAAGTCAAGTTTGCATATAGTTGTGTTGGAATCTAGGTGACAAGGTGCATCCATACTAGTCGATCACTATTTAACATATACAACTAAGTGGGGGACTTGAATTTAGTTTTATCCCTCTATAAAGTATATTAATTTAGGAAATATTTAACCACTTAATATGGGTTGGTTGAGGTTAGCTAGACCCATCTTATTTAACCCATTTTTACAGGAAAACCTAGTTTTAAAAGTGGAGCTAAGGTTTAAAGGTGAAGGAAAAAATATTTTGCATTTACACATAGGATAAAATATATACTATTTCATATGAATAATATTAATAATAAGGTTTAATAACCTAAAATATAATATATTTGATATAGCATAGAGTAATTTTCTAGTATATAGTATACAGATACATCTACCATAGGCATGTGTCGAATGACACGTATCCCAATAGGTGTAGACAGTTAGTTTATAAATTCAAGTGACTAAATATATATTTTTATCCCTTTTTTACTATTGTATATAGGTTTTTATTATAAAAAAATTAAAACAAGATAAGTTCTATAGTATTCTTGGTCATTTCTATAAATAGTAAAGCAAAAGTGAACATCTACTTTTACATTCAGATCCTTGTAATTTAGATATACTTTTTAAAATATAAATATTCATAGTTTTATAATGTTTAGATATTGAATTAAAAATAAAATGAAAAATATTTTTTAACTTGATCATTTTCTTGAGCCCATCAAAAATCTAGGTCTCTTTTCCCTTAAGGTTTTTTCATTTTCCCTTAATGTTTTATATTTATATCTTAGGGTTATGTAATATATATATATATATATATATATAATATTTAATATATGTAATCATGATGGAATAAATAATTAATGTGGATGCTAAAAAAGGAAAATAATATGTTTATTTTCGTGATAAATTTGATTACATTAAATAAAAGGGAAATAACTAAATATCTTAAAATGAACCTACATATGCTTGATGCATTATTAAATATAACAAGATACAAAAATAAAATTAATTCTAAGTTTATCACATATGGGGAAAAACATGATCCATTTAATGATATTAATCAACCTTTTATAGGTAAGCACTATATAATAAGTGTTTTGACCACTACTACCACAACTACTATTCTTATGTGTACACATATGGTTACACATGTTTTTGACCCATGGTTTGGGGGAAATACAAGGTTTTCATCATATTTCAATTCTTATTACTACATAAAATAAATATGCGCCTCCTATGGTGACTACTCATATGACATTGTAATTCATGCCTGCTACACAATCCCCCATCTAGACTATTATAGATATGTAGGCTAAGGTATTGTAACTAAATCATGGTTCTCTAGATAAATTCATTTAAATTATTCTCAAGGATTGCTTCATGATCCATTATCTCTATATATTTCATATTATTCCTTACCTATAATTTTTTTGTCTCTTAATATTGCATTATATTATGGTAAAGGTGATATAGACTAAATTTGTAGTGCATTTCATGCAATATGTTTTGATTATGTCTCTAATGATAATTTTTTGACTAAGTGTTTTCTATGAAATATTAAGGAATATGATTTTTTATGAATATATTACCTCCATTATAATTGTTTCATGTATTTAATCTATTGACCAATTATTTCTTATCACACTTTTCAATCAATATCAATGATAAATTATCATATGCTCAAATTTCAAAGGTCAATAAAGGACCCAATGAACCAATCAATGATTATTTACTTTAGTATAAGACCATGCTATATAAGATATAAAATCCAATGGGTATTTTATTTCAAAATATATTCAAGCAAAGTTGTCTATTCCCTATAATTAACTCCATTATGTTTAATATATTCCCATTATTTTATGACTTATACCACATGACTAAGGATCAATAAATTAAGCTCATATATATGAATACGCTAAAGTATGTGGTTAATATTCCAATTATTTCAAGTGAAAAGTTTCAAATAATACCAAATTACAAGGCCAAACTGAACTATACTAACAATGGGGTAAATATAATAGTTAATGGGGTGTCATATCTTATTAATTTGATTTCCCCATAAACCCCATAAAGGAGGAAATTTTCATGATTATCAGAGCATGCACATATGTTAATATAGAAGTCACCTTACTAAAACATCATATTTATCCCTCCAAAAAAATATTGATATGAGTATGCCTCTACCTAAGGGATATAATAATAATTCCTATTGTGATTATTATAGATGTTCATAACACTTTAAAAATATTTTTTTGGTGATAAGACATAAGATTTAGGATCTCATGATGATAACACAATTGATATTAATGATACCAATCACCTATAAATGATCTAGTGGCATTACCTAATGGGAATGCAAAATTGATTTTTTTTCTAATGTCTTTCTAAATAATGTAGAAAAATAAACTAAGACTATTATTCAGGTGCATATGAGTTAAAAATAATATCCTCTTATGAATTATCACCCTTATATAAATAAGGAACAATATCCTATATATGGTATTATTAGTAAACTTAAAATGACATCTATACAATGAATTATAATTACATCTAATGATAATGTGATTATGGAGGATTATTCTATATATAAGATATTATTTATATGCACCTATATTAATTCACAAAATGTACATAGTGTCATCGAAGATAATGACTTAAGTGAAAATATTTTCACTATGATCCTCCTTACTAGTTAAAATATACTCAAGATGATTTGTTGAATAAAATAAATATAGTCAAAGTATTTTATGAAAATAAATACAAACCTCTTGGGAATTTTATGTTACCATTTAAGGTAGGACTTGAAACAACTACTACTTTATTTTTAGTTTTTAAAAGTATAGGGGCATTCAATAAGTTGTTATGACATTCTTGAATACATAAAATCGATGTAATATATTATTAAATACACATATTCCTGAAGTATATACAATTCAATAGATTAATTATAATCGTGGTATTATCCTACGAGTATACTATTTATTTATAACCTTTACCTTAGAAATTTAATCCAAAAAAATTACCATAGAAATTTAAACCACAAAATTTACCTAAAAAATTTAATCCATAAACACTTATATAACCTATTAAGATTAAATTTACATAGGTAATTTAGATAAATGTAATTAAATTTCCTATATGAACAATGTCTCAATACCCATTACATCAGAGGTCTAGTTAAGTTTCACAATAACCACCATCCAATCCACCATGTCCTAAGTAGTATTACAAATAACTTCACATGTTCCAAATAAACACAAGGACATTTTTATAATATATAGTTAATTACATAGGATATTATTGGTACTAGGGCTACTCATAATATGAAAAATTATATGAATCATTATGATAATGATGATATACTACAACCCAAGATCATCTCTCAAATTTATATATAGATACATATGGGACGAATTGTTCTTGGTAGGCGACCTTTTCAATCCTTGATAGAGGAATTATATGTGATCATCCCATTTATGGGATTGTCTATAATTAATAATATAATAAAAAATAAAAAAATACAAAAAATCAAAATATTCAAAAGAAAAATTGGTACTATGCATGACCTGTATTTTTATTTGTGTTGCTTATCACATTATGGTTAATTACATATAATTTTTAATACTCACATGAATTTTAAAGTATACATGAGTGAGCTAATAGACATATGAGTTTAATATTAAATGGACATTTAGATGTAGGAAATTATTACTCCTAGGGGCTATCCCTCCTACATTGGGGCAAGGCTACATTGGAGGATTTTGTTTGGTACATCTATTTAGGTTACATATTTCTATGACCATTTGATTGATCATATTGAGATAATTATATTTATTATACATTTATTTATCTTTTATATACTACGTATAGTTATATATGTATATTTTACTTTACCATGTGAAATGATTACATACATTTATAGTGTGGATGGTATTTACTTTTTCTATGCATGTTACTATTATTGCATCTTGCATCATATGCCTTTTGTGTGACCATTGTGTGTTTAATTAATTACCTTCATGCATTATTCCTTTTAAAAATTTCATTGTATGATTCTTGAGTGTGTCTTACATTATATGTGTATCTTTCCTTATGTGAAACGATTTTCTCATTGAGTATACTATGCTTTACTCTTTTTATATGTAAGATTGAGTTTTATTGTATGTGATTTTATTTTATGAATTATGGCTATGACATTTTGTGAATATGTGTGGATACATATAGGATTTTATAATAAATTTTTGATGTTGTGATACATATCATGCATTTTATATTTATGTGTGGTGCCATGAACTATATCATATATATTCTTGTGTATCTTTATGTAATGTTTATATCTAAGATGTATACTATTTCATCCTTAATTTTTATATCTATATTGACATGACACTCTTATGAATTTGGATGTATATATTTTATAATATTTTAAAATATAGTCATGTAATGGTGATATATTGTCCTCATGTTAGCATATAATATACATTCTTACATTGTTTCTATATAATACTATGCATAAATAATATTTTATTTTGAGATGAATAATACATAGGATACATCTTTAACATAAACATGAGGTATAATAGTGGGTGTAGACACATTAAATTAATCATTAAGTGCTTGAAAATGTTTAATATTCACATCCTTACCCACTTGGTCTATATATCATTTTGATGACTCAAAATCTATAAGAGAGCCTCTATTATCTTGAAAACACTAAAAATATCATACAAAGATTGCTAATTCAATCCCATTCATCCCTATTATGACTATAAGTTTGTACAATAACTTTTTCAAAAATCTTTGTTATTTTAGGACAAATTTGAGATAGGTTAGATAAGGTTTCACTACGACCATGTCCACTAGTGCATCCTTTTCCACTAGTGCAGCCTTATCCACTAGTGTGGCCTTGTCCCCTGCACTCCAATAGTTAATTTTAAAAATTGATACATTTAAAATAAAATCTCACACACCTTTTATAAAAAAATTTAATGAAAATATTCCAAATATTATCCTATATAATCACATCAAGACCACTTAAAAACCATTGAATTAATTGAGAAATCACTTGGTAATTCTACTTTAAAGTAAGAAGAAAAGAACTACTTATTCCAATTTTACTTATGTAACATTATAAATGTCATAGGACAAGTATGAATATATTTTATTGTAGTTCAATGGCATCTATTATCAATAATATCAATCAATATTTTATTTAAAATCATATAGTTTCATAATCATGGATCACATAATTACCCTAAGAGGAATAACTACATCTTCTTGAGGCCCATTTGAGATATGTAGGTATCCATCATATTATTCATGGTTTTTCTAAGTGTAGCTCATATATTCCCCTAACCCTAATATACCCTTTACATTTAACATCTATTATGTTTATTTTGAAACATCAAGGGTTTATGTTTTTTAGGTCTTCCACACAAAAAATTGACACATGTAATTAATTATTAAACCCTTTAAGCTAGTAAAAAAACTTATATTGATAAATCAATTTCATATTCAACCAAGATGTGGTTGAATTCAATAAACAAGGCTACATTGAGCTCCTATCCTTCTTCTATAGACTTGTTCAATCATTTTTTAATTTATTAAATTTATTCATGACACATTATGCAAGTCCTTTAAAGAAGTTTCTAGTTAGAGTTAGCCTTAAAAATTAACATATGATCTATTTTAAGGAGTTAATAATATTTGTAGGCTCATTTACTTTTCTTAACAAGTTTCTAATTTTGTAAAAATCTATAGCATATTATATTTTACTCTCATATCTATATATTTCAACATTAAAATTTCAATAGTTTAGGTCTACTCATTTAAGTTAATTAATTTAAGAAATATTAAATATCTTCTTACCACTCCATATGAGGAAAACCTTGAGTTTCATTTAAACATCAAAAAGGATCCATGATCAGTAATCCAAGTACCACTATTAGAAATCTAAGAATGTAAATCTCTTTGATAATATTTACATTATTATCTCAAAATATTTTCATTATCATATATATACATGCCTATAATTTTCTTAGTATTATCTAATCATGATATTATGTTATATCCAAATACCAAACTAATCAAGCAAAAAAAATGGAAAATCCATCCAAAAGTTGATTTGTTAGGCTAAAGTAAAGTTGAAAGGATTTTAGATGCCAAATTCATACATGCCATTAATTATTCCAAATGGTATTATATTATTTTATTGATGACAAATCCTAATGGAGATATTTGATCTCACATAGATTACCATAATTTAAATAAAGCTTGTCCTAAATATGAATTTTCACTATCAAACATATATATGATTATGGATTCCACCATAGGCTATGATTTGTTATGATTTATGTATGGTTTTTCAATACATAATCAAATAAATATTAATATCAAAAATTAGGAAAAGCTATCATTCATCACATAATGGATAATTTTTTTTTCACAACATTCTTATTAAAGAATGTAAGAACAACTCATCAACAATCCATGGCATATTTTTCATGATTACATGCATAAAATAATTAAATATTATGTTTATGTTTTATTAGCTAAATATAAAAATCAATGATACTATTATATTGATTTGAAAAAAAATATTTAAAATAATGAGAAAATATAATGTACATTCAAATATGAAAAAAGTGTATTTTTTGTGTATATTCAAAAAAAATTGTGGTTTTATCATTTATTAAATAGGCATCAAAGTTGACCTTAAGAAATTAAAATATATAATTAATATTCCACACCAATTAATTTAAATAAAATTTGACCCATAAGAGGTAACTTAAGAAGGATACAACATTTTAATGGGATGACTCTTTTCAACAAAGATTTGATGCAATTAAAGAATAACTTTTAAACCCACCTGTTCTTATACCTCCCATTAAATATTGACCCCTATTATTGTAAATTTCTTTTTAAAATCATGATTTGGGTGATTTTATCAAATAATATGATGATTCTCACCATGAACATTCCATTTAATCAATAGTCACACACTTCTTGATTATGAGAAAATTATACTGTTATCGAGAAGTTATGCTTGTGTTTTATTTTTTATATGCAAAAAATATGCCACTTTTTACTTCATTAGAAACATGTCAACACTAAATTTGACCCAATCAATTATATTATGTTTAAAAATAATTTATCAATACATATATAAAAGTGGTTAATGCTTATTACTGAGTTAGATTTACAAATTATCTCATTAAAATTTATTAAAGGAAAGCTATTATATATCAACCATTTACTTCCCTATTTCATGAAACATTACCCATTATGATCAAATATTGAGATGAATTTACTTATTATATTATTGAAAACAATATGTGGACCATGCATTTTTATGGATCTAAATTTTCTATGGGTGATAGATTTGGGATTGTGTTTGTTAGTCCATAATGTGATCACATGCCTTTTGATTTTCACTTAATTTTTTTATGCATAAATAACATAGTGAAATATGAAGATACAATATTTAGATTATTAAATAAAAAAAATTACACATAAAATATTTTCATGCATATGGTTATTAATATCTAGTAATAAATCAATTCCTATATTATTTACCAAACCAAATAAAATAAGTTTATCCCTTACAAATACATGGTGAAACATCTCATACTACACTTCTCTTCTTTCTTCATAAAAAGTATTAATTGAAAATTTAATCAAAATGATGAATCCATGGATTGTGCCACATATTTAATCCCAATTGATCTTAATTATTTTCAATAAAAAAATACCATCCAAAAATTTTTGCAATCCTTTGGTCGATATGGATATTATTAATACATTTGAAACTATGGTAGTTACACAAAGTGTAAATAATTTTGAGTGGAAGACCATGTGTGTGTGTGTGTGTGTGTGTGTGTGTAATTACATCTATAAATATATTATTTTATAAAATGGTATTGGGATGATATAAAATGGTTACAACAACAAACCACATTTTATGTCCTCATTGGTGGATCCATTTTCAAATCTTCTTTTGATGTAATTTGTTTATTATGTTTAAATAAATTTTAATCTCAATTTAATCTACTAAATGATAGAAAATGTGGATGTCACTTTAGTTTTAAAACCATGTCTTTCAAGTTCCTACATCAAAGATATTGTTGGAAAATAATGGAAAAATAATGTCATGAATATGCTAAATTATGTTCCCATTGTCAAAGGCATAACAATCTCAATCACACTTACTAATATGTTCTACAAATTATTATCCCTCCATGAAATTAATCTCTTCAGGGATTTGATTTAATTTATAAAATCAATCCAAAATATTTAGATAAACACAAGTTTATTATTACGACTACCAAATATCTTATACAATGGGTAGAATCAATTCCCCTACAATATACAATAGGTGAAGATATTTGAAATATCTTTATCATACATATTATCACATGATTTGGCCTACCTTCTATAATTTAAAAAAATAATGTTTCATTTTTAAAGGATAAAATAGTCAAAATTTTTTGTGCTAAATTCAAAATCTATCATACTTTATCCATACCATACTAATTGCATGGAAATGGTAAAGCAAAGGAAACTAGTAAGAGAATCAATAAGGTCTTAAGAAATACTATTTAAAATCATGACAAATATTGGCATAATCAAATCATCTACACTCTATGGTCATATCACATAAGAGTACACACACCATAAAAATCTATGCCCTACTCTTTTTTAATAGAATAAAAGTTTTACTTTCTATGGAGATATAAATACCTTCCTTGTGAGTTTCCTTAAAATACATTATCAAAGATAATGAGTATTGATAAACACATCTAAGGGAATTAGAAATGGTTGGTAATAAATGCATACAATCTCTTGAACATTTAAAAGTTTATAAAACACATATCAAATGAGAATATGGAAAGAAAATTTACAATCATGAATTCCAAATTGGTGATTTTATAATTTAATGAAATAAAAATAACACCAATTCTGATAAGTAGAATAAATGAAATGCCAAACCCAATTAGCTAAGTCCATTTCTAATCCTTAAAAGTTTGGGTATAAGAGATTACTAAGTATACACACTTGAGGGAAAACCTATAAAAAGCACATGAATATCATGAACTTACATAATTACTATACCTAGATAGATATTTTATTAAAATATTTTTGAAAATTCAATTATGTAAAACATTCAAAAACATAAAAATATTTTAAAAAATTCAAAATTAGGAAGCAAAAAACATTTTTTCAATTGCTAGTAGCTTACTTCTTTCCACGTGCTATTTATTCTATTTTTAATAGATATCATATTTAAATTTTCAATACACATTGGTTTTCATGTTATATTTAAGTTTAACACAAGACATAATTATACATGGTTTTGATGTTGGGATTCCTTGATTACCCAACAACCCTTTGAAGTTCATGGAATCTCTTTATTCTTTATGAATAATTCAACATGTTTTATTAATTCAAAACCTTTTTAGCATGTTGCACTACATATCATACAAGTGTTTTTATAGTCATATATACTATACATGTGTCACATGAATATGTTATTTGTTAACAATGACATTGATACATATGGTCAATGAAAACTAATTTCATTTGTTATATGTTTCACTCTTAATTTACTACATGATAAGTTAGAGCTTGTTTGATTATTGTGTGTGGCTCTTGGCCTTGTATGTGCAATTTTTTACTTACATGTAATCATTATGATACTTTCATGTGACCCTTTGCCTTGTGTGATTATGGAAAATCCACATGTCCCTTGAATGTGGCATTAAGGCCTTGTGTGTCACATATTATGCAAATTATGTGACATTATATAATATTGCTTATATATTCATTACTTGTTATTATGGTTCCATGATTCATATCATGCATTTATTATTTATTCTAGTTTTACTTTAGTTACATGATACATATCATGCACATGATTCTTATGTTATTGAATGATATATCAATATAATACACGTTTCTTAAACCCATTTAATGTTATATTCAAATACAAGTGATGGAATAAATTTTAAATCTAAAATTTATACTACATGATTACATATTTCACATATTACATAATAATTATTTTTACCTAAGTGATTTTTTGTCTACATCTCCTCATCTCAAAATGGGGTGTAAAAATGGGCTTGTCTTTATAATTCAAGTCCTCATGAGAATTTTTCATATTTATGGCACTATACAATTTCAAAAATCATAACATGATTTAGAATTTAGAAATTATAGGGGCATGTGACATACATGTAAAATTAATCCTATAGCTATATGAGATAAGTTTTAAAATAGTTATAGGTTTCAATAGTTATAAATATTAAATTAAATTGACTATAAATTTAGTACAACACAAGGGGGAGGGGGAATATACTCATTCATGTTCAAGTTACTACATGACAATTTTAAATTTATCAATTTCAAAAGTTTCATCATTTTAAAGTTACAAAATTCCAAACAAAATCTAGTTATGTCTATAGTGATGTGATTCATCTTCATGTTTTAAGTGGGCCATGCTAGAGTCTAGTGATAGTCAATGTCTATGTTTGCACTTTTTATATGTAGTGAGTTATATTTGGTGGTTCCACCCCTTGAAAAATTTTAAAAATTATTCTATAGATTTAAACTAATGTTGGCATTTTAAAAAAAAAATGATAATTGATTACTCAATTTATCATAGGTTCAACATTTATCCAAATGCCTCAATTAGGGGGCAAACACTTTTTTACTTTGAAGTTACATGTCAATTAGTTTACATAATATCTCATGTGAATACTTTCCTTTGTCTCTTTTTAGAATTTACATTTCAAGTTTCATATTTTTAACTTAAAAAAAATTAACAATAAGAACTTTCTATGGCATTGTTGTAGGTTTCACATTAAGGCATCTCACATAATCAAGCTTCTCATTCTAAGACAAAGTGCGTATACACACTCAATTTTGCATCTACTTTATTATATTAATTTCACCTTTTTTCATAACTATAATAAATTGAAGAAAAATGTAGACACTCAAAATTAATAATTAAGTGATTAAAAATGTTTAACCTTGATATCCTTACCCTACTTGGTCTATTAACCATTTTACTAACTCAAAATATATAAAAGAGCCTCTATTTTTCATAAAAATATTGAAAATATAATACATACATCCATTTTTAAATTACCTTAATCCCTATTCAACCTAAAATTTCCTAAAATACCTTTTGAAATAGTATTATTCTCTTGGGACAAGTCTACACTAGGTTAGACAAGGTGACTCTACAACCCTATCCACTAGTGTAACTTTGTCCCCCACACTCAACTGGTTAATTTTTATAACTTAGATGTTTCAAAAAGACTCTTAAATTCCTTTTGTAAAGTTTGGTAGTTAAAATATTCTAAATATTTTCCTATATAAACAAATTAAGGCCACTCAATACACCATTAGATTAATGTAGCAATCACTTGGAATTTTACTCCACACTAAGTAAAAGAGAACTATTTCTTCTAATTTCAATTCAATAACATTCTAATAGTCATAAATCAAGTTTGAATATATTTTATTATAAGTCAATATCATCCATTTTCCTTTAAAATATTATTATAGCTAAAATTGTACACTTTCACAATCAAAGATCACACAATCACCTTAGGAGGGAGGACTACATCGACTTGAGGCCCATTTGGACTATATAGGCAACACTTAGATTAAACAAGGTTTTTATAGGGTAAATAGGTTATTAACCTAAAAATATTTCACATGTTTCATTTGATATTTATTATTTTTATTATTTAAGAACAAGATTTTGTGTATTATAGGTCTTCCATGCATCAACTTGGCACACAAAATCAATTAGTAAATGCTCGTACAAAGTTGCATAAACATAGATTGAGAAATAAACACACAATTAACCTAAATGTGATTAAAATAAATAGAAAAGACCAGATTATGCCTATGCCCTCCATTTACATACTTTTATAATCATGGTTTAATTTCATGTATTCAGTCATGACATAATACATAGGTCCTATCAAATAGTTTCTAGTCATAGTTAGCTTACACAATTAACATAAGATCTATTTTAGGGAGATTTTCATATATATATATATATATATATATATATAGGCTTACTTACATTTTATAATAAGATTTAAATTATTTAAAATTATGTAGCATACAATACTATAAGAATCTATTCTAGCATTCAAATTTTAATAGTTTAGATCTCTTCATATTTAAGTAGTTTTTTATTTTCTTTAAGTTGAAATGTGATTTATGAAAAACTCAAAATAATAGGGTTTATGTAGATCCCTATGGATTGGAAGACATTTGTACACTACTCAAATCTAGTGATAGTGAGAACTCCTTTTTGGCTGGGAAGGCTAACCTACACACATGTGAATACTTGACAAATATAAATTAATAAAATAAATGGGTGGAATGCCTAATCAAATATTAGTTCTATGAAATGGTACACTTCCTTCGATGGATGTTATTCCATTGTTTATGTAATTAAGTCAAATAAAAAATAAGAAATAACAAATAGATAAATGATGTGATAATAATGCTAATTCAGATTTTCCTCATTTAATTTAGTAATGTGAATAAAGTATTTTTCCCAATAGGCATAATAAAAATATACATCATCTATAATAATAGCTAATGATTCTTCATAAGATTCAAGAGAGGGTGAATAAATGATGGCATAGATGGCTAGTTCAGAGGCTACGTCACTATGATCTAGAAATAAAAGTTGAGGGAATATAACAAGATCAATAATGCTAGTCACATTTTGAACTAAATTGGGTAGTCATCTCCAAGGAGAAGGCTATTTTTAAACAACAATAATTATCCTAAGGATTTAAAACATAATCTTAAGATAAGGTCTTAGGTCCTGTGTATTAAACATAATAGATCGATAAAATTGGAAGTAATTGAGAATGAATTGGTGTCAATTCTCTGTGGCTAATTTTAATAAATAGAGAACAAAAATAAAGAAAATTTGTTAACAAAAATGGATTAAATAGATAATAAAGTTATATAATACTATTTTATTGATTAAATGGATAGATAAATGACTAATGATTTAAATATAATGATAAAATGAAATGCAATACTTACCTATGATCAAAAATGAATGTGATGGTCTTCTTCCATAAAAATAGGTAGCAATTGTAGTTGCATAGAGGAATGTGATTGAATGTACTAAAAATATAGAAAAGTGATAGTATGAATGTCCTCAATGTCTTTAGGAATTAAAATAACAATTCAAGGTTCTCAATGTTCTAGTTCTATCCAAAATGCAAATGTAAACTCCATATTTTTGGATCGATGCCAATCTAAAGAATCAATGTTGATTTGCCAAAAATGGAGCCTTTATTTTAACCATGGATGAGAATAGGTTAGGAATAGGTTGATTTTGTTTTTAATGATTCCACACAAGGTGAATTTGTTATAAGGGTAGATTCTTAGGTTATAATTAGTTTTAGGATGTTAGGAATGGTATAGGGGTAAAATTAAAGTCTATTTACTAGGCTAGTAAATGGTAAATATTATAAACCTTAGCATAGGGTTTATTTAGGGATTTCAATTTAGTAAGACCTATGACACATAAATAATCATCCCTAGGGGTAAGAAATTATAGTGTCTACATTTTCCCCTTTTTGTGGAGTAGTATGAAATACATGTCATGAGACAAAAATTATGAAGGGTCCACTACCCTAGGTTTATATGAGGAGGTATCCCTCCTCAAGCCAAGAGCTAGTAGAGGATAAGGACTAAGAAATGGGTTTGAAAAATGGATGGTATGGATAAATAATAGATAATCTCTAATAAACATGGATACATGACATGAAGTGTATGTTTTGTATTAGCAAAATGGAAGATAATATAGGTAGAGATGCCCCAAGGCAAATCCTATAATCAGATGGCACAACTATGAAGATGTGAGCTTAATGATGGTTAAATAAGAGAATAAGTGATAATATTGATTTGTTGAAGCGTCTATTGTGCTAAATTATGTACGTGTTACTTATATACAGTTTTTATTAAGGGAAGATATACTCTCAAGACCCATAAAAGGGAGATACCTAGAAGAGCACATACCTTATGAAGGTTGTGTGACTATCAAGGTGTCAAAATCTAGAAACATGAAATGGTATAAGTTGAGTAATAGGGTAAATGTGGAAAGGAAATAGGAATGGCTAAGGAGCAAAGTTGGATATACATGAGTATAAGTAGTGCAAAAAAGGGTCAATCAACACTGATCTAGAATAAATCCATGATGATCTAATCGAATGACACCAAAATGGATTAACACCAATCTAAATGTGGGTATATAAGCAAGTCTAATATAGAAAAGAGTTTGTTTGTAAATTAAGAGACCCCAAATGATGAGAGTGATATAAGATGAGAGATCAAATGATGAGAGTGATATAAGATGAGATGGAAACTAATTATAGTGATTCATGATAATGATGATGCTCCCAAGATGAGGTAGGTCATGCATTTTATTAATTTTTGGACTTTTTTTTTTAATTTTTAAGATTTTTATTTGTTATGGATAGGTTAGACTATGGAATAAGATAATTGTGGAATCATTGCTAATTTACTAGTGAATCAGTGATGATTCACAGGGAAGCGATGTTGTTTCCATGAAATAGTTCTAATCCATGAGAATGACATCAATCCATAAGGAATTAGTGGTGATTCACACCAAATAGGAAGGTATTAGGGTAAAATTTGATTTTTAAGATAAGTTAGATTTTTAAGAGATTTCTAGGCTTATAGGAGATATTGATGACATGTATAGGGGTTATTATGACTATTAGATCAAATACAATCATTAATGGAAGATCTATGAGTGTGGATTAGTGATGATGGCTAGGCCCACACAGAGGCCATAGGCTTGAGAGGGGTATGTCATTACCAATGCATCCATTGAGACACTGGATTGTTGGTGGTGCTAATAGAGTAATGAGATGTTATTATTAGGACCTTTTGACTATTAATCAATGAGATGACCATCACTAAGGAAGAAATTTATAAGATATTGTAGCTTTTATTGTACGGGGGACTGATAGTACCAATGGATGAGTAGGGTTGAGACACATCTTTAAGGTGCCTATATAGTGATGACATAGATGGGATTAGATTTATTACTGGGGCTTTCACTTTTGGGATGTTATACATGGCTGACATAATAGGTAGACACATGTTGATGATCTCTTTAGATGCACTCCTAGATTTAGGTGGAGGGATATTCCTATGGAGCTTGATTTTAATTGTTAAAAATATTCTCAAGCACCACACCATTTTTTCATGGGCAACCACTCTTCTAGTTTACTAGTGTAAATATACAAGGAGCTCTGGGGTTGGAGGACCCAAAGGAGATATGGATTAGATGTTATAGTGATATAATAATGTTGGGATTATGAGCACATTTAGATAGTGTGGCCCATAGGTACCCCATAGATATGGTGGCACAAGACTGACTACAATGTGGCCTTTTTATGATGGAAGGATGATCTAACACCTAAATTTATAGATGGCATTGTTAAAGATTTAGATTATTAAAGGGGTGTTCTAGAGGGGTTGAGGGATACAGACATCATTTAGAGTCCTTATTTATGATTTCATGAGTGGTCTGGGGTATAGGTGGAGGTGATCAAGATATGGAGGAATTGGTGGGTTACAAGGAATATGAGGTATCAATGGGAGTACCTCCATTTCGGCTGAGTGTGGTGATAGTTTGGCTTGGTATAGGACATCACATAAGCCCTACATATATATAGGAAAGATGAGATGGAGTAGGAGATGTCAAGACCAGTGATGGGAGATGTCTTGGTATATGAGGATTGGGTGTCAACATGAGAGGATATAGGATATACTCTTACATATACACCTTAGGGGGTAGAGTAGTAGGAAACATGATAGGATTGGGTGGTTTAGTCATGCTAGGGAGGAGAGGATGAGGAGATGGAGGATTCAAAGGAGGAGGAGAGGGATTCTAATTTTAAGGAGATAGAGGAGGATATGAGAGATGAGGGAGTTAAGGGAGAGGTTGGGGAAGATGAGTAAGAGGTAGATGAGGAAGAGATAGATGTCATAGGGATGATTTTAGAGAGGGACATTATACATGAGTGGTGTTCCTATTGAGATAGATAGATGACTATATTATAGGGGGATATGACTGTACCATGGGTGAAGCAAGATATAGTGTGGGATCAAATGGGTAATTTATAAGTGGGATTTTACTCATTACAATTGAGTCATGATATGGCAGTAAAGGAGTGTGATAGTTATAAGGTAGAGCTAGAGGCACTGAGGAAGAGGGAGGAGGAGTGGGAGTTGTTAGTTCAAGTGGTTGTGGAGATGGTGGGTCATAGCATGAGGAAAATAAGGATAGTATGGATTGATACAAGGAGCAAGTGATGGATCTCAGATATTAAGGGAGGATTATTTTAGATTAACATCCAAGGACTCCTTGTTATGTGACCTATACAACTAGATAAAGGAGGTCATCTAGGTGTACTCACATAGATTCTATCATCATGGGGACTGTCACATTAAGGAGAGATAGGGATGGGGATAGGAGTAGAGATAGGGATTGAGATACGTTGAATATCCACTTGATTAGATTGTATTATACATAGTAGCTTTATGTATATCTATTCACTTATACTAGCTAGAAATCCATCGACATGTATACAAACATCTTGGTGTATATTGGTTTTTGATATATATATTTAATGGTTATGGATTATGGATACATGGAATGCTTATGTTTATAGATGGATTATTGGTTTTATGGAGTTATCTATTTATGGATTATGTTGTGGATGCTTACATTGATTATGGATTTATGTTATAGATTTTGGATTATATGAAGTGATGGATTATGGACTTATGGTTATGGATTATGTTATTTTATGAATTATGTTAGATATTATGGATTATATGATGCTATAAATTATAGTTAAAGATTGTTATGGATTTATATTCATGGATAGATTTAGCTATCTATGGATTATGGAGTAATTATATTATGGGATGGTTTTAATGTTAATGGATTAGATTAGATTATTATAATTATCAATTTTTATGTCATGTAATTAGATGAATTAAATTATGAAATGAATTGATTATGATTTTGATGTATATATTGTTCATGGATTATAGATGCAATGGATTAATGTTTTAAAATACTTATGATTAAAATGGATATGATGATGCTTATTGATTATGGGTTATTTATATTATAAATTTATAGATAATGAATTTATTATTTGATTTATAGATTTAGGAAATGTGATGGATTATGGATTATGGACTACAAATCATGATTAATGACTATGGATTATGATGTTAATAGTCTATGAAATATAATTTATAGATTAATGGATTATGATTAATGATTATGGATTATGATTTTAGTAGTTTAAGGATTATAATTTATGGATTAATCGATTATGGATTATAATAATTGTTTACAAATTTGGATTTGGATATTTGTTAATATGGATGGAATTTTTGTAATTAATTTAATTTATAAAAGGATTAATGATCGTTATCAATTTGTACCATGACCAAAGGAATATCATTTAAAAGTAATGCGCATTTATCCTTAACTTGGTTCTAATAAAAGTTTTAACAACTTTAGGTCAACTATGTTCATGATCTAATTGATTTATTTTTAGGATGTGATAAAAATTATGTTCTATAAATAAGATGTTTCCATCTTACATACCCCAAATTAAGGGTTAACCTAGAATCCTAGTGTGTTAATCCATGTAGAATGATCAATGTGGGATGTCTACTATTTTAAATAAATATGATTGATATGGGAAGCTTTCTAGGGATTATTTTATGCATGATAACCATCCTTCAATGGAGTATTCTATATATTAAGATATGATTTTTTTAAAAAACTATCCTTCGAGGGACCAGTATATGCTTTTGATATTTTACATAGTTTTGTAGATTTTTATGGATTTAATATAACTATCCTTCAAGGGAGTAATCTATTCATTTTAACTTAATTTTTATTTTATAGATGTTTTAATTTTAATTTTTGATCCCAATGCTATGTATTTTATGGATTGGCCTTAGGTATATTAGGATAATTTTCTAAAGATTTGATATACAAGATAAAACACATATATTATCGAAAGGTATTTTAGTAATGAGGAGGGATTTCAAGGAATAATGGTTTGGATATCCTTCTTATAATAGGAAAAGATTATCCAATTATATCATGCTATGAATAGAGTTAAGGTATTCATATTTAAGGTTAATAATAGGCAAAGCTATCGGATAACCATGTCTCTAGATATAATTATTGGGTATAAGAGTAAGAGGGATATGAAACCTAGAAACTAAATTAGGTTGGCCAAAGTGACTAATATTGATTAGTAGTAGAAAATATGTATATGCAAGGCATTAAGAGGTTCTCATTATAATTTTACATCAAGAAAGGCCAAGTGATATGACCTAGATCCATATTTTTGGGTGATGATATAAGGTCCGAGCCAATTTGGAGAAAAATTTCCCCTTTTGCTTTTTTCCATATCAGTTACATGCTAATTTTATTTTAATATAAGATCAAAAAATTTAAATTCAAGTTAATTTAGGTTTTTATTATAAACACACTTAATTCATTCCTAATATAATGTATATGGTCAAGAGTGTTTCAGTAAATTTTAGCTTATATTTCAGAAAGGGAAAATAAGAAACTAAATATGGGTATGGTTGAAAAATCTACTTGATTATGTGTAAATTGAATTTGATGATTGTGAATAAATCCTCTTTATTTTGGGAGGATGACCTTCAAATAAGACAACACTAAAGAAAATGGTTGGTTAGATAGATAGTTGAGTGGATTGACTAACATTAGCTAGATCCTAGAGGTAAGAGCTTCTTTAGGGGCTATTAATCCACACATTTAAAAAAATTATATTTATAAAATAGAATAAAAATTAATTGCATCAATAATCAAAAGGTACTAAAATTGAACATAAGAAATACTTGATGAAGAAATAGGCTATAATTGACTAATACAGTGATAAGTAAATCAATACTAGTGCTAAATAGCTCAGGTATAGTTCAAAAAATTTAGTTGGGGACTATAAACAAGTAGGGACATAGAAAATTAGATTAGGCTAAGGGTAGGAGGGTGAAAATAACTTGTCATTTTCTACTATAGTGACCATCAGTAGTTGATGTGACTATTAGTGCTTAACATAGCCTTCAGTGGTTAAGCTAACCATCAGTAGTTAGGTAAACCATCAATGGTTAAGATAACCATAAGTGGTTACTGTGTGTAGGTTTGGGTTGGTAAATGGTCAGATTGATAGGATCATAAAGTGAGATTGTAGGAGATGGGTTGGTGTTGGGTTGAGTACAAAAAGAAAATAAAGTAATTAAATACCAAAAGATAAATACGTATCTTATAGAAGGATGATTGGGTGGGTGTTTGAGGTGGTTGATTTGTTGGTGGAGTCTAATATGACTTTTATAGAATAATGGTAATTGGTGCTTTGGAAAAGCTACAATGGCAAATTGGTTCTCTGACATGATGGTTGGATTATTGTGTTGTTGATGATGATTAACCTACAAAACAAAGGAAGTCTAGATGCACAAGATATTGATAATAATTTCATATGGATTTCACCTTCCTATTTCTCTCTTATTATAATCAAGGAAATAAATTTGCAACAATATATTAACTAGGCCTTCTAATTTTAACTCATTCATGCATGCATTCACATGTGGATTTAGACAAGTTATTTTTAGAAAAGAAAGGTAGATGGTTTGCATGTTGGTGGTTAAGGAGGTGCACCCTAACCCTCGACAGTTAAGGTGATTATTGGTGGTCATATTAATCATAGATAGTTGAGGGTGAAGGGTCAAAGGTGGGTAAGAGATAGGTTAATTTAGTTGGGTAAACTGATCGTGGGTTAGGCTTAGTTAGTGGTTGAAGGATCAAATTGGTCCCAAGGGGGTCTTGAAGTGTTCCAAGGGGATTTCAACATTTAGAATTATGATGTACATATTTCTAGTGTCTACATTTTACCCTTTTTTGTTATATAGCTTTGAATTAATAAGCTATAAAAAAAACGTGGATTACTAGTTGAAGGTTTGATTACCCCGAGTATGGGAGAAGGTGTTCCCCCTCAAACTAAGAGTTGATGAGGTTTTACATGTGGGTTTGATAAAGTGGATGAAGGTGATGATGAAGGTGGACATCATAAAGGTTTGTGATAGGTTGGGCACAAAGGTGAAAATAGGCATGCAAAGTATAACAAAAAGTGCAATAACTAAGATCATGCATATACTAGGTTGTCATGGTAAAAATAAAGGTGGGTATTAGAAGGACAAGTTTCAAGTGGACTAAATGACTGTATTTAGGCATGGAACTTGGGTACACTAATAAATTCAAGTCTCATTAGTGATGTCTATGATTTGGTAGGTATCTAAGGTAGGAAATTCTCTTGGTAAAAACATAAATAGTTCAAGTGTTATGGGTATCTAAGGTAGGAAGTGTTCTCAAGAAGACACAAGTGGGTTAGGTAAGTGTAAGGTTGTGTAAGTTAAAAAAGGTCAATATGGTAATATTATCATAGAAATTAAAGGGATAAGCAAAAATCATCACAATACATGCACTAGTTGGGCTAAAATAGACCAATGGCAAAGTGATAAGGTGGTCAAGCTAGGTGGATAAGGTAGTCTCCATAGGTGGTTAAATGATTTTGTGCTTCTAAAAAAAGGAATTTGTAAAGGTATTAACAAAAAGGTGAGAATCCTAATCATCAATGGTCAGGGTGCTCAAGGGAAACCATCAATGGTCACCCTGACCATTAATTGTTAGGGTGAAAAACCTAAAATCCCAATAATCAAAAGTGAAAAGAGAATTAATTTAAACTCATTATAAAATTTGGACTTCAGAGCTCTAGTTTCTTGTCATGTTATAGTGGAAGTGATTATTGATGGTTACTACTTGCTAGTGGGTGAGATTTTTTTGAGTTGGATTGAGGGGACTTAAGTGACCAACAAGGATGTAAGGGAGCACACAGACAAAGAAGAGGATGGGTAGGTCTATGGCTAACTCCATGATGATAGTCATGGAATGAGATAGGTTATTCCCTTAATTTGATAGGTTAGCTTGATCTTTTATAATTTCATTAGGGTTTGAGGGTAGTATTAAATGTTTATGACCTATTTAGGGTTTTTGTGGAATTCAAGTAAATTTATTGGTGAATGTGGAAACTGATTAGGTGGGTAGGTGAATTATGGTGGGTAGGTACCTTAGGGTAGAAAGGTAGGAAGTTTTGGTTGTTATTTGGTTATTTTAGGCTATGGTAGGTTTTGGGTATGCCACTCATGGAACACCCATAATGACCATTGGTGGTTGGGCTCAATTGTTGATGGTTGATATCTTGAGAAAAAGGGGGCCTAACCATTGGCAGTCACCATGACCATTGGTAGTCATCTAGTAAAATATGGTTTTTGATAAGTGTTTAAAATTTTTAAGCAAACTAGATGGTAGTTATTAGGTATAGATTGACCTTGTAGGTTTAGAGGGTAAATTTGGTGGGTATTAGGTAGATGGGTAGGATTGGTAGAGAAATAGGTCATTGTATAAAGTTAAAGGGTAAGGTGTTGGTATAAAATAATGGCATAGGTTACTAAGATATATGTCTGAATAAATTTTTGCAAGTGAGGGAGAAGATATAGATGTAAGATAAAGTATCACTTATCTTTATAGAGGTCCACCAAGGGATGTCCCCAACCAGCTAGGCCTACATGGAGGAGGTTGGGTTAGGGGTGATGAGGCATTATTAGCATGTGCCTCAAGATACATATATGATCATAGCTCTCATTGAGAGATGGGATCTAGCTACAAACAACTTCTTACTACCGATTAGTGAGATAATGATATTACCCAAGGAAAAATATAGGATCAAATAGCTACCACTCCAGCATGATCTGATCTATCACATAGAGGGAGAGGAGCAGGAGGAACACATTAAGATTTTGTATGGAGATGAAAGTGATCAAGTTTGATGGCATGATAGTGGGTTTAGCTATAACAAACTATACCAAAGGGCTCCAAGCAAGAGGAGACTTATGATGATGCTTATGATGGTTATCTCATGCTTTGCCCTTCCTAACTTGAGTAGCTATAGGTTCTCATATTTGATATTAGGGGTGTTAGCTAATTTGATACTAGGGTATACTATATTTGGTTGGGTACTTGTTCTCTTGGTACTGATATACAAGGAGTTATGGGGGATTAGGATCCATAAGAGGTATAGTATTAGTGTCATCCTGGTTCTTCATTGTTGGGCATACAAGAACATCTAGGTGTTAAGTCTAGTGGGATTGCCATGAGTAGGATTCATGTAGATTGAGTACCCAATTGGGTTCATGCAGTGGACAAGTGACTTCACCACATCAAGTATAAGAGGAATATCCCATGATGTAGATTTATTTAGGGGTGCACTAGGTGCACTAGTTATCAAATATATCACCTAGAATCCCTATGTTTAGTTTTTAGTGTGATCTAGCTATAGGCGGAAAACACTCTCCCTATAAAGTTATAGATGGATATCTACTAGGTGAGATGGAGAGGTAGAGATTATCCATTTTGATAGGGTGCATAAATATTTTGTCCTAGTACAAGGTATTCTAGTTGCATTTCTAAGGTATAGGCATGGGGACTCAGATATTTTATTGCTAGAGCCACATCTTGTGTTGATATTACTAGATCATGAGGAGCTTCTAGCTAAGGAATAAATAGGTGACGCCAAATTTATATATAGGTACATGGAATTATACCAGGTATTATATGTAGTAGAAAATATTGGTGATGGTGATAGTGTTAGGGGGCCTATGGATGTGGACCTAGCTAAGATAAGGGGTTAGAGGGCATAGGTGTAGGGGGTTAGCCCTAATATATAGGTAGGAGTGGTACTAGCCAGTATGTAGGCATAAGTCATAGCACTATAGGGTAAAGTGGCTAGTTTATAAGGTCAGGTTGTGACTCTTATAAGTGATAGGGACTAGGTAAGGGATTTGTTAGCCTTGATTACATAGGAGATGTATTCTTTGAGGTGGAGAGGAGGAAGGGTAGTGATATAGGTAGGACCATCAAGCACCATCCCTATGGTATGATACCTAGCTATAGTGAAGGAGCTATGGTATTAGGAGGCTATAGTTTTGAGTTAGTGCCCTGATGAGCCTTGTTAGGGATAATATACAGAGAGCTTTTTAGGTGGTTCTAGTGTGGTAACACTAGGGAAGTGGGTAGTGTTTTTAGGTGGATAGATAGGTACTATATGTGGATAGGTACTAGTACCTAGTGATACACCAAGATACAGTGGTGCCCTAAGGGATAGATAGGATACAACTTATGAAATTTATGTTGTATATCATTTTGATTCTAGCTTGTGAGCTGATGTAGTGAGATGTATACTTTGAGAGAGACATGTTTATTTGATTGTACAAATTATTATGTTATTTGATTTGTGAGCTATACATGTGATCCTTGTTTATTTTTCCTTCTCATGGTGTATGATTTGCATTGATGTTTAGTTCTTATGATGTGATGTTTATATTTCTTATGGATTATGCTTATGTTATGGTTGCTAGACACTGATGTAGACTTTGCTAGCTAAGTATGAGATGTTTTTGACTTGTGGTCATGCTTATGATATGCTAGGTTTTAATGAGTATATGCTCTATTATTTAGATGTAGACATGTGGTGAAAAATGATTGATTGTTTTATTCCTCATGGATACTATGGTTTTATTATGCTTGTTATGGTTATAATTATGCATTTTGCTTATGACACATGTGCATATGCTTTGTTGTTAATTTGTTTTAAGGTAAAACACATGAGGTAGTTTAATTAACAACACAAGATGGGTGAACAAAGAATGTAATCAAGAGAAAAACATTTTGGTGAAAATATCAACTAGTCAAGATAAGGTAGGAAGAGGGAATGATGCTTCTTCTTTAACAAGGACTAGAACAAAACTAAAGTTGGATTGGATTAATGAACATAATCCCTTTGAATGCTTCATATTAGTTTTTGTTAGTTGATAAAAATGTGTCTTGACCACATAATGTTAGGTTCAAAATCCCTTACTTATAGTGTATAAAGGGAAGATGGATATAAATGGAACCTTCATGTGAGACTAGCATGCCTCTTCTATAGGTATCCAAAGAGTCAATATAAACAAGTCTATGTCATAAAAAGTGTATACTGATCGAGGCAAGAAGTTTACTTGTGAAAAATGATTATGGTTTCCACATTATTATGATATGTGAGATTTGATTGTGCCTTTCAAAATTAGTTTACTTTTGTTGTGATTTTTAAAATAGGTATTTTGTTTTGTTGTTGTATGTGGGAAACTGATCAATATGAGAAGATTCCAAGAAAATGATGTGCTTTTGACAAATGCTTTAATCAGCCATGCTTAAAGGAAATGATCTAAGTTTATTTGATTTATTTAAGGATTTGTGATAACTATCCTTCAAGGGAGCAATCTACCTTATATTTATGTAATTTTAGTATGCTTACCCAACTATCCTTCAAGGGAGTAGTCTGTGAATGTTATAAATTATCCATGATTGTTATTGTTATTGGTTTGGATTTTAATTTTTGCTTTTTTGATTTTTGTTTGACATAGACTTGCTTATGTAGGCTTAAAGGTTCACCTTTATGAAGGAAAAACTAAAATCACAAAAAGGTTGAATAGGTGTAAAGAGGGTTAGGTGACAATGATCATGGGAATTTGTCCTAAGAGAGGGGTAGAAAGTACCATGAGAATCATGACATGGGTAGAGCTGTGGTACCGATTATTCAAGACTAGTATGTGACTGTGATGGATAATCACATGATTTAGTTTTAATCAATTTCCATGGAGATGAATATGGTTAAACTCAAGGTATGAGATTAAGGTAAAATAAAAGGTGGACTTGATCCTTCTTAGTAAAAGAATGGATGTAGATGTGAAGAATTTAGGGGCTCATGTTCTAGGTGGCCTTTAAGAGAAGACAACTGATAAGCTCTTGATCCATACTTATGGATTATGATATAAGGTCCTATCTAATTTAAATCAAACTTTCCCTACTTGCTTTTCTCTATATTGGTGACATGTTGATTTTCTGTTAAGATGAGGTCTCTGATGTTGAATTCTTGCAATTTAATGTGTTTTTTATAGGCATGATTGATGTACTCTTTATATACATGAACATGGGTAAGGGATACTAAGAAATTCTCATCAAGTATCTCAAACTGGGATAGATTATGTTGATGATAATCATCTTCAATAATAAGATCTTGCAAAGATATACAAAGAGAGGGCATTTGGACTTTGAGAGGCAAGATGACCTCTACTCCAAATATAAGAGAAAAATGGGTAACACTCATAAGGGTTATAATGATAGTGCAATATGCCCATAAGGTGAAGTGGATGTGTAAATGCTAATCCTGACTAGATGGATTAACCATTTTAGTTAGCATGTTGTTAAGAGTTTTTTTAGAGATCTCAAACTATCTATTAGCTTGAGGGAGATATAGTGATGAGAATCTTAACTTAATGTTGAAAGTGTCACATAAACTTTATAATTGCTTGTTCTTAAAATATTAACATTCTCAGGAATAATCTTGTGAGGAACACTAAAAATGTAGATAATATGATGGTTGATAAAATTGAAAATATTCTCTACCTTGGTCAAGACAAGAGGAATATCCTCTACCCAAATGGTAAAATACTTAGTCATAATGATGATAGAATGGTGTCATTGTGAGGAATGGGGGTTATTTTCACCAATAAGGTCCATACCCCATTGTGAGAAGGGCTATAAATTGGTTAAAACATGAAGACTATGGATAGGTGTGTGGTGTAAATGGGAATGATGTTGGCATTTAATACACTTTATCACATAATCATAATAGTCTTGGTTAAGGGTAGGCCAGTAATAACTAAGGCAAAGGATGCATTTATCTATAGGGAGACCACTAAAGTGTCCCCCACATATACCATCATGGGTTTCCTTGATAATGAGAGAGGCCTTGTGACTTCATAGGAAATGGAAGAGGAGGCCATCAAAGACACATATATAAATAATTCCTCCCATAATGGTGTAGCATGAGGTAATTTGGATAAATGCTCTTTGAGAATTCCTAGAAAGGATAGAAGGAATGACGGAAAGGTTGAGGTAGTTGAAGGTATACTAATACCAAAGGTTAGGTTAGGTCTCCTCCACATTAAAAATTGTGGGAGAATCTAGTCAGACATATAAAGGCTGGGTAAGTCTATGGATAACAATATACAAGTAGACTCAGAGGGTGTAGATGAGATATGAGAGGTGAGGGAAGCCACGGTATCAACAAACTTATTGGTAGATTATGGGCTTGACTAGGTGTAGTAATGTTTAAATGATGCTAAGAGTTTGTCAACTATTTATTTGTACTATTTCAAAGCATCATTCTTACACTAGTAAGATTTATTGATATGATTGACCATAAGCTGAGAGTCACCAAAGATGTTGATTATTTTTATTCCTAGGGCTAAGGTAGTTTTAAGGCTTATGACTAGTGCTTCATACTAAGGCATATTGTGGGTACATTAAACATCAATATTGAAGGATAACGGAAGGGGCTCACCATCAAACGGAATAAGGATGATACCAACTCCCCCACCACATTGACATTTTGATCCATCAAAAAACATGGTGACTTAATAGGTGAAGTTTAGTTGAGAGAGGCTGATAATGAACTCATCAAGGAACTCAAGAGGAGGAGGTTGGTTGTCTACTAATGGTGCCTCAACCAATTGGTCAACAATTAATTTCCCCTTAGTTGAATTTTATTAAAGGAGTTCAAGGTCAAACTCTACTAAAAACATGACCCATTTGGCCATATATTGATTTAGGTATGGCTTGGAGTGTATGTACTTAAGTGGTTAGTATTGGTTATGACATAGGTTTTATGGTTAAGGAGATAGTGACAAAGCATGGTGGCCATGAATAATAAAGCTAAGAAAATCTTCTTGGTATGGGTATACTGAGTCTCATACTCTACAATGATGTGGCTAATGTAGTAGATGGCTTTATCTTTGTGTTATTCATCTTGATGGACAATCATTACCCTTAAGCAGTGATCAATAGAAAAGATATAAAAGTAGAAAGGTTGGTCTTCATTTTGAGGGGTGAGGATAGGTGGAGACAAAAGTTACTTTTTAGTGTATCAAATGCCATTTTCTAGTCTCTATTCTACCTAAAAAGACATACTTTTTCAAAAGGTGGTGGATAGTTTGGCATTGGTTTGAAAGATAAGAGATAAAGTGACAAATGGATTGAAGCTTCCCTTTAAAATGATGGAGCTGATTAAGTTTGGTTGGAGGGAGAATTCCAAGGATAACTTTGATATTTATGGGATCAACTTTGATTCCCCAAAGGGAAATGATAAAGTCACAAATATTGCTTAATAAGACCCCAAAAATGCACTTCTTGGCATTTAGGTGGACTTGGTAATGGATAATCCACTCAAAGATGATCTTGAGAGTGGCCAAATGATCCTTTAAAAGTTTTTATTTTTTGAGATGGTTATCGATATAGTCCTCTACAATCTTGTGGATAAGGTCATGGAATATGTAAGTCATGGAATGTTGGTAGGTTGTGAGAGCATTATTTGATTTAAAAGGCATGAATATATAGCATATTGTTATCCATGGGGTGGTAAAGGTGATATCATGCTAATATTTAGGGGTAACTAAGATCTGATTATAACCTAAGAATCCATCCATGAGAGAACATCTCATGGCTAAATGTAAGATCAACTTGCTAGTCAATGCTCGGTAGATAGAAGTCATCTTTGGGGTCAGTGAGGTTGAGGTCATGAAAGTCCACACAAATACATAGTGCCCCTATGGTTTTGGTGATAGGTATGACATTTGAGACCCAGTAGGGATAGTCAATGGGTTAAATGAAATTGATAGATAGAAGACATTGAAGCTCTTATTTGATGAGAAGGTTTATGTAAGAGTGCATGCATAAAATATTTTGTTTGATGGACTTGGCATCACTTTTGGTGACTATGTTATGGGTAGCAATGGTGGGATTAGATCTAGGCATGTTGTTATAAGACCAAGCCACTATTATGTTATGGTCTTTGAGGAAAGAGGGAAAATATTGAAGTTCCTCAACATTTAGTGATTGGTCTATTTTGATAATGTGGGGGGTCTCTAGAGTACCCAGTTGATATCCATGGTGGATTCATTCAACATGGTCAAATTGTTAAGAGGAAGGTATTTATGGATGGACTAGTTTGGGGAACCAAGGTAGCTGAGAATGGAATCATCATCTTGGCACTGAACATTATTAATGGTAGGGGAGTCATGTCCTATCATATTATTATGGGTCAAAGAAATGGTTATAGTTTCCCCTCATTTTGATAAGTTATGGGTCTAAAGCTGATCACATTGAAAAAAATGTTAGGTGGGATGATGTCATCATCCTCACATATAAGTAGAGGAAAGGCTAGTGAGGAAGGGGTGTCTTCTTCAATAATGGTGACGATAGGTTATTTGGTTTGCTTATTAGTAGGTAGAATGAAACCGAGGCCATTATTCTCTTGAGGAATTTTAGTTTCCATGGAAATCAACTCATGTGGGCCATGCTCATATATCCCAAGACCAAATCCTTTCCAAGTACACCTATAGAGGTATGTCTTGGCAAATCTTAGTTTATCTAGGTTGGAGAAACTGATGATAAATGGATGAGTTAAAAGAGAGGTGGTGTAAGCACTGATAGGTTTATTGAGTCCCCCATAGAAAAAATTGGTTTGATAATGGTGAGGTCTAAAAGGAACAATGGTTCCAACATTGGGGTCATAATCAGGTTGGTTAGTAAGGTGCCCATACTCGTGAGGAGTAGGGAATGCTTCAAGGCATAAAAGGTGATATTCCCTTAATGAAAGGTGGTGAAATGTTGATTTCAAAGGGTCTAAGGTGGGGATCAGATTAGAGGGGATATATGATCTAGTTAATGCCTCATTATTATAAAGAGGAGTGACTTCATCTTTCATGGTGGAGGTCTTGTCTTTGGTTAACAAGGGTATGCTAGATGGATGTAAGAGGACATAATTAGATCAATAGGTCATGTTGCATGTCAATAATGGAATTGGGTTAACTTGGATGGTGATGACTTGGCCTTCATGCTTAAATTTAATGTAATGATGTAGGGTAGAGGGGATGAAACCCATGGAGTAGATCCAAGGTCATCATAACAAAACATTGTATTGGAATTCACCTTCCACTACATAGAAGAGTTTGGGGAGCATGTGAGGCCCTACATAGTTATGAAGGACAACCATTATTATGGTAGTGTTCAAGGTGTCATTAAAATATTAGAGGATGATTAAGTTTTTAGACATGACATTATTTGAAAGGTTAAGTTGGTTATAGGCATGAGAGGAGATAATGTTAATACTAGCTCCTCCATCAATCATGACCCATTTAATGTGGGTTTGCTTGATGTGATTAGTAATAAAAAAGGTAGATATGGATCATCTAGATGGATATAGGGTATTTATGAGTCCTTGAAAGTGACAAGGTTAGAAATTTAGAGAGCACTGATAAAGGCTACCAAAGGTTGAGTGTCTTCAAGTTGGACCTATACTGATTGTAATGCCTCTATCATTACTTAGTGATGATGAGTTGTAGTGGCAATCAAATCATATAAGCTCATCATCATCAAGGTATTGTGAAACTATTTGAGCACTACTATCTTGAGGGACTTAGAGGGGTTGGATTGGGAGGCACCCAAGATAGATACCTTATGTTTGGGTGAAGGTAAAGATGTTTGGGTAGGGTTTGGTTGGGAGGTATAAGATGGATATGTCCATGGAATGGAAACTTTAGCCTTACCCTTATCCCTCTATTGTGATCCTATAACCACATAAATGTTATGGATAGAGGGAGGAAATGGGGTAGGAGATTAGTCAGGCTCTTTGTCACTATGAGGTGAGAGTGGATGAATAGGTAGGTTTTGGCTAGTGGCTATTGGTTGTTGGATTGTTAATGGGCCTATGGAAGGTTCATTTTTTAATTTAGCATCCTCATTATAGATCCAATGAATAATGGTTTGGATACTTTTGTAGTTCTCCATGTCATTCCCTAGTGTCTTATGATAAGAACACTTGTGGTGGTCATTATGCCAAGGAAGTTTTGAACTGAGAGAGTTAAATGACCTAATAAGGGGTAAGGTTAAGAAAAAATATTACAATAGCTATTAGAAAATGGTGGAGTATTATTTGGATAAATTTTGAGAGGCTTTAGGGGTTTTGCTCCTAGTTGGTAAGGTGGAGGTCCTTTTGGTAGTGGGTTTGGTGACATAAGGTTTGGGTAAGGTAGTGTATTTGGTTTCTTGTTTTAATTTTGGCAATGTGGTGGTTGAAAAAGTAGAGGTAGGAGGTTTTAGGATAGGTATCCTGGTTATTTATGGTTTGATGAAAATAGGTGTTTTAGAAAGCAAATACACTAGTGTAACTAATAATGGTAGTTGGGTCTTGGTTGAGACAACCAAATTTCTAATCAAAGTAGAGGGATGAGGCACCAATATAGAGGGCAAGGTGGAGAGAGTTAAAATTTTGGATCTGTATCCTTTTCATACTTCTACTCTTTTTATTGATCTATGTTGGCACTTTGTTGGAGAAGGAGATTTGATTTCATGGATTTAAGTGCTTTGGATAGCTTAGGAATTGTTGGGTTGGTAAAAGTTTCTATTGGTTTGGTTGATAGTGTAGGAGTTAGGATATCAGAAGTGGTGGGTTGGTATGCTAAAGGTATGGTTAGAGGTTCTTTATTGGTGATATAAGGTAGCCATAATTATTACCAAAAGGTGGCTCGATCTATGTAAGGGTTGGAGATAAATTTCAATTTTTGCAATAACCTAGAGAATGGTTTATAGGCTAGTTTTATTCCCTAGATAGTGGACCTAAAAGATAAGACCATAAGTTGAGATAGAGGGGTGGTAACCTCATCCTTTTGCTCAATTAAAGGATGAAAGGTTTGAGTGGGTTACTCCTTTGTGGGAGGTGTAGACATGGGGGATTTTTATTTGAGGATGCTCTCCAAAGGGGTAGTAAGTTTCTTGATAGTTAAGGGAGAAGGTAAGATGGGTGCTTGTTTTGGTATCTTAGTAAAATAAGGGATTTATGGCTATACTACCTCAATAAGTAGATGAAAATAAATGGGTGCTTCCTTAGTTTGGGTCTCTTAAAGAGAAGAAGGTAACTCTATTTCCTCAATAAGTGGAGAAGGTGAGGAACATATAGGTTAGTAAGTAGGTTCTTCCACAACAAATGTGCCATGACCCATGTTAACAGTATGGGTATCATGAGATCACTCAACTATTTTTATCTCATTATTGGAAGATGCATGATTAGGGAAAGGCTACCTAAAGATGTCAAGGGCTTGGTTTTGAGGTCCATTAGGGTTATCCAACATAAGCTCACCTTTTCCAATGAGAGATTGGACAATGTTCCTAAAGGTGTTGTACCTACTAACATCATGCCTTATCACTCAGTGGAAGACACATAGATCATTATTATTGTACCAACTAAGTGTAGGATGAGAGGAATCAAATTGCTGAGGTTGTTTTATAAGAGGAAGTTGTATGATATTTCCTTTTAATAGCTTCTCCAAGATTGACGTGTAAGATTCCCCAAGTGGAGTAAATTGATTTTAGGTGTTCTAATTTGGTTTTTCATGTTTTAATTTAAGGAACCAGAGGAATTAAATTGGTTGATAGATGATGGGGAAGTATCTTTAAGGACAACCAAATTCAAAGTGCCCTTAATTTTGGTCTTGGTATTGGTTTGGTTTTTTAGTTTGGAAGAAGCCTCATTGGTTTTGTAGGTAGAGTTATTGATTTTTAGCTTTATCTTTCCTTCATCAATGGATCTATTCTATAGATTATGCACCATGGTAAAATTTTCATCAAAGGTTTAGAATCTCTAGACACATAGTGTAGAAGAGATGTGCTTACCACATGCTCAAGAAAAGAGTTTGATGAAATTGGGTTGGGGTAAGGAAAAGGAGAGTTGGTTGATTAGGCTCTACTAGTGAGCTACAAAATTGGCAACAAATTCATCATCAAACTTCGAGATATATTAGAGGTTAGAGATGGAAAAATTCTTTGAGATATTTATCAAAAAGTGATCTAAGAAGGTTTGAGCTAGTTGGGTAAAGGAGAAGATGAAATTCTTAGTTAAGGGACTATACCAATCCAATGGTAGTTTTACCAAAGACATTAAAATAGTGCGAAGAATGAGGGTATCATCATAGGCAATCAAATAACATGAATTCATGAATTCCCTAAGGTGATGTTGGGGATCCTTATTACTCTAAAATTTTGAAAACTTGGGAATTTCCCATTGAGGAGGATATGGCTTTATAGGCATACATGGGTGGATTGGCTCATTGGAAATATAGTCATAGGATACAAGATTGTGATACCAAATATGGATGACTCTAGATTTGTCATCTTATCCATGATCATATTCATTAGGTCCATTTTGGGTTGTGCACTTGAAGGGTTGTAAGGTGCATACTATGGTTGGGGTTGAGTGACATATTGATAATTTTATAGAGGTTGAGAGGTTGATGCATAAGGGTAAGTGGTCATAGGTATTTGGGTCAAATCCACATATGAATTTGTGGCCACTGGTGGTTAGGTAGAGGGTATGTAATGTTGAGTGGGCACAAATGGTTGAGTTAGAGGTAAGTGATAAGTAGTAACCCTAGTAGTGATAGGTGATAAGGTAGAAGGTATGGGTGCCACTACATTTTGAAGTAGAGTGGAGGTAAATAGAGGAATGGTAGTGATAGTGGTAGTGGGTACTCCAATACTAGTTGGAGTATGGGTAGGTAAATGTTGGGTGGTAGCTATGTAGGAAGAATTATTAGTTGGACTAGGAGGTGTTTAGGTGGTAGAAGCTTAAGTTGGTTAATTCTACATGGTTGTGCTAGATGGGTTACCAACTAAGGTAGATGCCTAAGTAGATAATTGTTAGGTGGTGAAAATGGTAATAAAAGAGCTACATAACAATCCTAATGCCATGCCATAGGGTAGATCAATGGGTGTAAGATGAGATATTGTGTTAAGATAATGCTACAAGGCTATTGGGTTATTATCCAAAAAGGTTAGAAAATCTGGGTTGTCTTGGGGAACTACTTGAGTCATACCTGAAGCATCAAAATGATGAGGAGAACTCTTAGCATCTGAGATGTACTCCATGGATGAGGGGGTAGATGAGACTGTATAATCTATAGATGGGTCCTAACTTGCTAAGTTTTTTTGTTGTTGATGAGTAAGAACCATGTAAGTAGGATGAGAGAAGAACATAAATAATCTTACAACTCAAACAAAGAGAAAGAAAGAAAATGATCAAGGCAATCCAACACACATTATAGTATGTTGAAATCATATGGTTAATTTTAATTTCACTTTTGGCTTATGCCTTAAGTCATGAGATTGTGTGATAGAAGTTGAGTTCTAAATTAGGTACTATAGAAGCAATATATGGTTGGTTTCAAAATGTTTAGGTGCTCAAATATATATATATATATATATATATATATATATATATATATATATATATATATATTGGGATTCAATACATGGGTTGGTATTGGATCCTATCCCCTCACTTCACACACCATAATGCTAAGGGTGTCAAGTGCTTAGCCAATATATACTAATTTCCAAAGTTTGTACTCAACCAGAGATTTGAGTTGGTTCTCCCCTTGGTAATGACCTCTAAATAGGATCACTAAGAAAGGGTAAGGTGACCATTAGGTGATGATATCATATTCTATCCTTGTTTATAGTTTGTTTTATGTTTAATTGATGGAAGTGGTTTGGTTTAGTACATGAAATAAAAGTGATGCTATGGTAGGATTACTTTTCTTTAAGTTAAACTATGTGAGCTAAACCTACAAGTAATCAATGTATACACTTGATTTTAAAAGAAAAATATATTTTAGTTTCATTAATGAGCATAGATTGAGAGTATATAATATATATGTAAAGAAAAGAAACCCAAAGTAAATACTCAAGGTCTCACTAGGCATGTCAAACTATTTCAGTGAATTTCAGCTTATATTTTAGAAAGGGAAGAGAAGAGACCAAATACAAGTATGGTTGAAAAACCTATTTTATTATATGTGAATTAAATAAGGTGATTGTGAATAACTCCTCTTTGGCTTAGGAGGATGACCTAAAAATAAGACAACACTAAAGCAAATGGTTAGTTAGATGGATATCATAGTGGATTGCCTAGAGTTAGCTAGATCTCATAAGCAAGAGCTTCCTTAGGGGCTATCAATCCATATTTTTTAAACAATTAAGTTTATAAAATAGAATATAATTTACTTGCATCAATAATCAAAAGGTGATTAAATTGAACATAAGAAATGATTGCTAAATAAATATATTAAAAATGACTAATACAACATTAATCAAATCAATATTAGTGCTAAATAGTTTGGGTTTATTTCAAAAAATTATGTAGGGGACTGTGAATAGGAAAAGATAGAAAAAAATATATTGGGTTGAGGGTAGGAGGGTGAAAATAACTTGTTACTTTTTTCCACAGTGACCATTAGCAATTGATGTGATTATTGGTGTTTAACATGACCATTGGCAGTCAAGGTGACTGTCGATAGTTGGGTAGACTATTGATGGTTGAGACAACCATCAATGGTTATTGTGTAGGTCTGGGTTGGTAAATGATTAGATTGATAAGATCACAAAGTTAGATTCTAGGATATGGGTTGGTGTTGGGCTAAGTATAAAAATCAAATAAAGTAATTTAATATTAGAAGATAAATAATTATCTTGTAGAAGGTTGTTCGAGTGGGTGTCTGAGGTGGTTGAATCATTAGTGGAGTCTAACATGATTCTAATAGAGTAATAGTACATGGTTCTTTGTTAGAGTTATGGTAGGAAATTGGCTATCTAACATGATGGCTAGATCATTAGGTTAATGATGATGATTGACATGCAAAATAAAGGAACTTTGGGTGCACAAGTTCTTGATAACAATTTTAGATGGATTTTACCTTCCTACTCCTCTCTTCTTATAGGCAAGGCAAGAGAGTTGTAAAATGATGTTAACTAGGCCTTGTAATTTTAACTCACTCATGCAAACATTCACATGTGATTTAGACAAGGTATTTTTAGAAAATAAATGTGTATGGTTTACATGTTGGTGGTTAAGGATGTGCACCTTGACCATCAATGGTCAAGGTGACCATCAACATTCATCTTAATTATCAAGATCGAAGGTGAAGGGTCAAAGGTAGGTAAAATATAGGTTAAGTTAGTTGGTAAAACATACCATGAGTTAGGATTTGTTAGGGGTCAAAGGGTTAAATTGGTTCAAATGTAGTCCTGAGGTGATTCAGGGGAATTTTGACATTAAAAATTGTGGTGCATGGATTATCGATGTCTAAAAAGTGTAGTTGAGCAATGCTCATCTAAAAATTCATGTTAGGCTAGTCTCTCCTAATGAAAATAATCTTTAGAAATGATACCCTTTAGGGAGATGTGAAGAGATGGAATCTAAACTTCAAGAGGAAGGATTACTATAGTACCATAGATGAGAGAGAAATGTGTAGTGTCTATAGGTGCTCAAATACTAGTTTGATAAGCCCATAAGGCATAGGGAATGTGCAAGTGCCAATTTTTTCCTGCTTCATTGACTACTTTGGTTAAGATTTTTTATAGTCTTATTAGATGCCTTAGCCTAAACATTATCTTGGAAATAGTAAGGTGAGGAAAAAATAAGATTAATGCTGAAAGAATCTTAGAGCTTTTGAACCTTTTTATTCTTAAAATATTTTCCATTATTTGTGATGATCTTATGAAGGATGCCAATGTGACAAATGATATGTTAAGTAATGAATTCAATGATTTTATCTACTTTGGTTTATATAAGGGGGGATATCCTCCACCCACATAGTGAAATAATTAGTGGTGGTAATGATAAACCCAAGATGTTGAGATGATTTAGAATTGATTTTTCCAATAATATAAATCTCCCATTATGATAAAGGCCAAAAGTCTTGAGTGACCTACAAGGTTTGGCTAGGGATATGGGATAAGTTGGGATGCTACCAACATTTGATGCATTTATTAATGTACTCACAATAATCATAATTTAAATTGGGCTAATAATAGCCCAACTATAGGATTATTTTAGAGATAACATGACCATTAAAGTGTTCTCCACATGATCCATCATGAGCATCCTTAATAGTGAGTTTGTCTTCATGATTTTGGAGACAAAAAAGAAGAATGCCATTAAAACCATGATAATATATAACACCCCCTAGTATGAAAAAATGGGTGATACAATTTTGAAAGAATCATTTGGAATTTCTAGATAGATCTAGAGGAGTAATCCCGCTTGATAGATAATCAAATATCTAGGAATACCAAAGATCTGATGGATTCTCATCCACATTGTTGATGAACATAAGGTAGTTTTTGGTAAAATAGAGTTTGATTAATCTGATGAATGAGGACAAATAACTTTGACTACTAAGATGAGGATGGGATAAAAGAGGCTAGGGAAGCCATAGTATCTATAAATTTGTTGGTCGATCAAGGGGTGGCTTGGATAGAATAATTCTCAAAGGTGGCTAGTAACTGATGAACTAATGTTTTATTCTTATAAAGAGTATTATTCTTACACTGATAGATGACCTTGATTTTGTTAACGATGAATAGGTAATCACCATATATATTGATCATTTTAATACTCAAGGGTAAGGTGATTTAGATACCTATGATTAAAGCCTCATACTCTACCATATTATTAGTGCAATCAAAATTGAGTTTAAAGGATAGAGGGATAGGTGTCCCCTAGGAGTAATTAATATAATTCTAGATCCCCCACTATGTTCACATTTAGATACATAAAATAAGAGATTCATTTGATATTATGGATCTATTTGAGATGTGGAGGCTATAGATTCATCTCGAAATTTGTAGTTATAAGGTTGACAATCAGGAAGAGGTGCCTCAACAAGATGATAAAAAATAATTTGACCTTTACCTAAATTTTTATGGATGAAATCTAGATCAAATTCTACCAAGATCATAAGCCACTTGGCCATTCATTGATTTTGATAAGGTTTAGAGTGCATGATTTTTAGGGGATCGATGTTTGTAATAATGTAAGTTTTATGATTGAGGAGATAATATTAAAACTTAGTAGAAATGAAAATAAGAGATAAACATAATTTTTTAGTAAAATAATAATGTGTCTCATATTAAATAAATGTATAATTGATATAATACATAGCCTACTCTTTATGATGGTCATCACGATGGGCCAACATAGCTCTAAGGGTATGGTCAGTAACATTGATGTATAGGAAGAATGTTTATCCTTCTTTTGTATGGGTGAGAACTGGTGGCAAGAGAAGGTAGATCTTAAGATCTTAAAAAGACTCTTTAAATCCAAAATCCCACTTAAAATGGATATCCTTTCTTTAAAATTGATGGAATGGTTGCCAGTGATCAGATAATTGGGATATAAAATGATGAATATATTGAAATTTGCCTTAGAAACTATGGAGCTTCTTTAGATTGGATGGTGGCATAATTTATAAGATGGATTTTAATTTAGAAAGGTCAAATTCCATCCCATGGATGGAGACAATAAATCTTATGAGTTTACCTATCAATACACCAAAAATACATTTCTTGGAATTTAGATGGATGGAAAATTGGATTAGGCAATCAAAGAAACCTTTAGAATGGAAAGGTGATATTTTCATAAATTTGATTTATTGAGGAGGTCATCTAGATAACTATCCATAATCTTATGGATAATATGATGAAAAATATAGGCCATGGCTCTCTGATAGGTGACTCATACATTCTTTAGGCCAAAAGGCATAACATGATAGTAGAAAGTCCCCAGGGAGTAATAAATGAGGTCTTATGTTAATCTTTATGACATGATGAGGATCTAATTATATCCAAATAAACCATCCATTAATCAAAACATTACATGGACAATGGTTAATAGACTAATTGATAAATATTAGGGAGAGGGAAGTCATCTTTTGGACAAGCAAGATTGATATCTTGAAAGTCAGTACAAAGGTGAAATCCCCCTTACACTTTATTATATGGATGATGTTAGATACCCATTGAGGGTAATTGATAGGTTAGATTAAATTAATGAATATGAGGTGTTGTAACTCTTATTTAACCAAAATTTTAATGTGAGGATGAATTTTTTGGAGCTTTTTCTTGATAGGCTTATTGTCAAGAAATATGATGATATTATGGATAATGATGGAAGGATCAATACCAGGCATATTGCTATAGGACCAAGTGAATGCCTCACTGTGATCAATTAGAAGTATAGTGAAATCTTGATATTCCTAAGGATCTAAAGATTTACTAACTTTAAAAATGTGTGGAGTCTCTAAAGACCCTATGTTGACATCAATGTTGGCCTCATTCAAAATATTAGAGTTTTCTAATGGGAGGGCTTTACACAAATGAGAGTTCTTAATACCTAAATGAGTTAATATGGACTCATCATCCTAGCACTGAAGAACATGGATGGTGGGAGAATCCTACCCTATCATGTCAAGGTATGATAGGTGAATGGTGTGAAATTTTCCATCACATTGATAGATGAGAGGTTCTATGGAAATGGTGTTAACTAAAAAAAGTTAGACATAATAGATATGACACTGTTAGTCAAGGAAGGGATGTCAGATGGAAAGGATGGTGTATCATATTCAGGTATGGAGTAAACTTCACAAAAGATTTGGGGATTCTGTTGAAACCAAGGTCATGTTTATCATGGGGTTTTCTAAAATCCCCTAATATAACCTTGTGTAGACCCTGTTCATAATATTCCATACCAAAACCTTTCTAGGTGCATCATTATAGGTATGTTTCTATGAAACTATGATTATCAAGAAATGAAAAGTTGGATGTAAATGATTTAGTCAAAGTTTGTTTAGAAGGGCCTATAGAAGGTTTGTCAATTCCTCTATAAATTAGATGGGTATAAATGAATGGTGGACAAAAGGGAATAGTTTCCCCTAGATTAAGATAATAAGCTAGTTGCTTGTTAGGGAATTTATATTCTTGTGGTGTAAGGAGGGTATTAAGTGTTAGTAATGAGTAATCTCTAATTGAAATTCGTTAGAAGGTGGAATCAATGGTTTACTTACCTAATATTGATGTATGGATGGTTGTGCTAGTGGATTATTCATTGGATAGGGATGGGGTAACACTTTGTAGTGGGATTAGGACCTCATTAGGTCGAAAGGTAAGGTTGTAGGTTTTGAAAGGATGGGGCTCAAATGGGACATTATGGATTTTTCCCTCATATTCAAATTTAATGAATCGATGTAATTTTAGGGGATGTAATGAATAACATATATCCAAAGACATCCTAGGAGAATATTGTACTAGAATTCACCTTCAATAACATAGAATAATTTAGGGAGAACCCATGTACCTAACTAATTGTGAAGTACTACCATTCTTAACATAGGGATAATAGTATCAGTAAAGTATTATAGTATGATGGGTGGTTAGGCTATCACTATCTTAGGTATCTAAATTTGTTTAAAATCATGGGAAGATATAATTATTATACTGGTACCATTATCTATCATGACTCTTTTGATCTAAGTTTTATCTATTTGGGTAGTGATAAATAAAGCAAGATTGTAGTCATCTAGTTGTAAAGGTGGTATCTTTGAATCATTAAATGTTATGGATAAGGGTTTTTGGAGTGATGAAATGAAGGATGATAGTGGTTAGGGCTCATATATTTGTATTTCTATAGCCCATAAAGATTTTATCATGGCTTTACAATGTTGTGGGGAGTTCTAGACAAGTTCATATAAGGACATCTTGATCGATAGTCAGTGTATCTATTTTAGAATAGATATTTGTATAATCTCCAAAGCATTATTATTTTGTGAATTTTAGAAAATGGAGACCTTAGGTTTAGAGGTAGGTGTTGTTGGATTATTTGTGATAGGTGTCAGTGATTTAACAATAGTTATTTTAGCTTTTTCATGATTATGGGTTTTATAACCTTGTGCTTGGCATCATGTGGCTATATGAACCTCATATATTTGGATTAAATGGGGATTAATTATTTTAGAGTCATACTTACATAGGGGAAGAGAGTGGTGTTGAACCCAATCAATGGTTCTATCCTCCTTTAAAACTTGTTCTACTATGTTATTTTTTATGATGGATGAAACTATTAGGGGGTGGGCAGGATCTAGTTATTCTATCAAGAGATCATCTTCATTTAATATATTTAAATCTATGACCTTTAATGCATTATAGATTTCTATGTCATGCCCTACAGTTTGATGGTATGCACATGACCTATTTTCTCTATACCATGCTAGCTTTCGAATATGAGGGTTGGCATGCTCTACATGTGGAAGTATAGATAAGATAATCAAGGATATTAGAATAATATACCTTTAATGAGTCTTAACTTAGATTTTCCATCCTTTAGGGTGCTGGTGGAGGAGAGATATGTGTCCTCAAACATTGGCCTCTTTAGCTAGTTATTTGGATAGTCCTTATGGTAGGTATTTTATGTTGATGGTAAGTCTTACTCCAAAACTAAGTGGATAATAAGGGTTTAATGGATATGTATTGACATGATCGTAGTGGGGATATTTAATTATGATGGTACCTACATTTTAGTGGTAGATTATATAATAGTATCTTTTAGTTTGACTAAGGGATGGGACCTTGATATACATGTTCTAGTTATAATAGGGGAAATGGTGATTTTCCTTTCTATATATGTTTAGGGGTTATGAGGATATCCTCTTTAGATAATTTGATTCTAATAGGAGGATGTTATAGATATTTTCCCCTTAGGGCTCCTATATTTTTGTTTTTGATATCTATAATTTTTCCCTTATTTTACATATGATTTAGTGTTTCCTTAGCAATAGGGAGAACTAATCCAGAGGTAATTTGAGGTACAACAATTTCCTCAGGGAGTAATAAGCTAGTAGGAATAGGTATACTAGATGTGGGTATTGAAATAATGTGAGGAATAAAATCTTGTGGAATGTTAACAAAAATATTGCCATTAATAAGTATTTTCTCTTTTAGCTCTTAAGTGTTTTTAGATATGGATTCTTCTCGTGGGTCCCAAACAATGAGATCTATCATATTAGAGGAAGTTCTTGGGATGTCTTTTCTTGGTTTGGATGGTTAAAAATTGTTTCTCATGAGGAGATCAGGGATAGGGGCATCAATAATTTATTTATGTATAAGCTAGTTGTGGATGGTGTTAATTATGTAAATATCATGTTTTGATGTGGATCCTAATTTGAATTATATGGAATTTGATGTACAAGCATGATTTGGGGAAGGTTTCATGAATATATAGATAGATTGGTACATAAGGGAATTATGATTATCTAATTACAATTCTCATTGATCTATAATATTTTGTACTAAGCCTTTGAAATAATAGCATCTTCTAACATCATGGACTATCAAATAGTGAAAATTATAGAAATCATTTTCCCTAAACCAACTAGGTTTAGGATGATATTGATCAACATGTCTAATGTGAGTTCAAAAAGAGAATCCTTTAGTATTTTTTATAAAATAGAGGCATAAGATTGTCCTATAGGGGTATATTTCCTTAGGGGAGAGTGTGTTAATGGCTTCTAAGACTATGCCTATGAAGTGGATGGATTAGACTAGTTTTTGGCTTGAGGTTGTGAGGACTTCACAACTATAGATTTGGCATACCCTTTGGTTTTATTATTGTTTTTATTATTAGTCCCATTATATGGTTTAGATTTAAAGTTATTTTTTCATAGTTTGACCTTACCTTCTTCAAGGGATCTAATTTAAAGCTTATAAGCCATTAAAAGGGCTTCATCAAAAGTTTTAAAGGATTGTACTTGAAATGTTGACAAAATGTGTTTGGCACACGCTCTGACAAATAACTTGATTAACTTGTGCTATGACAAAGAGATAATAAATTGGTTGATCAAGCTTCACCATCTAGATATAAAGTCAATAATGGACTTATTATCAAATCACCAGATGGTGTACGGGTCTATAATGGTAACTTTTCTTGCTATATTTATGCAAAATTATTCTAGGAAAATTTGGGCTAACTACCCAAATAAAAAGAAGGAATGTTGGGGTATCAAATAGTACCAATCTATGTTAGGTCTAGTTAGTGACATAGGTAATGTTCTAAGAATGAGTATATCATCATGCTCAATGAGGTAAAAAGCATGTCAAAACACTCAAATATGTTGTTGTGGGTTCTTATTCTAGAATTTTGTAAACTTAGGGAGTTCCCATTATGGAGGATAAGGTGTGATAGGAACTACCAAGTTGATGTGCTTGTTACTTATCTATTTTTAGGTGAGCATGATATTTTATGCTAAGGTATAAGATTCCAAGTTAGCCATCCTATTCATAATGATGCTCATGATATTGGGTTGGATGTTATGTTGAGGGATTCCTCCCAAAACATTTTATTTTAGAAGTTGGTATGTAGATAACAACATGGAAAGAGCTTGACATAGGGGATATCCTACTTATGGTTATTATGGGTTGAGAAGACACCACATACTATCAAGCTTGTAAAGGGATATATGTAGAATTGATAGCTTATGTATTTGATATATATTGGGTGGTTAAGGGTACATAATGTTGAGGTGATTAACTCATAGGACCCTACTATAATGGTTGTGTTTGGGTGTTTAAGGACATACTAGTTTGAATTGATATAAGTTTTGTTGGGACCAATATGACTAGGTTATAGGGTGAGGTAGTAACTGGTTGGGTATTTTTAGGTTGATTAGTAGTAATGTTCTAAGTTTGAGTGGTGGTTAGTGATGGGGCACTAGACATCACCAAAGGTGGGTTACTTAAGGGTTGTGTTATAGCGGTATCAGAACTAGTATGAAGGGGATTATTATGGGTAGTTACCATAATAGTAGTAGTAAATCCTTCACCCTCCTATAAAGGTATACTATATAGATGTTGAGAAAACTGAATATGGGGAGATAATATGAATGGATTTGAAGGTGAGATAATAATTAATAGATATGGGATTTCTATCTAGTAGGGTGGATAACTCAAGAACACCTTGGGTGTATTATTAAGGTATACCTTCCCCTATGGACTCAAAATAAGTATGGGGCTAGGAGAATTCTCCATATATGAAGACATAGATGGGGGTTTGGTTTTCTTCTATGGTTGTTGTCACATCAAAACCATGTAGTGATAAAAATAGGAAATAGAAAGCATGTAAAATATTACTTATTGATTATGTCATTTAAAATGAGGATGAAAATATGTACACACTAAAGTCATTCCTATTTTTTTACTTTTTAAACTTTAAAATGAGGAAAAAATAAAAAGAAAGATATCACAGGTTCCTAAGAAATGGTGATCTAAGGATAGTCTTAGGTTTTATTTTGGCACTCAAGGATTTTTTTATTGGTACCAATATTTGGCTTGGTGTTAGGACCTATCCCCTCACTTTACACACTTTAGCATAAGGGTATTAGGTGCTTATTCAAAATATACCAATAGACTAGAGTTTATACTTAATTAGAGAACTGAGTTGGTCTTCCCCTTAGTAGTGAAATCCAAGTGGGATCATTAGGAATAAGGTTGTCATGAGGTGATTAAGTCCCCATTCATTACCTTATGTTAGGTGTTTTCATGAGTTTATTGAGAATGTGAATTAGTTAGTGTTGTGATAAAAGTGATGACTATGATAAATCTACCATCTAGATTATTCTATGAGTAAACTAAATAGGCAAAATAGATGCAAATTATTTAACCTTTAAAAAGGAAAAATGCAAATTTGATTTTATTTTAGTGAATTCAACACACAAAAGAGAGGGAAAGAGATTAAAAAATTTGGAAATGAATTTTAATAAAAAGAGTGAGACCTTAGGGGTTTCACTAGCATGCCTGAATGTTTAAGTAATTTTTTGTTTTCTTTAAATTGAAATGTGATTTACTAAAAAATCAAAATAATAGGGTTTATGTAGATACCTATGAATTGGAATAAATTTATACATTGATTGAATCCCATGATAGTGAGAACTCCTTTTTGGATTGTAAGGCTAACCTAAACACATGTCATTACTTGACAAAAATAGATTAATAAAAGAGATGGGTGGACTACCTGATCAAAGATCAATTTGAAGAAGTGGTACACTTACTTATATGGATGTTATTCCACTATTTATAAAATTAAGTGAAATAAAAACCTAATAAATTACAAATATATAAATGATGTGATAATAATTCTAATTCAAATTTTCCTCCTCGATTAATTTAGTAATGTAAATAAAGTATTCTTCCCAATAAGTAGTATCAAAATATACATCATCTTAAATAATAACTAATGATTAATCATAATATTTATGAAAGGGTACATAGATGATTGCACATAAAGATAGCTCAAAGGCTATGCACTCTAATCCACAAATAAAAGCTAGGTGACTATAGGGAAATCAATAATGTTGGTCATGTCTTGAACTAAACTAGGTAGAGTCATCTATAAGGAGAAGGCCATTTTTAAACAACATTAATTAGCCCATGGATTGTATACAAAATCTTAAGATAAGGTCTTGGGTCTTATGTATTAAACACAACATATCAATGCCAATCTTGATAAGATTAATTTTGATCAACAAAATTGGTGTTGATTGGTAGAATTGGTGTCAATTCAAAATGAATTAGTGTCAATTATCTGAGGTTGAGTTAAATAAATAGATAATAGAAATGGATTAAATAGATAATGAAAGATGTTAATATTATTTTACCAATTAAATAGATAGATAAATGATGAATTATTTAAAGATAATGATAAAATGAAGTGCAATACTTACCTTTGATCGACCATGAATAGGATGGTAGTATTCCACAAGTACAAGTGGCAGTTTTGATTGCATAGAGGAATGTGATTGAATTTGCTAAAAATGTAGTAGAGTGTTGGTAAAAATTTCATCAAAGTATCTAAGAATTTAAATATAAATTTGAGGTTCTCAATGTTCTGGTTCCATCCCAAATGTAAACATAGATTATGTATCGATGTCTATCTGGAGAATCGACACTAATCATGGGAGAATCATCACTGATTTGCCTAAAATGGAGCCTTTGTTTAATTGTAGATGATAATAGGTTGGTAATGGGTGGAGTTTAATTTTAATGATTCCACATGGAGTGAATTAGTTATACGAGTAGATTCCTATGTTATAACTGGTTTAAGAGGTTGGGAATGGTAAAGGGGTAAAAGTAAAGGCTATTTACCAAGCTAGTGAATAGTAAATAATCTAAACTTTAGGATATGGTTTATTTAGGGAATTACATATTATAGGACCTATGAAACCTAAATAATCATCCCTAAGGTATGAAATTATAGTGTCTACACTTCATTTGAGTTTATTCAGTAAAATTAGTTTAAACATTGGGATTGTGTTTTATCTAAATTTTTATTTGTAAATTAAGTGTTTATATAACAAGTGTAAAACATTATAGAGTTCACAATGATAAAGATATATAATTATTAACAATTCTGATTACAACTTGCTAAATATATAAATATGTATTTTTAGAAAACACAAAAATAAATATACTTAGTTTAGATTCATATTTTTTGTTGATTGTTAATAATGTTCAAAAATATGAATCAATAGAAGATAATATTGTGTCTATGGATGATCATAGGTAAACTATAAAAAAATTCTTAGATAGGACTTACCTCCTTAGATAATAGAACATGTCATATGTGTCTTTTGAACACATTATTTGAGTTGATTGTGATTGATAACTGATAGTGAAAATTAGAGTAAGACATAACTATGGCAACTTAGAATCAAGAACAAAATCTATGAATATTCTTGGACATGTCCATGATCTCTGAAAAAAAACATAGTCCATTTATTTTTGTTGAAAACATACTTATATGCATTGAGTATAAAAAAAATTTGACTACTTGATATTTTGTGTATGTGTCTACTGAGCATGCTAAGATGATTTGATTCTACTCGTGTCTTATAGAGATCAATGTTTTCTTTATTTTACTTTGGAAACCCTTGAGGTCTTTGTGAGAGATATAAAGTTTAAGAAAAAAGAAGTGTAATGGTATAATTTAACCTCAATCACCATTCTATGAGTGACCACTACCTATGTATCCAAATAATTCAAAGAGGGTATCAAACCACATATATTTCTCCCACCTAGAGTGATTGGGAAATTATGCTCTGTGGATATATGTATGTAGTTATTAATATGGATTTGATACTTGATAATGATAATTCTTAATTTTCTTTGAGATTATTTAGCTTTGGATTATGACTTCTCATTGTGAATGGCATTGAATTTATGAGAAATAGGTTAGTTTTTTTAATTAATGTGTAATAGTGTGTAAATTCTTTGTAAATAATGAAAATATAGGAATAATGAATGAATTTTGATTTATATTTATAGTTAATGATTTTGAAAATTTCCTTTATTAAAAATTATAAAATGTGTTATAAGACCATATACATTTAGTTTTGAAACTAGATTTTAATTTTTCACAAAATAGGGTCGTGTTAGGTGGATAGGTTCGTGACAACAAACTTGTCTATGTAGTGTTGACCTATCTTGGAGAATCATGGATAATTGTCCTAAGATGGAGGTAATATGAGAGTTATGTAATAAATAGTTGATTATTATCTTATAAAATTATGTGTAGTAGTGATAACTAACAAAGAGTCAATCCCACATATAGGTGAATGGATTATAAAATGGTGAATAAGAGTCATGTATTAAGGCACAATTCAACTAGTTTAGGGTGTGCAAATAATTAGAATTTTCAAGTACCCATCTCAATATTTAGGTATCTATATTTTCCCCATTTATTTTAGTAATGAAATTTCCAAAGTAAACAATAAATAATTAAACTTGAGTGTCTACAACATAATTTATCTTTGATAGGATACTCCAATTGTGTAGGTTACTCATTTTAGAAAACCCTACAACAACACATCAAGTAATAAGTTTTTCATATTTTAAATTTTAACAAGCTTAAGCTTAAAAATTGAAAAAGTGAAAAAGTGAGAAAGGAATGAGTTCAAATATATGGATATGAAACCATATTAATTTTTAACCTTTGAAATATGGTGAAGCATTATTTAAATTTATCCCCTTAATGAATCACATAGTGATATGGTTCCTTATGTTGAACCAATGGAAAATTTAGAGTGATCAAGTCCTAATGCTCAATAAATAATCAATCCATTGAGTTGGAAAGATGCATATTATAATTCTCATTAATGGGAAATAATAATTAATTTACTAATAAAAATAAGGTGGAAACATTATGTATTTTATATAAGTGATACCAAGGCCTAAATTATCACTAGATTCAAATATTAATCAACTATAACAAAAGATGGAACCACAAAATGGGTTTTATAGAAGTAATTCCTATAGATATTAAAATCTGATTTTTATAACATATCAATATTTTATACCTTAAAATACCTATTAAGGATCCATCTTTCAGTTCTATATCTTCTTGTTATTGAAAGGTTTGCATTCACCATCTCATTATGTATATTTGATTATATTATGGTCTAATCCTATCATTTATGATAACCCATATCTTCTGCACTATAAATAATTCTTAAAACCTGATAAATATCCTTCATTGTCAATTTTAGATCTTCAACAACTTCATAGCCTATTGGACATGTGCATCAATTTAAGTGTCCAAATTATTATCAAGTGTCTAGTCCTAAAAATTCATTTAATTTGAAATTATTTTGAATCTTATGGGTCAGCCCATATATTTTATTTAACCCTTTCATGATATATTTTTAAAATGTGTGGTATAAATAAAAATATAATACTACTCAATATTCATCTAGAAAGTACCAAACAAGCACCTATTCAATCTCACTCAATTTATTTCACAACTGAGTTATATTGTCTTATACTCTCTTATTTTCATATCAATTAGTTTATAGGTGTGAAGCACTCAAAGAGAAACCCATGATTAATATTTTTAAAGTTACAATATAGAATATATCATTCACTTGCATATAATATATTTCACCCTTGTGAACACACAAGCCAACACCTAGGGGAGAAAGATATATGTCTAAGACCCTCCTTGGAGTATTGGATATGTAATAAATTATCATAGATAATGGGGTTCTTGAGGTTAGCTCAAAACCATAAGGCCACTAACCCATTTTTGGAAAGGTATAAAGACCTAAGGTGAAAAGTTAGGGTTTGATACACATACATTCATAAAAAAACATGTGCATGTGAATAAATGACATAAACATAAAGGTGATAAAACTTACAAGTATTAATGTGGTAACTTTTCAATACATTTAATATTTCATTCATGACATTTACATTGAGATCAAGATAAAATAATTAATGTAAGTGTCCTTAGGATAATGCAAGTATCCAAGCCTCTAAAAATAATATTTCTAAATATGATGACTAGATCCTAATCTTGTCCCTACTTGTTTCCACTTCTCTACTTATAAAATATTCATGTGCATTTATAGATAAGATAGGTATTAAGTCCTTTTTGTGTTTATGCAAGCAAACTACTATTTTGAGTGTAATTTTTATATTTAACAAAACTTGCTAATTTAATTCAAAATATTTAATTATTTGAGTTTTCAATCAATTAGCCTTCTCTAGAATAGTTTTTTTCATTCTTATGTATAGAATATTCTAGCCCTTTAACCCTATCCCCACACTTATAAACTTATGGTTAAACATTTGGTGACCTTGGTGAAAAACACAAGTTTGACATAGGTTTATAATATTAAAAGCATATTTAAATTTATTATAAAGGAATAAATCATGTCTAATAAAGATACATCTATTACTTATTTCATTTCACAATATATGATGGTAATAATTTATTGTTATTTCCTATAAATTGATAAATTAATCAAATATATAATCTAATGGAGTAACCAAATTGGTCAACATAAAGAGAGTGTTTTAAAAAAATATCAAAATTTAATCCCTCTTTACAATTATTGTTGTAACAATATTGAATCTCTTCCTCCTCATCACCATAAGGAGGGTGATAGATACCACCCCTCTAACTAATTCCAATATATCACTTTTATAAGTGGTAAAGTGGCCCATTCTATGGTTTCAAATTAAGGTAATAAATATATCAGTGTTTAAACCCCTCCACCTCCCACATCTCTTCTACATGGTGTGTTTATGCATATTAAATCCAAAACACCTAGGGATTGTGCTTGTAAAGCCATAAAATATTAAATAATCACTATTATTAAGTTCATTTAAGAGTTATAAATAATTAAAGTTCAAATATCACATTATTGGAAAATCAAATTACATACCTACAATACTGTTAATCATGTGTTTGCATCTTCATCTAGCAATGTTATAACAATGTTTCATAGCCAAATGAAAATCTACAAAATAATAAATCTATTAAAAGTGATTAAAATATTATACCAAAGTCTAATAAGAGTTAAAGTGAGATTATAATATAAATTATCTAAAACAAGGTGATGAAAATACGTCATCTACATAATATAAAGAGATTAAAACACTATTATGCATATCATAGTATGTATGGGCATCATACAAATTATTGTCTAGATTTTAAGCACAAAATAAAAATAAAAATAGGTAGTGGTGATCCTATAATATATACATAACTCAAGTAATCCAATCACATTACAAGTACCTCTCCTAAAAACACAAGTGTATAAAAAACAAATATGGATACCAAAGGATAACCTAGATTAAAAACATTTACAAATGAATAAATTAGAGATAAAAGATTAAAAAAGGTAAAGATAAACTAAATAATGTTACAAAGATATCAAGATGAAAAAGATAAAAATATACCTATCAATAATGATACTCAACTTTAAAAACAATATGGTTTTGGAAAACAATATTTAAAACACTTTGGTTATCATGGTCAAGGTTTGGGAAAACATTCGCAATATATCACTCATCCCATCTCCATACATGATCATAATGATTATAAAGGGTTGGGATATATTGGAAATAATAATGCAAATCATTCAAATATGCACATTAATTTTTTTAATTCAAAATAACAAGAACTTACAAGTGGAAACATGTCTAAGGAAAATGTATAAACATAACAAGGAAAAAAAACTTGAAATAAGAATGGATACAAAATGAACATTTAAAAATAAATCAAGACCTACATCAAAAGGATAATGTTACATGTATCTATTCATATGAAATAATTAAAAATCATTACTCAAAGCATAAAATAATTTAAATTTTCATATATGGAAAGAAAGGTCAAAATATCAAAGTTGACCCAACTTATGAATTTAATTTATATTTCTATAAATTATTTACATCTCTAGGATATGGCATGGAACATGTGAATAAAGATAATGCATATGTTTTTTGTGTTACATATATTCAATGTAATTCCACACTTGGATCTAAATAATACAATATTTCACTACATATTAGTCCATATTTGACTAAATGTAATGCTAAACTCAGAAAACCACGGTTACTACCGACAAAGGAAAATATCTCTAAAGAAAACATATCACATCTTAATTTCTCTCTAAGCTAAATAATCTATTTAATCTATGGATTATTATGGTTTATTCTTTGATTAATTAATATTTAATTAATCTTGACAACATATGCTAATTATGGGATAGTTTTTTTGGTTACTTTACATGATTAGATGCTATGAGTTAGTGGTACTTTTATATTTTATACTTTGTGATCATGTTTCAATAGTTATAAAACATTATTTTATGGATATAATGATTTTTTGGGCCAACTACTTTCATTGGAATGAGGTGAATGTAGGACAAATTCTTATTTGAGATCATGATGGAGGGAGAGCATCATCGAAGAGGGTGGTCTAGATGAAGATGTTGGGGGAAGATAGAGAATGAATATAGAAACCCTTGAACACACCACTTAGTATATCATGTTTCATAATTGTTTGATATGGATAGTGTAGCATGTTTTATGTACTTTTAATTTAGATGATTATTAATATGCTTTCTGGTATAATATTGATTTCAAATGATGATTGTGCTGATTATATGATTTATTTCACTAATTTTATGATATTACATAGATCATATTATTTGGATAAATGAGATAATTTTGTTTTGTTTATTTATCTCACTACCTTATTATGTATGGCTTTATGGTAAAACATTATGATGTTGTGATGGATTCCACAATCATTAATTAATCTATAAGTTTTAGATAGTAATAGTTAAAGGTTATTATTATGATATTATATTATAAAATCAAATGATAAAATCATTATTTTTATAAGATACTATATTTGATTAACTATTTATTTTAAGGATTTATATCCATAATATATAAATGGATATATTAATGTTAACCACTTAATGATTATAGAAACCATTCTAATCATTATATATGTTTTTGGATAGTATTTCAACATTAAACTCTAGTTTAAATACTCCTAATTGAATTTCCAAGTTATATAATCATTATTATGTCTATTCATTGCATGAGAATACTCTATTCATTAACTAGTTGATAGTCTCACATGGAATAAGATATAGGGGTTTTGTGACTTTTTTGATTTATATGGTCGATGACAGATTGTTAAATCATTATGATGTGAATTTGATAAAGGAATATAATATGATTAATTAGGTATTGGATAGAAGCATCCAGATGATTAGGTTAGTAATCATCCATTGAATCTATTTAAGCAATGTTTGGGATAAAATTATGGGGTTTGATGTGTTTGCATGGAGGTAGAATGTGAGTTAGTTAAGCTACCTAAGCATGCATATTCTTGAGTGAGTTTAATCTAATGAAGAGTGTGGAGAAGTGGAAGGAAATGGGTGATGAAAGGATAACAAGAAGAGAATATTGGGGTTGTGAATGACACATGAATCAAAACATATTGAGAGGAGAAGCTAGAAGGTGGAGAAGAGAAAAACTACAAATAAGAAGGATTTGGTTCAGCTTTATTTGACATACATACATTTTACCAGGTTAGTTATGTAATTCAAATAATTTTTTATGATACTTTTTATGAATAAGTGTTCAAATTTCTTTGGGTTATTGGTTTTTCAACTGATTATAGATTTGGAAATTTGTAGAGGGTTGTTTATAGAGCCTTGTGGAGGGTTCAACCTCCACATAACCCTATATCTAACCTAGCATAACCTAAGAAGATTGGGATTGGAACAATAGGTCTTAGACATGATATAAATATGAATTTTAAACTCTATTCTATCCTTCCTAAGCAATTCAAATATCACTATTCAAAATGGGGAATTATCTTGTTGGGTTAATAATTTAGCTTGACCTATTTCTCTTGAACAAGGTTGTTATATATTATTTTTGGTATTTTAAAACCTATAATCAAGAACATTTATCTGTATGATCATTAAAATTTTAAATCAATCAAAATTTTGGGTTAAGAATTTGGATTTATAGGGATTATATATATATATATCAAATAAGTGTATTGATATAAATATATATCTATGTTTATATATACAAATATATACTATAAGTATACATAATTATATGTAATCATAATTAATTGAACATATTAAGGTGTATTATATATATATATATATATATATATAATACACCTTAATATGTTCAATTAATTATGATTACATATAATTATGTATACTTATAGTATATATTTGTATATATAAACATAGATATATATATATATATATATATATATATATATATATAATTATGTAATCATAATTAATTGAACATATTAAGGTGTATTATATATATATATATATATATATATATATATATATATATATATATATATATATATATATATATATATATATATATATATATATAATACACCTTAATATGTTCAATTAATTATGATTACATATAATTATGTATACTTATAGTATATATTTGTATATATAAACATAGATATATATATTTATATCAATACACTTATTTGATGAATTGACACACTTTAAATGTGACTATATAATATATGTTTGTGTATGTGTATGTCTAGACACACACACACACACCCATATTCAACTATCAAAATTAAAAGTGGTAATAATTAGTTAAATTTCTATGTGACTGTATGAATTAAATATAAATGATGAAGCTATTTGTTTGGACAATTGAAGGATATGGATTTAGATAGTTTTATTTGGATTGTATTCAAGTGAAAGTATATGACTAGGCTTAAATTATAGTTAAACTCTAAAATTGTGTTATGAGATCATGTATTTTCCATAATTATTTAAATTTGGAATTGAAAATGTTCTACATATTCATCTTGTGTAACCCGTGTATGGGTAGATGAGTAATGTGACTATATAATGTGCATTTGATTTTATGAAAGTATGTATATAAGGTAAACTTGTATAGAATTGACTATAGAGGTTATTTATATTATTAAACTTTGGATTTACCTATGTATTATTGAACTATGTACAAGTTTGTATAGCCCATAGGGGGACTAGGTTTATGGGTTCATTTTCATAATTGTATTATTTATTTGGTTTTGTGTTGTAGTTGTCTTATTCGGCCAAAATTGAGATGATACAAATGATATTCAAGTAGGTATTCAACTATGTGCTAATTATTGATTTTTTAATACTTGAATTGGGTAAAGGTAAATGTGTTTTATTATATTTACACTTGTTAATATTATTCAATTTGTAAAGCTTAAATGATTGTTTATATTTAGATGATTATAATGTGTTGATGAATAAATGAGGACAGAGATTGGATTATACAATTTTGTGTGTTTATTTATCATGGGCAATGGAATTTCTTAGTTTATTGAAAAAGGTTATGGGGCCTTTATATGTAAGCTAATTTTATACTTCATGTATATAGTATACTCTAAGGTGAATGATAGTGGATGCCATCTTAGTAATATAATTTATAAATGAAGTATGTATAATGTATTTATATGTATGAATTAATATATAAATATATATTAATACATACAATTGTGTTATAATTGTTATTATTATAAAAGTGAATAATTGATTCTTGTTTATATTTGATTAGTATAAAAGCATTATACTATTTAAATATAAAGAATTCAATGTATTTATGAGTTTAAAAAAACATAATTGTATGTATGGACTAGCTATTGTTATATGTTGAATATGAATAATTTATTTAACCAAGGTTATAATATTATTTTGTGGAGAAATAATATTATAAGTTTGTTAGTGGTTAAATTAAATAGAAGTCTAGATAAACATTAGTTTGATTGTATGTTATATTGAGGACTATTTTTGAATTCTATTTATTATAATAATAAACTGGATGCATGGATTCATTTCACTTCATTTTATCGACTAAATAATGTTTGTGATATTTTTTTACTTAGCATAATTTTGTTTAGTTATAATGAAATATTATGAATCTATTAGTTCTTATATTATTATAATTTATTTTACCAAATCTTGCATTCATGACCCTAATTAAAAAGTGGAGTTTAATGGCTTAATTAGTGTCATCAATGTAAGATAAGGTGTAATCTGATCAAGTGGTGTGTATTAATTTGATTGATCTTAGAGATCATTTATTATTGAAAACTTTAGCCAAAGTAATATTTAATAAACATTATCATTTCATATGTTGATATAGTTTTCATACTTACACAATATTATATTAGAATGGATTTATTTATGGTACACATTATGTATTAGATATATTCAATACATAGGTTTCAGTTTATTACTTTGGATTCTTGCATTGTCATTATATACCTATCTATGAAGGGTGGGCCATCCCATTGTTTGGGAGATAGCGTGAGGGATCTAAGGAGTGTAATTGGTGTGGAAAAGTGCTCAGATGATGCTCTCATGGAGTAATATACTTGAGACTACACTTGAGATTACATATTGATACTTGAGTTTTGGAGACTTTATTCATAGGAGATTTATATCATGTTTGATCATTTGAGATATTTTATGTGTTGCTAAAAACTATAATATTTATTCATTATACTTATATAGAAGTGGCTATAATGTTGTATTAGTCTTGACTAAATTTATACTATTTTATTTATGTTGAGATGAAATATTTATGGTTATTAGATATTTTTCATGATTTATTTATCTATTCATGGTGATCCTTAGTTAATTGCATTAGCTATAACCTTAATGGTTAGATAAATTAATACAATTAGTTAAATATCACTATTTATGTTTCCCATCATGAAATCTATATGTTAAAAATGTGTATTTAATTTTTTAAAAACTTATTAGAATATTCTAGTAAAACCCAATGGGGTTGTTTCATTATGGTATCAGAGTTGAGGCTCAAACTCTAGGACTTAATGTGTTTACTAATGCAAACGTATTCTCCTAATAAACAAGAATAATGAGATACATGATAGATGAGGAGGTGAGGGTAATTATAATATTAAACCCCCTATTGATCCAAATTAGTTTGTAGTTGAGCCATATGTGAAGTTAGATCAAATCCTCATAACCATGCAATATACTAGGGACCAAATTGTAACCCTAGAGAAGGAAGTGCATAGCCATGAAGAGGAGAATGATCATAAAGAACTTTAAGAGAACCTAATGATTAGGAACATAATCAAGAGAAGATGCATGAAGAGGTACCCAAGATGTGGGAGCTTGAGTGGCTTCAAAATTAGCATGTGACATGAAAAATGTGAATCTACCTAAGTTATGTGGAAATATATTGGGGGATGGATATGAAGCATGGCTAATAGAAATGGATAAGTATTTCAAGATTCAAAATTATTGCAAAGTCATGAAAGTAGTCTTAGGAGCTTATTAGTGACCTGGTGGGCAAATAAGAAGCTTGAGATGAACTTAGACTCAACCACTACCATTTGGTAGAAGTCTATGACACTATTTAAGTCATGTTGTCTTCCATAGTTATACTTTAACCAAAAGCTTATATATTTATATAATCTTAAGTAAGGGGATTCTTTAGTGAATGAATACTTGGATAAATTCAATAATATTATTAAGTATGTACCTCAGTATCAGATAGATGAGAGGTTTAAAATTAGTGAATTCTTCATGAGATTGAAACCCCAAATAGTTTATGAAGTAAATGTGCATGGTCCATCTACCATGGATTAGGTATTTGAGAAGGTGGTAAAATAAGAATAGGAACTAAAATCTATTACCCAAGTTAAAGATAAGTTTAAAAATAAATTTATAATTTCTAAACCAACTTTAATAAAGAAGAACTGGAAGCAGAGGAGTGGAGATTCCAATGGTCAGTTCAAGAATCAAAGCACTAAGTTTAATAGTGGTTTAGGGAACAAGAAACTTGGTAATGGTTTTGATGGTGGTTCTTAGGGAAACTAATAGTCTGAGAAGAAAGGACTAGTTGGAGGTTACTTCATTTGTTGAGGTGACCACTTTGCTTGAGAATGTCCTCAGGACAAACCAAAGATTAAGGGTTCAACTTATCATCAAGGTACATTTTATTAATGAATTCATGAAAGTATTGACAATAAATATAATGAGCATCAAGCTTCACCCATTGAACTATCAAGTATTTTATTTGATCATATAGGTTGTATTTTAATCAATACAGGAGCTAACAACGTTTTATTTATCCTAGAATGCTTAGAAAATTATCTAGAAAGGTTGGAGTATTGGCAAACACATGGTTGGTACAATATGGGAATGAGTCAAAGGTCAAAGTTAAAAATTGTCTATTCAATGCATAGATTAAGTTTCCTATGTTTACTATGGTAGTGGATATTTGTGCTGCACTATTGGGATCATATGGTGTGATTCTAAGAGTCAATTAGCTTGCAAAGCATAGAGACAAGGTTGTTTGGTTTCTGAATAAGGTTGAGTTTCAAGATGATTTCAAAATTTAGACACAACTTTAGGGTGAGAAAAGGGAGTTGAAGATAAGGAAATTATTTTCAATTCAACTCAATAAATCTCAAAGGAAGGGATGTCAAGAATTTATCATTAAGATAATTGAGATGGAAGAATCTAAGGAACCATCTATTTAATATTATCCTTTTTTGAAAAACATCCATGTCATGTTTCTATCATGAAAACCACTAAATTAGTTGAGTAAAAGGCACAAATTTAGGATTTTTTGATGAAAGGTCTGCTTTGACTAAGTGTGTCACCATGGGATGTTCTAGTTGTCTTCATCAAAAATAAGGATGGCACTCTATGACTATGTATAGACATTAGGATGTTGAATGAAGCAATGATAAATAACATATTTTTGTTTCCACACATTGATGATATATTTGATCAAATGTGAGGGGAAAAAATATTTTCTAAGATAAATATTAGACCAAGGTATCACCAATTGATGATCCATGAAGAGGATATTCTAATAATAGTGTTTAGGAATCGATATAGGCACTATGATTCATATTGTTACCATTTGGATTGACAAATTCTTCAATAACATTTATGAATCATATGAATAGTGTGTTAAAATATTACACAAATCATTTTGTGTTGGAATTTATTGATTATATCCTTATTTATTCTAAGGATGAGGAAAATAAATTACAACATCTAGAATTTGTTTTGAAACATTACAAAAGCATAGATTATGTGGAAAATTATCTAAGTATGCATTCTCTAAGATAAAGTGAAGTATGTAGGACATATTATATTTATAGATGGTATTTCAGTAGATCCAACAAAGATAAGACCCATAATGGAGTGGCTAAAACTAAAGAATATTCATGAGGTAAGAAATTTCATGGGATTAGTAAGATATTACATGAAATTCATTCCAAATTTCTCTAAGATAGTTAATCTGATTACCTTATTTTAGTACAAGAATTGGAGTTTCATCTAGTTAAATAAGTGTGAGTTAGCCTTTCGATAACTAAAAAAAGGCTTACTTCAACATCAGGGATAAGTGTTACTGATCCTAATGGTCAATTCTTAGTGATCATTAATGCATATAGGGATGGAATTAGAGTTCTTATGTAGGATGGTTTAATGGTAGCCTATGAGTTTATAAAACTAAATCCATACGAGGTGAATTATGCCCATCATTACCTATAACTTTTGGCAATTGTGCATGCTTTAAAAGTTTTGAGGAATTATCTATTTGGAAAATAATTTGAGCTCATGACTAATAACATGGGACTCTATTACATATTCACCCAACCAAAACAAAATTCTCATCAAAGATGATGCTTAGAGTTCTTGCCTAGATATTATTTTGATATTAACTATATCAAAGGTAAGGATAATAGAGTAGTTACTGCTCTAAGACATAGAGGTACATAGAAACCATGGCTACTATTAAGATTAATTTCAAATATAAAGTGATAAAATTATGACCATGAGATGAATTATATGATTAGGTTAGGAAAGTGTTGTTAGAGAATGCATAGAATCCTAGGTATAAGGGATTTAAAATAGAGAATGATGGTCTTTTACAATACAATGATAATATTTATGTACTTGTTAGGGAGAATATAAGGAGAATAGTGATAAACAAAATACATAGTACCCCATACTCAAGATGTTTAGGAATAACCAAAGTCATGACTGAGCTTAGACCACTTTATTTCTAGAAAGGAATCAAATAAATTCAATTGATTTTGGGTCTCATTGTATGGAATGTCAGTGTGTAAAATTTGAACATGTGCATTCAAATGGATTGTTGTATCCACATGACATACCAGAATGTAAGTGTTATATGATCAACATGTAATTTTTCTAAGGTTTGCCATTATCATGGAATAGGCATGACATAATAGTGGTATTAGCTAAAAAACTAACCAAGGTAGCTCACTTTATACTACGCAACTTGAATGATTATGAAACTATGCTTAAGAAGATATTCATAAAGTAAGTGTATTGGTTACATGGTTTTATAGAGAATATCATTTCAAATCAAGATCTAAGGATGAATTATAGGTTTTGGTTGACTCTGAATTCATCTCTAGGTATGCACTTAAACTTTAGCACTACATATCACCCACAAACTAATTGACAAATAGAATGAGATAATCAAATTTTATAAGATCTCCTTCATATGTATTCCATGGATAAAAAATACAAATAAGAGGAGTACCTTCCATTATTTTATTTTGCTTATAACAACTCATACTAATCAACATTGAATATGGCTCCATTTGAGGCATTGTATTAAAGGAGGTGTAAAACACCAATCACTTGTGATAGGTTGGAAGATAGGGTAGTCTTTGGACTTGAGATGCTTTTAGAAATGGAAGAGTAATTTAGGACAATTAGGAAGATGTTGGTTGAGGCTAATGATAGACAAAAGAGTTATGTTGATCTAAACATAACAATTAGGTAGTTTTATGTAGGTGATAAAGTGTTTTTATAGGTTAAACCTCATAAAATCTCAATTTAATTTGGGAAGTCAAAAAAAATTTCACTGAGATATGTGGGAACCTATGAGGTTTTGGAAGTGGTAAACCCTATAGCATATAGGCTTACATTTCAGCCATCTCTAGCTCTTTTTCATAATGTCTTCCATGTGTCTTATCTTAAAAAGTATATAGATGATCTTTCACATGTGTTGGATTGGAATGCTTTGTAGGTTCTAGATCCTTGAGTGGTCATTGTAGAACCAATAAGAGTAGACACTCACAAACTCCATTTATGTAATAGATAAGTGTCATAGTGAAAGGTCATGTGGACCATTACTCTAAGAATAGTACCACTTGGGAGGACTATGATGAGTTTTATAAGTTTTTTCAACATTTGTTTGCTTGAATTGATACTACATATTATATTATTTCTACTGAATAATGTTTTAAATTATAGACTTGTGTTTGAATAAATGTCATCAAGATGATGACCATATTTGGGAGGGAAGGATATCACATCCTAATTTCTCTCTAAGATTAATAATTTGTATAATCTATGGATTATTATGGTTGATTAGTTGATTAACTAATATTTGATAAAGTTTGATGTCATATGTAAATTATGGGATAGTTTGTGTTGCTTAATTTACATGATTATATATTATGAGTTAATGGTACCTTTATATTTTGTGATTTGTAATAATGTTTGATTAGCTATAATATGTTATTCTATGGATATAATGATGTTTCCCTTCATTGGTGTGAGGTGTATATAGGACAAATTTTTCCCTCAGATCATTATGGAGAAATATTATCATTAGAGAGGGTGGTCTATATGAAAAGGTTTGGGTATGATAGAGAATGAATTTAGAAACCCTTTCACACACCACTTAGTATATTATGTTTCATAATTGTTTAAAGTGGATAGCATATCATGTTTTATGTACTTTTCCTTTAGATGATTATTAATATACTTTTTGATATAATCTTTGTTATTGATAATTATTGTGTTGATTATATGAGTGATTTCACTAATTTTGTGATCTTATGTAGCTCATTTTGTTTCCATAAATGAGTGAATTTGTTCATGTTTATTTTTATCACTACCTTATTATATATGGATGTATAGTAAAACATTATGATGTTGTGATAGGTTCCATAATCATTACTTGATCTATAATTTTTAGATAATATTAATTGAAGATTATTATTATGATATTATATTATAATATCAAATGATAAAAGCAATATTTTTAAAAGATATTATGTTGATTAACTATTTATTCTAAGGATTTATATTAATAATATATAAATGAAAATATTAATGTTAGCTATTTAATGATTTTAGAAACCATTTTTATCACTATATTTATTTGTGGATACCATTTCAACATTAAACTCTAGTCTAAATATACCTAGTTAAATTACCAAGTTAAATAATCATTATTGTGTTTAGTCATTACATGGGAATACTTTAGTCATTGACTAGTTGATTGTCACACATGGAATTAGGCATAGGTATTTTTTGACTTTTGTGGCTTAGATGGTTGATGAAAAAATTGTTAAATCATTTTCATGTGGATTTGATAAAGTAATATAATATGATTAATTATGGATTGGATAGAAGAATCGAGATTATTAGGATACTAATCATCCATTGACTTCAATTAAGTAACATTTGGGAGAAAATTATGGTGTTTTCTATGTTTTCATGGAGGTGAACTATGAGTTGGTTAAGCTACATGGCATGAATATTCTTGAGTGAGTTTAGTCTACTAAAGAGTATGTAGAAGTGGAAGGAAATAGGTGATAGAAAGAGAATAGTGTGGTTTTGAATGACACATGACTCTTGTCATAATTAGAGGAGAAGATAGAAGGTGGAGAAGAGGAGAACAAGTGAAAATAAGAAGGATTTGGCTTATCTTTATTTTACATATATATGTTTCACTAGGTTGGTTATTTAATTTAAATACTTGTTTATGATACCTTTTATGAATAAGTTTTCAAATTCCTTTGGGTTACTAGTTTTTAAATTGTTTATAGATTTGTAAATTTATAGAGGGTTGTATATAGGGCCTTCTAGAGGGCTTGGCCTCCACAAAACTGTATATCCAACCCAAGGTAACCTAGGAAGGTTAGGCGTGGAAGAATAGGTCTTAACCATGATATAAATAGGCTTTTAAAAGTCTAGTATATCCTTCCTTAAGAATATAAATACCATTTTTTAGAAAGGATAATTACCCTATTGGGTATATATACAATTTGGCTTGAGCTATTTGTCTAGAACCAAGTTGATATATATTATTTTGGATATTTTGAAACATAGACTCAAGAAGATTTTTATATATGATCATTTGAATGTTAAATTAATCAAAATTTTGGGTTAAGAATGTGCATTTATAGGGATAATGTGTGTGTGTGTGTGTGTGTAGACACACACACATACACACTTGATTATATTTGGTTAATTTTGATTACATATAATAATGTATACTCTTTATTATATATATATATATATATATATATATATATATATATATATATATATATATATATATATAGACACACACACACACACACACACACACACACACACACACACACACACACACACACACACACACACACACATACCATTACACTTTTTTGATGAATTAAAAAACATTAAAAGTGACTATGTACATATATATTCATGTGCGTGTGCGCGCACACCCACACTTATATTCAACTATCAAACTTGAGAGAGAGAGAGAGAGAGAGAGAGAGAGAGAGAGAGAGAGAGAGAGAGTCTACACACACACACACACACACACCTCTGTGTGTGTGTGTGTGTGTGTGTGTGTGTGTGTGTGTGTGTGTGTGTGTGTGTAACTATAATCATTAGTCAAACTTTTATGTGACTATATGAATTACATTTAGATGATGAAGTTGTTTGTTTAGACAATTGGAGGATATGGATTCGATTAGTTTTATTTGGATTAGATTTAAATAAAGTGTAAGGATTGGCCCTAAATTATAGTTAAACTATAAAACTAGGTTATCATATCCTATATTATTCATAATGGTTTAAATTTAGAATTGGGAATGTTTTGCTTAGTCATCTTGTGTAACTTGGGTATGGATAGATGAGTAACATAACTCTAAAATGTGAATTTGATTTTATACAAGTTGTAGTCATATAAAATTTCCAAATTTGTAGTTTGAGTGTGGCTTGTGATACCCCAACCATAGGTCCTTTTTTCATGCTTTTACAATCCTTCTAGACACCTTTTTTCTCAATACTAGTCATTTGAAAGCTTCTAAATGATCATTTCACCTCAGCTAGGTAGTATTCCCCATACTAATATTATTCCCCTATGTCTTAATCCTATAGGATAGATCACCCCATTTTGACTATATCACCCTATAGTGAAGTGTCCCATTTTTGGTAGTCCTATCCATTTATACTTTAAGCCCCAATGGTTAATTCCATCTAGTCCTTATCCTTGATTAGGTTAACCTAGCATGAATACATTTGACCCATGACCAATTTTTCCCTATAAAATCCCTCTCAAAGCTCATTTACAATGTATGTGACAAAACTTACAAATAAAACAAGAAAATAAACAAAGCACTAAGGCAAACTTCCCTATTCTTTCTACATAATCACCCAACACAGCTACAAACATACTCAAATCCTCATACCAGTACCTAGCCACCTAAAAAACTATCAATTTGGCATTTTGCATCCACATCACACTATTTCACAAAGCACATTAGGTGGGAGAATGACATATGGCTTGATCCTACTTCAGAGTACTAGTATGTAGGTAGTGTGCCTACATAAGGGGTGTGAATTTCACATTTAGTACATCTTTCACACTAACCCCCCTCTTTCTCAAGTGACTCAAATATGCTTTTATCAAGCATGATGAAGGGTTAGGGTTTAAAGATAAAATCATCTCCATAATGAGTTTCATTGATAACTAGTGCTTGATTTTTCATAGGCACACTAACACAGGCATAGGGAAATTACTTAAAATGTTTTAGGTCTTTCAGATTAGTTTGGATAATAGAAATAGGAATGGAAAATAGTGTTGGACACTAAAGCATCCAATTTTTTATTCTTCTATTCTTTCACCCAATGAAATCTAGATTTAAGTATATGACACCTTCCCAGTCCTACACAACCATTTTCAACCTTTGTATCAATTGTCTCAATCTATTTTCTAGCTAAGTTATATTTTATATTATTTATTGCTATTTTTAGAAAGGTGAACAAGATAAACAATTACCCAAATTAGGACTATATTTATTTATATATTCTTTACTTATTTATTAGTCCAGACCCTTAACTAAAATAGAAATAAAACTCTATTATTCCAAAATAAGTAAAATCATTTGGTGAACTTGACTTACTTTGTTTGTGCATAAAAAACTTAGAAACTTAGGTTAAATTTTTTGCCAATTTTAGCAATACTTTTATGTTTTTTCTTGTATATATAAATTAGAATTTCATATTTAATTTTTTAAAATTCACCATAGTAATTTTAGAAATTAGTGTTTTCAAGCCCTAGTAGAATATACTAGGTCCCTATATTTTTGGAGGTATCACCTTACATGTTAGTGAGCTTCTTATCCTTTTATGCATATTCCAGTTCACTATTATTCAAAGCCTAGATTACATTTATTTAATATTTTATTTCATTTTCAAGTTGTTTTCCTTATGCCACCTTATCTACTTCAATCTCTTCTTTTGAGATGAAGTGCAAGACTTAGTGGCAACCCTCCTGGATTCACCTAGATTCCTCTGGCCCATCCATATACCATGGATAAACAACTAGCTCAATTTCCTACTATAGATCCTACACATCCATATTACACTAATTTCCATGAGGATAATTTTGACAATGAGCAGTATGAGAATAACAATGATGATTTTCACACTAATGTTCATCCTCCACCACATGGGGTTAATGATCCAGTTCCACCTATTATTGATAATTATGTTATCATAAAAAAATATTTGATTCTATAGAATCCTAGACAGAGACTTAGAGAACAACCCCAAGATCATGCCATTATCCTACAATCTATCATGGAACTTAAAAAGGCTAAGCAAGTTGATTATTCCATTCTTTTAGAATAACTAGTTGTAAATAACAATATGAGGGCAAATTTATCTCAACAACCCCCTATATCATCCCAACCTTCCTATATGGCCACTAGTTATGACTAGTACATCTTTGTCTCCTAATGTGGTTGCCCTTGTGTAAGATATTAAATCTCTTGAATCCAAGGTGTTACATCTTGATCAAGGTGCCTCTAGATCAACATAGGATTTAGAATCTTTTTCTCTACTTCATACACCATTGTCATGCCATATTGCTTCTACACCCTTGCCATAAGGTTTTTTTCAACCCAAGCTTACTTTATATGATGGCAAGGGTAATCTAGAGACACACTTGAGATATTTTCATGCAACATACTTGGACTATGTATCAAATGACTAGTTACTAATCAAGATATTTACATAGAATTTAAAAGATTATGCTCTATAGTGGTTTTATAGTCTACTAAATTAGTCATTTACAGAATTCAATCCTTTAGATAACATGTTCCTATCTCATTTCAACATTAAGAAATGTGACAAGGTTTCTTATGCCTAAATTGCATAAGAAAAAAAGGTCAAATGAACATCTCAAAGATTATGTTCTTAACTATAAGACTATCATGAATAAAATGACTATCCACATGGATGATAAAAAATTACAAGATTTATTCAAACAGAGTCTTCTACCAACTTTTCATGAGTCAATAATGTTCAAAATGTTTTCTTCCTTCACTAAGTTATGTCATACACTAAAGAAAAGGGAATTCAAATTACTTTCAATGGGAAAAATAAATTACACAAGCATATCAAAAATAATAAACAAGATTCATAGTAAGGTCCCACAAAAAGTAGAACTTAATGATAGGAAAAGTAAAAATCAACCTATACTTAATGTGGCTTTAGAGCACCCTCAATGAGTGGTTTTATTAGTGCCTCCTTGGTAATCCTTTACCAATTGACCAGTATCTCCAACTAGAGTCTTATAGTAGCTATTAGAGTGTAATGTGCTATCTCTCCCTCATATTTGGGAAGTTGATATGAAAAAGCCTCTTCTACATGGATATGATCATAATGCATTGTATGATTTTCATAGGGCACCAAGCCATGCAATGAATAGACGCATCAATTTTTGACATAAGATATAGGACTTTATAGATGGCAACCTTATTAATCTTAGCACTCTAATTAAGCCTCCTCATGCAAAACAAACATAGGATAAGGCTCTAAAAAGTTTCTCACATCCTTTCCCACATAATTATAAATAAGAGATAGGGACACATCAGTTGTTCACCATGCATATCATGCACACCCTCCACTAGCTATATACTAGGAACCTTCAGTTGAGTCATAGACTTTGAGAAACATGATTGGTGTGTATAATTCTAGAGTTATAACTAGACCTTTGATCTCTTTTTTAGATATAATATATTTGAGTATGCTTCATATTACTATGTACTCTTTAGCAGAGCCTACATTGATCACCATCCCATTCATAGTGTTCTCATAGACAATGGATTCAATATAAACATGTTCACTATGACATTACTTCAGCATTTGGGATATTTAGAGTAGGATATCACCTTGATGGACATAGTTATTAGTAGATTTAGTGGGAACATATATAGTTCATTGGGTAAGATTATACTTCCTCTATAGGTTGGTCCAACACATGTGGCCACACCATTTACTATTGTTGTCAATTTAAGTGTCTTCAACATGTTGCTTGGTTGACCATGGATGCATAAACTTTATGCAATAACTTCTATAGTTCATAGATGCATGAAATACATTCATGTTAATTAGGTTGTTATAGTTGGTGGAGTCCATATGAGTTACCATTCCTCACTTAAAAGCCATCTCCTACTCTGTAGTCATTATTTTTAGCTCTTCCACTAGCTACAGTTCTTCCTCCAATTGAGATTTAGACATAGTCAAGGCATCCCTGACTAGCACAAAGAGTTAATACACTTCCACGAAGGCCTCTCTTAGAGTGACCACTAAATAAGTGATAGTTTCAAGACTCTAGATAGTTTTCATCTACAATATTCACACCCAAGTTAGTATCATTGAGGTCTCATGCATCTACACATAGAGCACATTTTCAAAGATCTTCTACTACTAGATGGGTCTATAAGAGCCCCATAGTTGCATCCACTTTTTAGAGTTATAGGGGGACCCCACAATCAATTTCCACTACAAATATTTCAAAGCACTTACAACATACATAGCTTTTAGAGTCATAGTCTCATCCCTTCCATTGTGCTTCATGATCACACATGAAGTCTATCCTTAATATAGGACACCATGATAGGGAGTCTCTTATGAGACTCATTAGTCAGTATCATTTCTTCTCAGTCTTTCTTGTACATAATTTCTTAGCTTACTTGTACATAGTTTCTTTTCACTTTCCTGTAAATAATTTCCTTATGATTACTTTTACATAGATTATTTAAAAATACCAAAAACAATACAATATTACAAAATACTACAAACAATATAACATGTCAAAATACAAAAACATTCAAATAACTCAAAACACCAAAATAAATTCAATTATATACGTTATCCATTCTTTACATTTCTACTACCATGCTAGACTTACATTTTGCTATTATATGCTACTATTTGATGATTTATCTATATTAGCATGCTTTAATTGATCTTATTTAAATGTCTACATTAACACCCATATCCTTGATTACTTCAACCTACCCATTGAGGGGGCATCCTAATTTTACATTCGAGACATACATCGACATATATACCCACTAGGGTAATCTTCTACATGACTACACCATCTAGGTTATGTCATTTCTACACCATACACTCTAGTTATAATGTTGACACACATTACTTACTAGCTTACATAGATTATTATATTGACACTCACTAGTATATAGCACTTATGTATTTCCTTGCATCTACCTAGTCTTGTACTACATATTTTGCATACTTTCACTTTTTACTTTGATTAGTCAGATGTGATAGTATTTTCAGCATTTACATGTCTTCCTTTCTTTCTTTGAGTATCTAGATGTGATTGCATTTCTCAGTTCCAATTTTATTACTTGTGTGTTCTTTAGGACATTTACCAATGTCCTTGTGGCCCTCATGCCAATCTTTCCTATTTACAATTATATGTGTATGCATGCATTTGAACATGTCTTGTATACTTATTTTCACAATTTGAGTGACATGTGACCATGTCCCTTGTTTTCTTGGCCACTTGGCCTCTTTTTTATTCTTCTTGCTTCTTGCCTTACGAGCTTATTTTCTTGTTTTCTTATTAGTTGTTTGCAATTCCATGATCCACATCATGCATTATCTTACCTTATTGGATGCCATGATGTAAATCATGCTCTGTACCTCCTTGACAGCTAACCAAATTTCTAGTTTTAGTTTAGTATATTGCACATGTTATTACATTGTTACATCTATCTAGGCATACCCTTGCTGATCTAACAATCTCCAATACAAACTATGTTATATTTTGAGACATCTTTTCGATTATCATTGATATATCATGTATCTCAAAGCATAACACACTTGTAGGGCTATTTATTTTAAGGTAAGTCATTGTGGGGTCTTTATTCCTATCCTCAAAAGAGGGGAAAATAAATGGGGGTTTTGTCATAGATATAGGAGCCCTTTACTGGTCAAAAATTAGTTTTTAGAACACTCAAAATAATAATTAGAGTTCAAAGCATGTAGAATAGACCAAAAAAATAGTGACAAACATAAAACAATCATATGAAATAATTAAGGGCAAGAACACCCAATTTAGACTACACTACCCTATGACAAAGTGTCCACTTTTTAGTGCTCTTGTCCAAATAACCAAAAACCTAGAATTTCTAGAAAAAGACAAAAAAGTAAGGTCAATTACAATTTTGTCAACTACAATTCAGTTTAGATTGGGTAGTTTCAGTACAATTTTAATCATATTATCTATATATAAGGGGCATAATGCATCGCATGATGTCTCTCGCTTCCAGTTTTAGATTGGGCAATTGGTACAACTTCTTGATCAAAATGCATGTTATAAACACTAATGATTAGGGACAATGTGCATGGCACATTTGCCTTATTTTCTTTCCAATTCATCATATTACCTAGATATTCTCAATAGTTACATGCATTATTCCAGTTATAGGTGGTTGGCATCATTTCAGAGTGGCTTTCATATAAGCTTAATCTCCACATTTAAGAGTGGCTTTTATATAAGCCTATTTCTAAGTTTTGCAGTGGATTTTATACAAGCCTAATATACACCTTTCAGAGTGGCCAAGATTGACCCATTTCATAGTAGACATTCGAATATCCATGCCAAATTTTCATATTATAAAGCATTCATGGGATTCATGAGCCATCTCGTACAACACACATTCATTACTGGTATCAATTCATAGTTCACTACATTGTGGGTAATGATGGATCCAAAGGACTAGTTAGTCTGTATATTCTTGAGCCACATACTCAAAGAGATTGGACACATAGTGAAAACATTAATTAACACATGCATGATCATATAAATTCAGTACATAGTGGGTGATAATGGAGCCAAAGGGCCAACCTTTGTATTCTTGAGCCACCCTTAGGGAATTGAGCACTCAGCTCTATTCATGATATTACTCTTAGTACAACACATACCCAACATCATTTATCATCACTCAACATAACTCAATATCAAAATAGGTTTTGTATTTATTCATGTACCTAATGAGGTGTATTCATTCCTTTCTATTCCTCTCTCTTTTACTGAGCCTTTGTACTTTATTATTTTAGACATATCATGTCTAGTAAGAACTGATCTACTCCTTATCTTCTCTTGTAGATTTACATTTCACACTATGATCTCTATATGCCCAATTAGAATCACACATCTTCATGGGATTCACCCTTATGGGTAAGTTCAAGTACATTGTCTATTATTCCTTTATCTTAGTATTTCACTTTGCTACACACTAAAATGAAGCGGGGGGGAGGGGAAATGTAGTCATATTAAATATCTAAATTGGTAGTTTGAGTGTGGCTTACAACACCCCATCCATAGGTCATTTTTTCATGCTCTTGTGACCCTTATAGAGACCTTTTTGCTCGTTACTAGTCATCTAGAACCTTTTGAATGATCATTCCACCTTAAGCAGGTAGTATTCCCCATGTTAATCCTATTCACCTAGGTCCTAAGTTTATAGGATAGGAGTACCCCATTTGGAATATAATGCCCCTAGAGAAGTGTCCCATTAATTATGGTCCTATCCATTTTCACCATGAGCCCCAATGGTCATTTCCATCTAGTACTTATCCTTAATTAGGTTAGCCTAGTGCAAATACATCTAACCCATGACCAATTGTTCCCTATAAAATCCCTTTCAAAGCTCATTTACAAGAGAGGTGACCAAACTTACAAAGCAATAAAGAATACAAACATATCACTTAGGTAAACTTCCCTATTCTTTGCACATAGTCACCCAACACAGCTATAAACATACTCAAATCCTCATACTAGTTCCTAGTCACCTCAAACATTATCAATTTGTCATTTTGCATCCATATCACACTATTGCACAAAGCACATTAGGTGGGAGAACTACATATGGATTGATCCCTCCTTAGAGTATTGGTATCTAGGTAGCATGCCCACATAAGGGGTGTGGATTGAATATTTAGTACATCCTTCATACCAACCACCCTCTTTCTCAAGTGACTCAAATATCATTTTATCAAGAATGATAGAAGGTTAGGGTTTAAAGATAAAATGAACTCCATAATGAGTTTTGTTGACAACTAATGCTCAATTTTTCATAGGCACACTCACACATGCACAAAAAAACTTCTTAGAAAGTTTTAGGTCTCTGTGATTAGTTTTGATAATAGCGATAGGACCAGCCAATAGCACTGAACACTAAAGCATCCACTTTTTGGTGCTCTTATCATTTTTCCCAATGAAATCTAGATTTAGGTTTATGACACCTTCCCAATCTTGCACAACCATTTTCAACCTCTATATAATTTGTCTCAATTTGTTTTCTAGCTATGTTATATTTATTCTTATTTATTGTTATTTTTGGAAAGGTGACAAAGATAAATAGTTTCACAAATCAAGACTATTTATTGTTATATTCTATACTAATTTATTAATCCAAACCCTTAACTAAAATAGGAATAAAACTCCATTATTCCAAAATAAGTTAAATCAAAAGTATGTATACCAAGTAAAATAGTAAGGAATTCATGTAAGAGTTTGGTTATTTTCTTGAACTTTGCATTCAGTTGTGTTTTATTGAACTTTGTATGAGTTTGTATCATCTATAGGGGGATTGCGTATATGGGTTTATTTACATAATTGTAATTTTTATTTGTCTTTGTGTTGTTTTTATCTTATTCAACCAAAATCAAGATGATATAAATGATATCCAAGTAGGTTTTTGACTGTGTGTTAATTATTGCTCTATTAGTACCCAAATTGGGTAAAGGTGAATATGTCTCATTATATTCGCACTTATGGATATTATTCAATTGGAACATCTTTAATGATCTTTTACATTTAAATGATTAGAATGTGTTGATGAGTAAATGAGAAATGAGTTTGAACTATAAAATTATGTGTGTTTATTTATCATGGGTATGAAATTTATTAGTTTATTGAAAAAGGTTATGGGACTTTTATATGTAAGTTGATTGTATACTTCACGTATATAGTATACTCTAAAGCAAATGATAGTGGATGTCATATTATTAGTATAATGTATAAATGAAGTATGTATAATATGTTTGTATGTATGAATTAATATATACATATATTAATACATATAATTGTGTTATAATTCTTATTATTATAACATTAAATAATTGAGGTTTGTTTATATTTGATTAGTATAAAATCATTATAATGTTTAAATATAAAACATTCCATGTATTTATGAGTTTAAATACAAAATATAATTGTATGTTATGGATTGGATATTGTTATATGAGGAATATGAAAAATTTATTTAGCGAGGGTTATAATATTATTTCATGGATAAATAATATTATTAGTTGCTTAGTGGTTAAAACAACTGGCATTCTAGATAAACATTACCCTAATGGTATGTTATATTGAGGGGTGTTTTTGGATTTTATTTATTATTGTAATAAATTGAATGTATGGATTCGTTTCACTTAATTTGATAGACTAAATGAATGTTTCTGATATTTCTATACTTATCATAATTTTCATTAGCTATAGTGAAATATTATGAATTTATTGGTTTTTATATTATTATTTATTTTACCTAATCTTGCATCGATTCCAATAAATTAATTACCACCATTAATGCAAGATAAGGGGTAATCCAATCAAGTGGTGTGTATGAATTTGAATAATCCTATAGATAATTTATTATTGAAAACTTTGGCCAAAGTAATGTTTGACCATGTTTGACTTTTTAGTCAAACTAGGGCACTTATAGGCAAAAACTTGAGTTTTAGGGTCTATAAGGGGTATAAATAGATGTTATAAGGTATTTAAAGGGTAAATTAATATCATTTCATGTTATACTACCTTTGGTTACTAGTTACCTAGGTTTATTTATCATTTTTGGGTCATTTAAGGGTCACTTTAAGTGTATTTAGTGCTTTTTACGGGTTTCTTTGGATTTGTGAAAGTTAAAAAAGCTTATGTCATTCCTCATGTGTCATTATAAGTCTTATTAAGCTAAAATAATTGAATAAATGTTAGGTTGTTCAGAAAGGGAGTAGTTTTCTTGACCAAAGAAGGAGAAAAGGACATTTGTATAGATTCTTGGGAAGTGTGCCACTTGGAAAACATTAAAATATGATTCTTCATCTTAAAAAAGATAATTTACAAAAAAATTTGATCTATAAATTCAACTTTAAAGTCAAAACCATTCATCTCTCTTTTCATCCTTCTTGACATAGTGAAGTCACTTGTAGGTTTTTGCTTAGTACAGCTATCACAGAGGGTTTCAGGAAAAATAATTTTGGGAGGTTTTTATAAAATTATATACCTTTAAATCCATATAATAATTTTGATAATTGGTTAAGTGTGCTTTATGAACCATCCCTTCAAAGTGTAATATGTAAAACTACCTATCAATCTATGCACCCTCCAAGTTTTCCTCGATTCTGAGCAAGTCCATAAAAATTGGTTTCTTAGATTGCTTTCAAAGATTTTTGGATTCATCATCTAATTTTTAAAACACTTTTTTTAATTTTTCAAGTGTTTTTTATGAGATAACCAACTCATTTTGTTGAAGGATGTAATTTTATGAGTTTTGAATAGTTTCACCATTTATAGAAGATTTGTGCTTTAGTAATGGTTACAAGGGATTATATTGATTCCTCTAAAAATTTTCTCAAGATTATATTGATACACTTTTACCTTTCATCCTTCTCCAAGGCAAAGTCATGGTTTGCAAGCTCATTCCATGTGTATGAAATAGTCCTTTGAGACCTTTGTCTACTCTTTCACCTATAGATAGGTCGTTTTCATGTTGAAGAATATGTTTTGAGGATGGTTTAAAAATTTCATTGATATATCTCACTCACTTGAATATTTCCATATGCATTTGAGGGGTTTTTAGAGCTTTTTCACAACATGTCTTGCTCTAGCTTCACACTTCTACCTATATACAACTCATTTTTTTACACAGGACCAGATGATGAAATCATCCTAAGGTGTGAAAGGATTAAAGTTTTACAACTTCTTAACATTGATTGATAAGCATTGGTATGCTTGATGAAAACACTACAAGTTCACTTTCATGGAAGATTCATATGGTTCATGTCTTTTCACTAGTGATATGTCAAGGTATCCACCTAGTGGTGGCTAAGTAGGACATCAAAATGCTCCCATGAAAGGATGGAATAAAGATAACATATATTTGAGGTTTTGATATGATCTTTAGGTCATAAAAATATTATACAAGGTGTTAAGGTGGTAGGAAAAGTATTGAACTAGTTAAGATAGATGGTTGTGCATTCAAGACCCTCATCCCTAAAGGAGTAAAATAAAGGACTAGAGGGTTCTCATGGAGATTTTTTAACACAATTGAATGGTGTTTCAAAGCATTTAGTTATGTTCACCTTGTATCCCTTAGCATGGACAATGAGAATCAAAAGTATGAGGAGATGATAACAAGTGGAGAATGGTATTTAAGAGGCCCATATATGCTCTCCAAACACTAAAAATGACCAGTATTCTCTACAGGCCTAAGTCACATGAGACCTATTGCTCCCCTAAGTAATAAAATAAATCATGATTTCAATCTTGAGTAGTATTTAGGGTGGTAATGATGTTCGTGATCTTAAGATATCATTAAAACAAGATGATTAGATGATGTCATGTCCTTCAAACTCTACTCAATCCATACATTGTGTGGAGGTTAACCTACAATGGGTAGAATACATGGGAAATGAATTGGTATAAGTTTTATGTGTCATTCAAAATACTCAAGATGAGTATAGGTATGGAATCATATTGTATATCCTTAGAGGCTCTAACATGAGTTCATGAGCATTATTACAAGTGATGAATGGATTTCACCTCAGTGTCCTATGTGATGTTTAGCCCTCTCAAGAGAAACCAATGCATAGGTAAATGAGATATGGATTTCACATTCATGATAAATGCCTAGATAGATAAACCCACACCTATAACTAGTTGTATATAAATGATATATGGAAAATAATGAGTTTTGATGCTTTGATGGTGATGAAAAGGGCATTCAAAGTGAATGCTAAGGTAATATGCATTGTGTCACCTCAAGAATTCAAAAGGGAAGATCTAAAGCATCTGCAAGGTTTAAAAATTATAACAATATTACCTAAATTATATAAAATAAGGTGTCTTAGTTACCTAGGTGATTTTGATGCCAACATTAAGTAGGTTGAGATGAACAATGGGGTTTAGTAAGATAAGTAGTTTAAAAGCATTGAAGGTTAGTCTCAGTCAGGAGTGAGAAGGATTTTGAAATTTAAATGGAGCATGAAAATAGTTTAAGATGATATAATAATTATATAAAGGGAACAAAATACCTTATAAATGCCATTTTAGGCTTGAATTCCACCTTTAACACCTACATCCATGGAAAATCTCCACCTATAGGCCCCTAAATCTCATAAAGTACAGTCAGCTAAGGCATCTTGATAGTAAAGAGAAGGTTGGAGTTTTGATACTTTGTTTGGAATTATTGAAGAGGAGTGATCATATATGAATGAATAATTACCCTAATGGGACTAAATATAAACCTAAATACACGTGAAACCAATTTTATCAAGCTCAAAAGTCATTAAAATAGGGGTAGGCCTAGTCTCAATCCAGTCAAGGCAAGGGTATGCCAAATGAAGGACCTAGATATGGTACTGAATGATTTGAAGGTTTTATAGGTGAATAAAGGTATTAGGATGGTTTATTAACAATAAAAAATGAAATAAAGTCTTAAAAATCCCAAAAAAATCTCATGATAACCTATAACAAACACAAGGCAGTGATTTCCTTTTCTAGGCATTATAGGCCTATTCTAGGTTTCCATGGCATAGAAGGTGTTTGAGGTGAAAATAAGATATATAAATATTTGTAAGAAAAAATTAAAGGTATTTATAGCCCATAAAATATCAAAATAAATATAAAATCATTAATTTTCTCTCCAAGTGCATCTTATACCCTGCCTACCCTCAAACTATGCTTTTCCTAAAAGTCTACCATGAAAATTAGTTGAGTTGGAGGACCAAAAGAAAGATTTGGGTTATAAAATTTGGTAAAGAGTACCATTAATAAATATATATCAGGATAAAATAATAATATTTTATGATATAATTGGTAAAATTCTCTCTATTTAGACTTAGACCAGGGGCAGTTTTGGTGTGCATGAAGGTGCCAGTTTTGGAAAAAATGATGAAATATTGAAACATAAGGATATAAATGGAATTTTTTTGATTTTATAATATGTATTGGAAATAAATAAACCTTAATATAATGTCTGTAATCATACAAGTTTTTCCAGCCTACTAGTTTTGCAGGCATACTTAGTGGGAATCCTTAGGCCTAAAGGCCCAACTAAAGGTCATTTGCATCTTTGAAATTTTTAATACCTAAAAAATTGTTTCAAAATGTTTAAATAAGTATAAAATATGTTTTTTAGATATTATAGGTCAAATAAATCCATTGGAGTGTCAGGTTGGGTCTCAAATGGCAAACATACCTATTGACAAGGTCTAGGCCTAGTGCCAAACAAGGGTGAGTTTTCATTTTTGGATCTTGAGGAGATAATATATGGATGGGAAAATGTTTGTGGGTTAATATACAGGTGTTTAAGCCATTTTTTTTCAAATAAATTCATCATAAGGTAAATTCTTGGCTTTAAGGCTCTCAAACCCTCACAAAAAGCCCAAAATGGCAAGAATTTTCAGCTTCATGTGCTTAGAAATTTCATGTACCTTTGCATGGGACATGGAGATGTTTGAAATTGATGGATAGGGTCATTAATAATACACAAGTGTAATTTTGATAGGGTTATAATGTCTATTCTTTATGAACAAATTTCAAGACCATAAACCAACCCAAACCCTCTCAAACCATCCTTATATACCTGATTTTAGAAACCAAGCTGAGTGCCTTCATATGGATGAATTTGACCATGAGTGTAAAAGAGAAGTTGTTTAAAAACTCATGAGGATTAAATTTGTGGAATTGGATTGTATGGATAGGGGTAGAAAAGTGATTTTTCTCTCTATTTTGTGTGTTGTGCTGGCTACAAAATGAATTAAGAGATGAAACAAAGTTTGGGTATAATATTTAATCTTAGGATAACTACCATTATTTATTTTATTCCATTAATAAACCTATAATTACTTCAAATAGGTCCTTAATTTCAGCCAATCAAAACTAGCCTAATACACAAGCTAAAGAAAAGAGAGAAATTCTTCAAGTGAAGTGATTTTGCAGTACCCCTGATGATTCCAAGGCAACTGAGGACCTTGAATATTTTCATTCACTCCCTCCCACATAATTTCATGGATAATTGATGCTAATTTTCAAACCAAGTGTGTAGAGTTCCTAAAAAGGTAGTTTTCAAGATAATAGATGATGATGGCTCTCTTCTAGTTATTTTTACAAGACTAGGTATGCATCCAATACATGGAGAGGAATGTATAAAATCCTCCCCTTACATCCCAATCATTTTACCCGCCATATATCAGTTAAAAGTCACTTAAAAAAATCCAATCATAAAGTTAATTTTTTGGTACAAAAAGAGGAGTTTTGTTCCATTTTACCTAACTTTGATGACTTAGATTGACACTTGTTGCTCCTAACCTTGAATGGTTTGAACCATATCTTATTTCCATGGGTGGATAACTATAATTATATGATATAAAAGTGTCATAGTGACCCTTATAATTCTCTCTCTCTCTCTCTCTCTCTCTCTCTCTCTCTCTCTCTCTCAAACATTATAAGAGTTGGCCATTTTGGCATTGTATTCTATACTCCACCTGAGTATGGTGAAGCCCTACTCAATTTTACACCTTTTGATCAATAAAATGACTAAGTTTTTACCTCTCAAATAACTCTTCATGGTTTTTTATATTTGAATGTTGAATTTTCTTAGTGATGACTATGGATTCCTTATCATTTCACTTCATTCTTTCACCTATTTGTAGACTCTTCTTGCAAGGCATGTGAAGTATTTCAAGAGATGTTCATGGTTGAAGTGAGTAATATTTTCATTAGAGTCATTCAAGACCTTTTATCTAGTCCTCCTAACCTTATATATCATCTAAAACCCCACAATGTAATATTGATGCAAGAAGGTATAGATTTGGGAAAGAGTATGTTTTAGTTGGTTCTTTGGTCTCAAGTGTAGAATGCAAGTGATTGGAAGTCATCAAATTGATTTGGTCTATTAGATTCATAGTTTAGGTTTATTTTTATGTTATTATCAAACCTTTTCAATCCCCTAAGTTGATATTAGTATAATCATGAGCCTAAATGGTGCATCAAGGGGAGATATCCCCAAATATATAGGTTCTTATCACAAGTTTACTCACCCATAGCAAGTGAGATGTCCCCATTTTTCCACTTGTAATAGAGACCTATAAAACCTATTATCATAAGGTACATCTAAGTGAAAATAGTTTTTGGCATGCTTGGTGGGATAATTTGTCCAAAGATTTGAAGAATTATTGGTGTGTTCTTCAACCAATCAGCCTTTGGAGGCATTTCAATCAACACTAATGGCAACTCTAAGATGAATCAGCTGATCAAGCAACCCTAGTGCATTCGGAAATCACATTTGGTATATATAATCCCATTGTTGAGTAGTATGGACCTTATGTTCCTTCATATAGCATTGATCAAACTCATGTTATTCGTGGAATCACCTCAAACAACTCTCCTAATTGTCCTTCTCCTAATCAATCCAAGAGTGCTAGGGAGATAATGTTGGAGTTTGAGAAACAAATGTTAGAGATAGATAGGTTAAATGAGAAAAAAATATATCAACAAGAGATAACATTCAAGGAAGAGTGTTTGTTTAGGAAAGATCAAACCATACAATCCATGAAGGAGAAACTATTAAGATGGAGGAGTCAATCCACTCAAATCAATCAGCCTTGTATGCCTTTTTCCATCCCAAGACAACCTTCTCCCATAAAAAAAGAAACCTTCCTATTGTACACCAAATCCTTTATACCAAGTAGCAATTTCTAACCAAACTAAAGTGATCCAGCCTCCTATCCCATGTAATGCATCTTCTCCTATACAAAAAATAACTACTCTTATTGTTAATCCTTTGCACCTAGCAATCCAAGACCAAAGGATATTATAATAGCCTTCTATGGAGACTAACTATTTCAATTCCTTGGATTGTGAGCCCTACTTTGAATAAATTCATCCTATTTCCTTTGAAAAACAACATAATCATCCTCAAGTAACTCCTCATATGCATAAAAAACTCTTCCTAATCTCCCTTAACCTCCTCAAGTCCTCTAATCTAATGTAAATATTCTAAGTTTGGAGAATGTCTATCATGAACTAGCTCAAGACATTGAGAAAGATGAAATTTATGTCTATCCTAAAGAAGAGAGTTCTAATCCTAAGGTCATGAGTTAGAGTGAAATAGTTGAATCATGGGGTAAGAAATAAGAGAAGAATATTGTTCAAGAGTGTAAAGTGGAAAATGAAGCTAGTCCTTCTCAAATCCCTCCCACCTTCCACAAGATGCTTCTTGTACATCATGGCATCCCTCATGCACTTCCCATACCCATGATGATTCCTATGATCTTCAAGATAGACTCTTCCAAGATAATCTAGCCAAACAAATTGAGGAAGTAGAGGAAAAGATGAAGTTGCTTAGTCAAGAGGAGATCGAAGGTTTAGACCTAAAAGAAGATCTTATGCCTAAACACATCTCATCTACCTTTCATCAAGAGAGTCCTCAAGATAATTTCAATGTGGAAGAAGTGTTATCCAAGTGGAAGGAATAGAATCAAGTGATTTTGGCCCAAGGTTTGCCTCCTCTTTCCCATTAACTTTTAAATAAACCTCTTACATGCCACTCCCAATCTGATTTTGAGAGTCTTTGTGTTGAACCTCTTAACTTGGGTGATGAAGAATATTTTCTTTGTGTTAAGGAGCCTATCTTAAGCAAGGTAAGTGAAGAGGAATGTAATAAATTAATGAATGATTAAGGAGACTGAACGAGTGTGGAAGAGGAGGAAATCACCATAGATACCCCTCTTGGTGAACAAAAAGATAATTCACAAACTTTTGAAGAAGGGTGTTTTCTTTTTTCTAAAGAAGAGGAAACAATCATTATTTACTTTCTCACCTTGGAAAAGACCATATCTAAACATGAAAAAGTTCATAATCAGTCTTTGGATGACTTGTTTGAAGTCACTGAAGCATGTTATACTCCTCTCCAAAGAGACCATGAGCTGATCAAGCATGAAGAAGGTGGCATGGGGACTCAAGTAAGTATGCAAGGGAAAAACAAGATTTCATGTTTATTCTTTCAAGGGCTTTATGAATATAAGAATGATATTTTTGAAGTCATAAATATGGGATATCACCCTCTACAAGGAGATCATCAGCACTTGAAGGATGGAGAAGGATCATATTGACCTAAAGTTTCTAGTGAACATGAAATCAATCCTTTTGAAATCATGTTTATAAAGAGAATGGGCGCTGATCATGAGAGATTGAAGGGGTAGTAATATGAAATAAGTTATCATGTACAATGTGAATTTGTTTCCTTCATCATATTTTTTGGAGTATTTTGGTTCCTGATGATCATCATGCCAATGAAGTTGGTAGACTTCATGAGAAGCAAGGAGGTAGCAATGATAAGAGACAAAAGGCTACTTGACTCATCTAATCCTTCATGCCATGAAGTAAGAAGAATCTCAATCTTCCCTTTTGATCTAAGGAGAGGTATTTTTATAGTTATTTTTATATATTAGTCATCTTTTGTCTCTCCTAAGTGCCTTGAGGACATGTCTGTCCTGTGCGTGTTTGTTTTCTTTGTTGTGTGTGTCCTTTTCCTTTGTGTGTTGAGGTAGTCACTAGTTATCTTGGTCAATGGTCAAATATCTTATTTTTTTCAGTCCTTAGATGACTCCTAAACCCAATGGACTGATAAGGCTACTGGTCTAGTTAGTATAACATGCATACTACCCCCATGAGTCACTAAATTGTTGACCAAATTTGACTTTTTAGTCAAATTAGGGCACCTACAAGAAAAAACTTGAGTTTTAGGGTGTATATGGGGTATACATAGATGGTATAAGGTATTTAAAGGGTAAATTAATGCCATTTCATGTTATAATACCTTTGGTTATTAGTTCCTTAGGTTTATATATCACTTTTGGATCATTTAGGGGTCATTTTAAGTGCATTTAATGCTTTATACGGGTTTCTTGGGATTTTTTTGAGATAAAAAAGCTTATGTCATTCCTTGTGTGTCATTAGAAGTCTTAGGAAGCTGAAATAATTTAATAAATGGTAGGTTGTTTAGAAAGGGGGCAATTTTCTTAACCAAAGAGGGAGAAAATGACATTTGTATAGATTCTTGGGAAGTGTGACACTTGGAAAACATGAAAATATGAATATTCATCTTCCCAAAGCTAATTTACACATTTTGGTTGATCTATAAATTCAATTTTGAATCCAAAAGATTTCATCTCTCTTTCCATCCTTCTTAACATATTGAAGTCACTTGTAGGATTTTGCTTGGTACAACTAGCACAAAAGGTTTCAAGAAAAATACATTGGGAGGTTGTTATAAACTCATATACATTAAAATAAATATAATAATTTTTATAATTAGTTAAGTGTGCTTTATGAACCATCCCTTCAAAGTGGATTAAGCAAAACTACCTATCAATATATGCACCGTCCAAGTTTTCCTCCATTTTAGGCAAGTTCATACAAATTGGTTACTAAGATTGATTCCATAGATTATTCAATTAATCCTCTAATGTTTCACACACTTGTTTTAATATTTCAAGTGGTTTTGATGAGCTAACCAACTCATTTTTTAGGAGGATGTAATTTTTTGAGTTTTGAATAGTTTCACCATTTACAGAAGCTTTGTGCTTTTCAAATGGTTCCAAGGTATTACATTGATTACTCTAAAGTTGTTCTCAAGAGTCTATTGATGAAATTTTACCTTTCATCCTTTTCCAAGGTAAAGTCATGGTTTGCAAGCTCATTCCATGTGTGCACAATAGTCCTTTGAGACCTTTGTCTACTCTTTCACCTATAGGTAGGTGGTTTTCATGTTGAAGAATATGTTTTGAGGATGATTTAAAAATTAAATAAATAAATATCACTCAATTTAATATTGAATGTGCATTTGAGGGGTTTTTAGAGATTTTCCACAATATGTCTTGCTCTAGCTTCACACTTATGCCTATATACAGTTCATTATTTCCCACAAGACCATATGATGACATCATCTTGAGGTGTGAAAATATTGAATTTCTCCAACTTCTTAACATTGATTGATAATTATTGGTGTGCTAGATGAAAACACTACAAGTTCAATTTCATAGAAGATTCATAGTTTTCATGTCTTTTCATCGATGATATGTCAAGGTGTCCACCTACAGGTGGCTAAGTAGGACATCAAAATGATCCCATGAAAGGATGGAATAAATATAACATATATTTGAGGTTTTGATATGCTCTTTGGGTCATAAAAATCTTATACAAGGTGTTGAGGTGGTAGGAGAAATCTTGAACTAGTTAAGATAGATGTTTGTGCATTCAGGGCCCTCATCCCTAAAGGAGTAAAATAAAGGACCAGAGGATTTTCATGAAGCTTGTTTAACACAATTGAATGGTCTTTAAAATCATATAGTTATGTTTACTTTGTATCCCTTGGAATGGAAAATGAGCATGAAAATTAGGAGGAAATGATAACAAATGGAAAAGGGTATTTAAGAGGCCCATATATGCTCTCCAAAACACTAAAAATGACTAGTATTCTCTATAGGCCTAAGTCACATGAGACCTCTTACTCCCCTAAGTAGTAAACTAAATCATGGTTTCAAGCTTGATTAGTATATATGGTGGAAAGGATGTTCATGATCTTAATATATCATTAAAAAAAAATGATTACATGATGTCATGTCCTTCAAACTCTCCTCAATCCAAACACTCTGTAGAGGTTAACCTACAGTAGACAGAATACATGGGAAATGAATTGGCATAAGTTTTTTGTGTCATTTAAAATACTCAAGCTGAGTATAGGTGTGGAAGCATATTTTATATCCTCAAAGGATCTAATAGGAGTTTATGAGCATTATTACAAGTAAGGAATGGATTTCACCATGGTGTCCTAAGTGATGTTCAGCCCTCTCAAGAGAAACCAATGCATAGGTAAATGAGAAATGGATTTCATATTCATGAAATGACCTCACTACATCATGATCAATGCCTAGATAGATAAACCCACACCTAAAATCAGCAGTATCTGACTAAGATAGGTAAAATAATGAGTTTTGATGCTTTGATTGTGATTAAAAGGGCATTCAAAGTGAATGCTAAGGTAATGTGCATTGTGTCACCTCAAGAATTTAAAAAGGAATATCTAAAGCATATAAAAGGTTTAAAATTTGAGAAAATATAACCTACAGTAGAGAAAATAAGGTGTATTAGTTATCGAGGTGACTGTGATGCCAACAATTAGTAGGTTGAGATGAACAATGGGGTTCGGTAAGCATAAGTAGTTCAAGAGCATTGAATGTTAGTCTCAGTTAGGAGTGAGAAGGTTTTCTACATTCAAATGGAGCATGAAAATAGTTTGGGATGATATAATAATGCCATAAAGGAAACCAAAAACCTTATACATTCATTTTGAGCCTTGAATTCCACCTTGAACACCTACAGCCATGGAAAATCTCCACCTATAGGCCCCCAAATCTCATAAAGTACGGTCAACTAAGGCATCTTCATAATGAAGAGAAGGTTGGCATTTTGAGACATTTTTTGGAATTATTTAAGAGGAGTGAGAATATATGTATGAATAATCACCCTAATATTAATAAATATAAACCTTAATAAACGTGAAACCAACCTTATCAAGCTCAAAATTCACTAAAATAGGCGTAGGCCTAGTCTCAATCTAGTCAAGGCAAGGATATGCCAAATGAAGGACCTAGATATGGTAATGAATGATTTGAAAGTTTTATAGGTGAATAAAAGTATTATTATGGTTTATTAAAAAGAAAAAAATTAAATAAATTATTTAAAATCCCAAAACCATCTCATGATAAATGACAACAAACACAAGGTAGTGATTTCTTTTTCTAGGCATTATAGGCCTATTCTAGGTTTACATGGCATAAAAGGTGTTTGAGGTAAAAATAAGATATTGAATTATTTTAACACATAATTAAAGGTATGGAGGGCCCATAAAATATCACAATGAATAGAAAATCATTATTTTTATCTCCAAGTGCATCCTATACCCTGCCTACCCTCAAATTATGCTTTTCCCAAAAGTCTACCTTGTAACTTGGTTGAGTTGGAGGACCAAACGAAAGAGTTAGGTGATAAATTTTGGTAAAGAGTACCCATAGGATCTAAAAAAATGATAAAATAATCATATTTTATGAGATAATAGGGAAAACACTTGATTTTTTCACTCAGACCAAGGGAAGTTTTGGTGTGCATGAAGGTGCCAATTTTGGGAAAAATGATGAAATCTTGAACTAGAAGGATATAAATGGAAATTTTAATATTGGATAAGATTTATTGGACCTAAATAAACCTGAAAAACATTAATATATGTTTTGGAAGCATACAGGTTGTTCCAATCTACTAGGTTTGCATGCGTACCTAGTAGGAATCCTTAGGCCTAAAAGCCCAACTAAGGGTCATTTTCATTTTTGGAATTTTACATACCTAAAAATTGGTTTTATAATGTTTTAATAGGTATAAAATATGTTTTATATCCATTATAGGTCAAATTAATCCATTGGAGTGTCAAGTTGGGTTTCAAATGGCAAACAGGCATATTGACAAGGTCTAGGCCTAGTGCCAAACAAGGGTGAGTTTTCATTTTGGGATCTTGAGGAGATAATTTAATGATGGGAGTGGGGTTAATATACAATTTTATGAGACATTTTTTATCATATAAATGCATCATAAGTTAAATTCTTGGCTTCAAGGCTCTCAAACCCTCACAAAAGCCCAAAATGGCATGAATTGTCAACTTCAAGTGCTTCAAAATTTAATGTAACTTTGCATGGGACATGGAGATGTTTAGGAATGATGGAGAGGGTATTTAATAAGATACAAGTTTAATTTTGAGACGGTTCCAATGTCTATTCTTTATGAATAAATGTTAAGACCATAAACCACCCCAAACACTCTCAAACCCTCCTTATAGACCCAATGGTAAAAACCAAACTGAAAGTGCCTCCAAATGGATGAATTTGACCATGAGTGTAAAATGTAATTTTTTTCCAACATCATGTAGATTACATCAATGGAATTAGATTGTATTTAATGGTAATGATAGGGGAAGAAATAATATTTTCTCACTATTTTATGTGTTGTACAAGCTATAGGATGAATTAAGAGATGAAACAAACAAAGTTTGGGTATAGTATTTAATCTTAAGATAACTTAAAATATTAATTTTATTTCATGAACAAACATATAAGTTCTTCAAATATGTCCTTACTTTAAGCCAATCAAAACTAACCTAATGCATAAGCTAATAAGAAGAGAGAAACTCTTCAAGTGAAGTGATTTTAAAGTACCCCTAATGATTCTAAGGCCATTTAGGACCTTGAAAATTGTCACTCACTCCCTCTAATTATATTTAATGGACAACTGATGCCAATTTGGAAGCCAAGTGTGCAAATTTCATGGAAAGGTAGTTTTCAAGATAACATATGATGATGGCTCTCTACTAGTTATTTATGGAAGACCAGGCATGCATCTAATGCATGGAGAGGAATGTACTAAATCCTACCCTTACATACCAATAATTTTACCTACCATATATTAGTTACAAGTCACTCAAACATCTCCAATCATAAAGGTAGTTTTTTGGTGCAAAAAGAGGAGTTTTGTGCCATTTTACCTAACTTTGATGACTTGGATTGACAGTTGTTGCTCCTAACCTTGAATGGTTTAACCCATATCCTCTTTCCATGGATGGATAAATAAAATTATTGTATTTAAGAGTGTTATGGTGACCCTTGGACATCTATCTTTCTCTGTCTCTCTCAAATTCTATAAGAGTTGGCCATTTTGGCATTGTTTTCTATGCTCCACCTGAGTATGGTGAAGCCTTGCTCAATTTTACACATTATTATCAACAAAATGACTAAGTGTTTACCTCTCTCATGACTTTTCATAGTGTGTTTTATTTTAATGTTGAATTTTCTTAATTAAGACTATGAATTCCTTAGCATTGTATTTCATTCTTTCACTTATTTGTAGACTCTTCTTGCAGGGCATGTGAAGTGTTTCAAGAGATGTTCATGGTTGAAGTGAGTAGTATTTTCATTAGATTCATTCAAGGCCTTGTGTTTAGACCTCCTAACCTTGTATATCATCTAGGACCCCACAATGTAATGTTGATACAAGAAGGTATAGATTTGGGAAAGAGTATGTTTTAGCTAGTTCTTTGGTCTCAAGTGTGAAATGCAAGTGGTTGGAAGTCATAAAATTTTTTTGGTGTATCACCTTCATATTTTAAGTTTTATTTATGTTATTCTCAACCTTTTCCAACCCCCTAATTTGATATTAATATAATCATGAGATAAAATGGTGCATCAAGGGGATCTAGCCCCTAATCTAGAGGTTCATATCACATGTTTACTCACCCACAACAAGTGAGATGTCCCCATTTTGACACATGGATTATAGACCTAAAAAACCTCATCTCATAGGGTGCATCCAAGTGAAAAAAATAAGCATTGTCATTTCATATGTTGATATAGTTTTCATATTTATGCGATATCATATTAGAATGGATTTATTTATGGTGCAGAGTATGTATTAAATATATTCAACACATATGTTTTAGTTTGTTACTCTAGATTTATTCACCATTATTATCTACCCATCCATGAAGTGAGGGAAATCACCTTGTTTGGGAGATAGTGTGGGGGATCTAAGGTTTGTGGTTGGTCTGGAAAAGCATTTGGATGATGTTCTCCATCTAAATTAGAGTACTATAATTGAGACTACAATTAATATTACATATTAATACTTGAGTCATGGAGACTCTTGAATTGTGGAGACTCTACTTAGAGTATCTTTTTATCATGTTTTATCATTTGATATTTTTTATGTAATGCTTAAAATTGTAATATTTATTCATTCTACTTGTATAGTAGTGTCTATAATGTTGTATTAGCCATGGTTAAATTTATCTTATTTCATTTATGTTGAGATGAATTATTTATTTTTATTTAGTATTATTCATGATTTATTTATCAGTTCATAGTGATTCTTAGATAATTGGACTAGATATAACCTTAATGGTTAACTATATTAATATAGTTAGTTAAAGATCACTAGTTAGGTTTCCTGTGGTGAAATCTATATGTTGAATATGTGTATTTAATTTTAAAAAATACATTAAAATATTTTGGTAAAACTTAGTGGGGTTTTTACAAAACATATCGAGTACAAATTTACCAAAATAACATGATACACTTTATAATTCTACTATGCACACATATGGTATATTTCATTAAATAAGTTTTATTCATTTACCACTCCTCACATATAATGGTTCTCCTATTGAGATCATTGGATAACTTATATATTTTAAAACTCTCCAAGATAAAATAAACATGTTCTAATTATAGTCACATCAAGGAAACCATAAATCACTAAATAATGGGTTCCAAAATCCCCTACTCCTACTACTTCATGATCATAAAATACTATTAGACATATGTAGAATACTACAAATTCTATAGTTCTAAATATGATACTTATGCATGCCTCTTGGCAATATCATTAGTCTGATATACCATATTCCAATTTTGGATCTTCCTATGAGCATCCCTTAGATTGGATCATAGGTTAACCTTTTTCCTTTTAAAATATTCCAAAAATTTAGAAAAATAAAATATTCAATAAAATACAAAAATATTCAAATAAAATAAATAAAACAAGAATATTTAGTATTCACATGTTTACTATCTCCTTGGCATCTATGTTTACTTTTTGTTAGTATATATCATATCATTTATATACACGTATAAGTTTCACACATACCTAAGTGTGATACATGCATATACCATACCCATAATACTTGCGCATATAGATGTTAGACCTTTCCTATTCCCATGTGATACACTATATTGTAGTCACTTTACTTCCATAGTCATAATTTATACAAGTTACATTGCTTTATGATCATTTTTGCATTATCATGTTAATATTATATACTAACACTTACACATTCTTATACTCATGTTTACATCTTTAACATTGTACTTGATATACTATGTTACATGACATTTTTGATAACAAATATATCTAGGGACTAGTATAATATGCTTATGTTGATTACTTATACTTTATTTATTTAAATTGTCACTTCGTTGAGTGTATTTTCCTTTCTTGCTATTAACTTTATTTTGGAATTTTTAAATATGTTTCTTACTTGTTGGACATTGTGCCACTATATATTACATTATTTTTATATATGGACTTTAAAATATGGAATTCCTTCGATTTTGTTGAATTTTAATATACCCCTTCATTTCAATCTCCTAGACTCCTCTTATGCGATATTGAGTGCTCTTGTGTTTTTTTTTTATTTCTTGCTAAGATTTTACTATTACTTTATAAATGTTACCATGATCTATATCATGCATATTAGGGCTTGTTGTGATCACATATTATGAGATTCATTGATATATCTAATTATAAATGTTACTCATATATACTACATGATTCATATACATATTATATAGTTATTTTATCCTTTTAAGGTAAGGTAACTACCAAATTCCATTTCCCTCACCTTAAAGTAGGTGAAAAAGGGGCATATTATACGTGTGGTTATAGATCATGGTTCAAATTTGTATAGATATTTCATCTTGAGATAAATAAGAGGTGCTTATTCCATGTAAGTGCAACAAAAATTAAAAAACACATAGTAAAACTTATTCAAATATATTTACAAGAAGCACCATTTTCACTAGGAAGCACTAGTTTGAACCTTTATATATCTACAATGGTTTGTTCCCTTTAGTATCATGATTGAGATTAAATTCCCTCAATGACCTAATAGTAATTTAAATTTGTAGATGAGTTGGTTATATCACCAAACTTGTATTTTTTTTACTTTTATTTGAGTTGTGTGATTGAAATTCAATATTCTCAATTTCCATGTCACAACTCACCCTTACACTGGATTGGGGGAATAATTATGTTGCATTCACCCTCTTCAAATATATAAGGTTCATTTGAATGTATCTTATCTCCATTGCTTCATAAGGAATCATATTTACCAATTCAAAGTAACAATGGGAAACATAGTTGCATCGACACATAGGTGTACTCTTTCCTTACTCTTTTTAATAATTTTAATTATGTAAAATTGAAGATTATATGACTAATTTATATTGTAACATGCTCTTAGTTATAGATTATACACCAAAAAAAAACTTAAAGTGGGATAAAAAAAAGGCAAGGTGTGTTATACACACCTAAACATGCATTTATTTCCCTTAACCTAGTAATTTCATACTTATGCATTCTTATATTAAAGTTGGGGGGGGGGGGGGATTTAGATAAGAAAATATGATTTATATAAAATCTCAAAATTTTATACTTATAAAATACATATCAGGGCTCTAAATTTTAGTTTTATACCTTCCTCCTATCAAAAGGATCATGTTTACCATCTCACTATGCCTAAGGGATTATCTTATGGTCTAACCTTATAATTTATGATAACCAAGATATCTTGGAATGTATATAAAGTTTAAAACTAATATATATCCTTCAATATCAATTTTAAATCCTCAATAGCTTCCTAACATGATGGACACTTTCATCCCACATATGGACAACTACGTCAATGTAAGTGTCAAGATTTGTATCAAGTGTCTAGTCCTTAAAATTCATACATTTGGAATATTTTGGATAAACCCCTATATTATTTAACCCTTATTTGAGTTATCTTCAAAAGGTGTGGTATAAAATACAAATCTAAGCCTACTCATTATTTATCTATAAAATACCAAGTAATCACCTATTCAAGCTCACTTAATAAATTACAAAATTGATATATACTTACCTATTCTTCCTATTTTCATATCATTCATAGGATTAGTCACATTAAAAGTATAAATCACTCAAAAACTAATCCATGATCAGTATTTGTGAAGTTAAAAGATATATCATTACATGCCATTACATATAGTATATTGTAACATTATCAACACATAATCCAACACCATAGTGGAGAACCAAATATGTCTAAGGCCCTCAGGTTATTGGATATGTAAGTAGTTCTTATTGATGGAGGCTTCATTGAGGTCATCTCAACACCATAATTCCATTAACCCATTTTTGGTAAGGTAAAAAGACCTAAGGTGAAGTGATAAGGTTTGATCCCCATATAATCATTAACAATCTATGCACATAAATAAAAGACATCAACAAAAAACATAGAAGGCTCTAGGAGTTTGATTCACAATATAGTGAATATTGTGTACATGAAAGTTGTATATATATATTAATAAGAATGTTTATTGAAGTGTAATAATGTTGATGCAAGTGTTGAGGCCACTAAAACCAATATTTATATAATTTGATGAATGGATCTTGATCTTGTCCCTATTAGATCTACCTGTGCATTTGAACATAAGCTAAGTGTTATATCTTGTTCTTTTTTATGTAATCAAACTTTATATTTGATTTTAATTTCTATGTTTAGCATAGCTAAATATTTTAGTTTAGAATATTCATTTATTTGATTTTTCAATAAATTGGATTGCTCAAGAATAGTTTTGTTCATCCTTATGTATTTTCTATTATACCCATTTAACCCTATCCCCACACTTATAAATTTATGGTTGAATAATTCCAAGGATGTTGAATGTCACTAAACTAAAATGTACATTATCTTTAATAAAATTAATCACACCATTGTAGATATATCTATATTCTAGTTTTATGATTGAAATAAAATGATGAATGTTCATGTCACCATCATGACCTCAATGCTAATATATTTGAATTGAAATGAAAAATTTTATTTAAATTTGTAAATTACTATTTATTTGATATTTCATGAACTAATATAATACATTTTGACTTTGAAAATTGTATGTATGTGCATGAACAAGTATCATGTCCCCTAAATATATGTCAAATGATATAAAATGTTATGCATCTATATGCTCAATAATAATTGGATTTGAAACCTATAATTTTTTTATCCAAAACTTTTATATATATGGCCATGCATATGTATTCAAGTGTGTATGAATATATGGTTAGAAAATTATAAGGTGAGTGCATATGCATGTCATATGCCATTATAATCTATATTTTATTTACCAATTTATATCATATATATATATATATATATATATATATATATATATATATATATATATATTGAAATACTTTGAATTTATGAAAATTTGAATATAATTGTTAATTAGAATGAAATGAGGTAGCACTAGGTTGATAGCTCCATGGAAGTGGAGTTGTATACCTAACATGGATTTATCCTAGAGAATCAAGGGAAAAAATCTTGAAATGGAGGTAATCTAATACTGATGTAATAAATATTTGAGTATTGACTTGGATAATTATATGTAGTAGGGACAATGAACAAATAGTCAATCCCATATATATATGAATGTCTTAAAGAAATGGAGAATAAGAGTCATGTATATAGGCACAAGTTGAGTGGTTTAAGATTTGTAAAAAAATAACATAATCAGGTATCTATGAGAAAATTTATGTAACTATAGATTTTTATATAAATGTAAGCCTCTATACACATATAATTCAAATAATTGGATACATTATATGATATAGATGGTCTAGTCCAGGTTAGATTAGTAGGCTGGTTTAGATTATGAGACATATACACATAAAATTAATTTTTTTTTTTGGTATATATAATGTTTATGTAGGAATTTTACAAGTACATAGAGTGATAGGTTACAAATATCAAATGAGCATAATTATAAAATTACAAGGATCATAAGGAACATGTTATCAAACTAATTAGATTAGGGGATGAGTGACTATATGTTTATTGAATTATTTATCAAATTTATAAAATTTGATTTTATTATGGGGCATAAACATTATTCATGCATGAGTTTTTATATTTTCATGATGATAACAAAGGTAAATTTTTGAATCTAAAATTTGTCTGCATTATTTAAATCAATCTATTCATATTCACATATGAGCCTAGTATGAAACACAACATTTACATAAAATCCTAGTATGGGGTTCCACATTTTACATAAGAGTATGTTTCAAGGTTTTAGATTTACATATGAGTCAATAATTCATGTTCTTGACCAAACTAGGGAGGATGAACACACAATTATAGATGTATTATTTCCTTGATTTTGAAATTTTAAACGCTTCATTGATCTAATTTATTTCATATTTCATATTATATATTGACATTGATTGTTCCATGTATCATTTTAGGTTTTCATGTTAGACCCAACTAGTACTAACTCATAATGACACTATTATATATATATATATATATATATATATATTACTTTAACCTTAACCTTATGTTTAAGATTAATTATAACCATTAGTTTAATACATACAAACTAAATGAACCTAAATAATCATATGCATATATCACATGAACCAATTTGAATAATAAAAATCATTTAGTAATAAAGCATTAAACATAAAAATAAGCTAAAGAACTAATCATTTATACAATAAGGCACATCAAGTACTCAAAATACAAATATAATCGATGAATCAATCTTAAGTACATATACATCCATTATTGTTTACAAATTTATAATCTTTATATATACATAAAAACTACTATGTTTAATATATATCCAAAATAAAGTATAATAATGTATGATGTATTAAATACATATCAATAAACATAAAATTATAGAATGAGATACATAAAATAGCTCCATGATTCATCACATGGCCTCGGTGTAATTCCATCTAGTTGAATTAATTGACAAAGAGAGAGCATCATCTAAGTGATTTACCTCCAACCATTGACTAATTGTCTCCCACACACCTCCCTACTATGAGTGGCCCTACCCTACACAAAGGGAAAGATAAAAATAATGTGAATGTAGAGAAAGAATTAAAACCTTTGTGTGTACTAACACTATTACATGTATAAATTAAATAAAACATAGAATCCATTTCTATATCTAAATGATATCAAGAAATCATGTAAACTATAAGTACAATAAAATGATAATGTCTTAGATATAACATTACTTTGGCCAAAGTTTTCATTATGAAAATCAGATTTAATAATCTAGGTCGGTTTCACTCGGACAATACTCTTTACTTATAAATCATGCCAATAATGATATTAGGGGGTACATATATGAGTTACCCACTGACATACTCATATATGTACTTCTTGTTATCCAACACAACTAGACATCAAGATTCAAAAGTAGAGTAATAAAATACCATACAATAATGAAAGATGTAAACAATAATAAATAATCTAGTTTACCCCATATCTGATATGTATGTTAAGATAGAACAAGAGTCAAGTCATTATATGATTTTTATCTCAACATATCATTTTATTATAATGCCAAAAAGTACACATAATACTAATAAAATCCAACACAAACATGATCATAAATCTTATAGGATTTATTGAGCTTATAGAATTCATATTATAGAGCCATATATATAAGCCTACAAATTCTCATAATAGTCATACAAAATAGGATAAAAATATAACCAAAATATAATCCACAATATTCTAAATTATTAGATAGTTTCATAACAAGATTATTTTACTTAGTTTAATAGCTAACAATACTAACCTAAAAACTACGTAGGTTGTTTTATAGAATAAAAACCTCACTTACATAACAAAATTACTATGGTAAATTTAGTCTATCATTCCCCCTTTAATTTATCATATATTAAAGAGTATAAAAGAGACAAAATTTGAATGCCTCAAATTTATCATGTACAAGTGACTCATGAAGATAACTATAGACTAATCTCGAATGAGGCAATACTGGAGTTGTATATTGTGTTGTTGAATATTTTCATGTATAAAATTGACTTAATCTTCAATATTCTTAGTTCATTCATGAAAAATTAGATAGAATTTTTTTTTAAGAATACACTAATTATTTTACATTAAAATTATAGGCTGAGTCTATGGAAATATCAATCCTACTAGTATGCAATATCCATATTACCTCATACACAACTCCTCCTATAGTGTGATATTTTTCCTTAGTAGAAAAATGAGAAATAAATTTGTACTTATTTCTCCCCCATGAGATCAAACTAGATCCCAAAAAGAATATAAATCTAGAACTACATTTTCTATCATCAATTGAACCTGCATAATCTACATTCATGAATCCTTTCAATAATAATAAATCATTATTCTTACATGTTAGGCCATAATCCATTCCTCCTTGAATATATTTTACTACCTACTTATCTTGTTTCTAGGGGCTTACCTTGTGATCCTATATGAACCAAGAAAGACATCTGACAACATAGATGATATCTAGCCTAATATATGTGAGGTATATAAGACTCCCAATCAACTAACAATAAAGAGTGGCATTTACTGGTAGTGATGGATCTGAATGAGATATATGAATGCTAGTCTTCATAGATGTATCCATTCATTTGAAATCCATCATCCTAAACTCTTGATTAATGTTTTGGTGTATTTCAAATGAGACATAAATATTCAAAGCTATTTTGGCCATACTTACAAACCAAGATAGTAGTGTAATATCTCAAGATCCATCATGTCAAATGATTGATTAGTATCTTTCTTTATTACAATAATCATCTTCATTGATCTGTCAATGATGACTAGATCATCTGCATGAATAATATTAATAGCAATCTCCCCCTTACTTTTTGAGGTAGATATTAGGATCATAAGGATTCCTATAAAATACATGCTTCATAATATGATCATCAATTTCTTTATACCAGGATCTTGGATCCTATTTGAGACCATACAAATATTTTATGAGTCTATATACCTTATGCTCTTTCCTTAGTGTGACATAATCTTTTGGTTGAATCATGTATACCTCTTACTATAAAAATACATTTAATAAGGCACTTTTAATTACCATATGATGAACATTCCATCGAAAGTGTGAAACCATTGTAAATATCATTCTTATTATCTTTATCTTAGTTGTGGGAGAAAAGGTCTCCTCATAGTCTATACCTTTTTTATGTACATAGCCATTTTTTATAAGTCTTGAATTGTACTTGTATATACTACAATTTGCTTTGTAATTGGTCTTAAGAACCTATTTATAGCTAATAGGTTTCTTTCATAGTGGAATATTAATAGCGTGTCATGTGTCATTCTTCAAGTGAGACTAATATTCTGCATCCATGGCATCTTTCCAAGGTTTGGACTCTAGATCTTCACAAATTGTATATGGCTTAAATATTTCTACAAAAATATTTATTAAGGCCAAATTCTCCTATGCACGAGCCATACTATGATTCCATAGTTTTTGGATGAAGTTTTGGAGGTCCATCCAATTTTTCATCTAGAATTGTACTTATATACCACTTAGGCATTCATTAGGTAGTATTTGGTGGTGTTGGAGATTCTAACTGACCATCACAACTATTCTCATATAGAAATTTTACACGTATGATGATTACATTAGATGTATATGTGAAAGATGAACTAATTTCACCTTTCTCATAAAAAATTACATCCATACTAATAAGTATCTTCATAGTCTTTAGATCAATGAGTTGATATGATTTTGAATTATTAATATATCCCACAAAAATACATTCCTAAGTTTGCTTATCCAAGTTATTCCTTTTCTTGGTTGGGACATGCATGTATACCTTATAACCAAATATTTGAAGATGAGAGACATTTGGCTTCATCTCAGTCCATGCTTTCTATGGTGTAATTCCATTAAGAGATTTGGTGGGTGATCTATCTAATAGGTAGATAGTTGTGAGACATGATTCTACCTAATATTAATGAGGTAGTTGTGCATCCTCAACCATGCTTTAAAACATCTATATAATGACACCATTATGACTTTGTTTAACACCATTATTATGTGGTGTATAAGGAGTAGTGTATTGATTAATTATTTCATGTTCTTTAGGGTATGTAGTGATATTTTTACTGATGTATTCCCCCCATTATGTAAGTGGAGGGCCATGATTTGGTGACTAGTTTCATTTTTAATAAAGGCCTTGAACTCTTTAAAGGATTGAAATACCTAAATATTATTATTCAAAAAAGAAACCCACATCTTTCAAGAATGATCATCAAAAAATAGTTTGAAATAATTATATATTTTTAGGCTATAAGTCATAGGTCTACACATATTGGTATGCACCAAATCTAGTGGATAAATAGACTGAAATTCACTTTTTCCAAAATTAGCTCTTCATTATTTACCAGCTAAGAAACTAAAACATAGATAAGAATATTATTTGAGTGTGGGAAGACCTATGACCATGTTGTGTTTTATTAATTCAATAAAATACCCACAACTCAAATGACCATATATTTTGTGCCATAGCTATGATTTGTTTTTACCCTTTACAACAAGTGCCTGATGGTCATTATGGACAAGATCAAGCTGAAACATCTTGGCTATATTTGAATCTCATGCAATAGTTTTAGAGGCTTAAGACATTCTTGATAAGGAAAATATTCTCACCATGGTTATGAACAAACTCAACTTTGAAATTATGATCAAGACATTGATTTATAGACAATAAGTTCTTAGTGAGTCCTGGTGTTATGCCCTTAACCATTGGCATGTCTAGGGATATGTGTAGCTGACTTGTGGCTTGCATAACTCTTTTGCATATTATTTTAAATTTATCTATGAATTCATATGATTAAAAATTTAGCATATGGGATTTTCATGGACTTTTTAGACTATATATATCAGGTAAGGTTAGTTTTTCATCATCATATCAAAGTATTGATTTCTTGTTACAAGTATTTTAGAGGTTGCCCCCTCAAAGTGGCTTATATATTATTCATATTTTATATTATGTTTCCATATAATTATTATATATTTTTATATTTATACTTATTTGGTAAATTAATATCATTCCAAGTGGTATCAGATCATTGATTTTGGCCATAATTAGTTTAAATACCCTAGATCTTGAAATTTGGCTATGTCTCACAAATGGTTGCCAATTTCATTAAAATTGTTTTATTGGAGTTTATAAATAATTCATTTAATATTACATAAAAATTTTATCTCATTTGGATATGTTTTTTAAAACTCATCATCATTTTAGATTTTTCATAAATGTGTTCCATAACTCAAAATTTGTAGAATTTTTCAAATATATTTACATTTTTGGAAAGCTTGGAAAAAATTAGTTTGTGTACATTCCTTGCTATTTTTGATTTAAGGATGACATATTTAAAAAAATCATGGTCATATTTAGGTCAATGAGGAAAAATAAGGTTCACTATCAAGCCTTTGTATGGTTGGTCCTAACACTCATTGATGGGGGAAAGGGAAAGGTACCCCTAAAAACACTTTATGGGATGACATATAGTCTGAAACCTCTGATATGATTTCTAAAATTTAATCAAATATGCATGGTCTAATGTAGGAGGATGTGTAAGTCCAAAATCAAATGTCAGTAATGCAAGGGGATCTTAATGCCATGAACAATCAATTATAACATATCATAACATAGCTAGTTACCATTTTATCTCATTTTCTACTAAAAAAACCTCTATTTTTTCCTTCTATTACTCATCCTCTCAATACTAATAATACCAATATGGGGGTGAAATTGATGTTGAAAAAAGTGGACTTGTGTAAGTTTGATGGTAAGGATACACTTGGATCACTCAAATTGAAAATCTATTTGGTTTACATCAAACTTCTAGTTATAAAAAGGGGGTCATGGCATCTCTGTATGTAGAACCTAAGCCATTCATTTGGTAACATTGGATTTGTGCTCAAAATAAGAATATTGTTTCTCCTATTACATGGTAAATATTCTTTGATGAAATAATGTCTCACTATTAGGATAATGTATCTAAAAAATACTTTAACCAGTTAGCTAAACTATGAAAAACATGAGCAATGAAGTATTATATTCATCAATTTTAGAATCTATTCTTATGTGTGGAAGACATCATTAAATCAAATATGACTGACCATTTTCTAGGTAGGATAAAATATAGTATTTAATTAGAGTTTTTTATATTTAACCCCACAAATATATCCAAAGCTATACCAAGGGCATTCTTAGTAAAATAAAAAGAGATGACCAAATGTCATCCTTTCACTACTAGTTAGGAATGCACCTTCCCAACTCCATCACTGCATCAACATACCAAATTGACACCACAAAAAAATGAGGATAATCATGCCAAAGGGTTATTTTATGGTTGTGATATCAAATGGATAAAAGGTCATCAATGTGCTAAAAATAAGTTATTTTACATTGAAGGGTCCTATGAGGATGAAGAAGATGAGGAGGCATCTAATGAGGGTTTTGAAGGACCCAAGGATGAACCTATAGATTCTCAATTTAATATTTCCTACCATGCCCTTGTAAGTATTTTTTCTCCTTGAAATATTAAGGTGGTGGGTTTCATTAAGAAATAAAAGGTCACAATGTTGATTGACTCAATTAGTACACAAAATTTCATCAGTAGTAAGCTGGATGCTCATTTAAATTGTTTCATTTACCCAACCCCAAAATTTTAAGTCATGATTGCATATGGTGGTACAATTAAATACTCCAAAAATTCCATAGTATTAAGTTAGCAATGGTGGACTATTTTCTAGATTCTCTTATGTTTTCTATTCTTATGGGTGGGACTAACATTCTTTTTGGAGTATAATGGATCACCACATTGGGTATTATTGAAAAGAATTTCCAATAATTTTTCATGCATTTTTATTCTTAATGCAATATATTAGAACTATGGGGATTAAGATTTAAATCTTCACAAGTGGTTAGTTCACATCATATGACCAAGATGCTAAAAGATTTATGGTACACTTGTTTTCCATTGATGTTTAATAAACTAATGAGTATAATCATCTTGATTTACAACAAATATTAGATGAACATTCAATTATTTTTGGCCCCATGCCATAAGGTCTTCCTCTTAGCCATACCCATGATCATTCCATCAGATTCATTCCTAAAAGTACATCACCCAACATCAGAACATATAGATATAATTATTCCCATAAGAGTGAAATTGAAAAAATGTTAGAAGAGATATTGGAGGTAGGAACCATTCACCATAGCCAAAGTGAATATTATTATCTAGTAGTCATGGTATGAAAGAAAGATGAAACTTGGAGGATATGCCCAGATTATAAAGAGCTCAACAAATTCACAATCAAAGATAAATTTCCTATTTTTTTAATTGATGATTTTTTGTATGAATTAAATGGTGTTTTTTATTATAACAAATTATATTTTTTTTTGGGTATCATCAAATGCACATTTGAGGATTACATTCCTAAAATAGATTTCCATACTCACAATGGACATTATGAATTTTTGGTCTTGCCTTTTGGTCTTACCAATGCACCATCCACATTTTAGAGTTTTATGAATATAGTTTTTAGGCAATTTTTGATAAATTTTTTACTTGAATTATTTTATGACATCATTATTTATATAAAAATTTGGGAAGACAACTTAAATCATGGGAAACAGGTACTTTTAATTCTTGAGAAACATCATGTGTATTCTAAACCATCCAAATGTGATTTTGGAGTTTGGGAAGTGGAATATTTGGGTCATATTGTATCACATAAGGGAGTAAAAGTTTATCTTAAAAAATTTGAAGCCATCATGGAGTGGAAAATTACCAAGACACTTAAATAACTAAGGGGATTTTTGAAGCTAACTGATTGTTGTCTCCCAAAAATAACAATCATTTTTGGAACAACATTTGAATTATTTTGGTTTTACAGACCAAAATTGTATCTTCCATTTTCAAAAATTTGTCTTAGATATTTAGATTTCTCATTTTCAGAGCTTCTCAGAAAATCTATAGACTTTGCAAGTCAAGTTCAATGGATTTTACATGCTGATTTCTACAGACTTTGTATTTTCAGTTTCTACAGGCAGGTTCATTTATATAGTTTCAAAGACTTCTGTAGGCAGTTTTCAGTCAAAAGAATTGATTTTCAACATTTGTTCATTTTCTGGGATTGGTTTAGAGTTTTGGTTCAAGTGAAAATCTTCATTGGCAAGCGTCTGAGTGCAAAAATTAACTTGAACCATTGAACTGAACCGTTGAACCAAATTGGTTCAAAGGTTCAACGAGTTCAAGGTTAAATGACAGGTTCAACCAAAAGAATAGTTCAATGGTTCAATTAAACCAAGTAGTTCAACGCTTTATTTCATTCAGTTGGTTCATTCTTTTAGTTCATCTTTTGGTTCAATGTCTATAAGTTCAACAACAGGTGCTTGGTGTGCTTCATTGAACCATTAAACTAGTTAAATAGATTGGTTCAATGGATTGGTTCGATCAAATGGTTTAACTATTGGTTTAAAGGCAAGTTCAACATCTTGATTCAATGCTTAGTTCATCAGCTTGTTTTATTCATTAAACCATCAGCTTGAACCATTGGCTTGAACCATTTTGGTTCAAAGCCTTGGTTTAACCAATTGGTTCAATGTCAAAGTTCATTAGATGGTTCATCGGCTTTTTTTTCAAAAGGACTTGGCACGCTTCATTGAACCATTAAACCAATTTAACTAATGGTTCATCATCCAAGTTCAAAGGGGTGGTTCAATGCAAAATAAGACTTTTTGAAGGGTAAGTGTCCTTGCGGAGGGCATTTAATCAAGAAAAGCACCTTTCTGGAGGACCATTTTTCTAAGAAGCCGAAAGGTAATTCTTTCAGATTTGTCTAAGGCATTTTAAATTTTTTGATTAAGACTTAATTCTTTCAGATTTTTGTTTGAAGGAATTCCTTCGGACAAAAAGTCTGAAATAATTCCAAATGGCCAAGGACCCCAAAGAAATTTTCAAAGAAACAAATGTGGGCAAAATCCAAAGAGTTGTTCAAATAATTCCATGGACTTTTTGTTTGCGGGAATTTTCCCCAAACTTTTTGTCTATGGGAATTTTCCGCAGGACAAATGTCTATGAAATTACCCATGGGGAGCTTTCAAACCAAACACCTAGGAATAATCCCTGGGGAAACATCGACAGAGAACATTTTCCCAAAGGATTTATCCATGGGGATTGTTAAAACCAAAGGGATGCCAAAGGACCCCAGAGGGCAGGTACCCTTCCAGGGGACTCTTGGTAGCTGAAATAAAGGACTATTCAAACACAGGTCATTTCTCAAAATATGAAAGGGTAAGTCCAAGCTGACTGGGTAAGGTTGAAAGTCAAAAGAAGACCAAGGGGTGATGCCCACAAAGATGTCAAATTTAGCATAGCTAACTAGCTGTTGGAAGCATATTGATGGGCATGTAAACGTTAATTTTAAAGGCAGTAAAATAGTCGTTGATCCTTTGATCAACAGACTCGAATGCATTTCCAGAATTCAAGATAAAAACCACCTAAAAGTGAGGAAAGATAGAATAATGGATGAATCTAGGACCTAATTCAATCAATCTGGAAAGGAAGAATGATGAAGATAAGATCAGATCGATAGCTGGACATTGAAAGTTGTAATCTTTCAATTATGTAGCTTGTTCATTTACATTGAAAAGATCAAATGGGTAAAAGGCCCCAAAGTTCCAGCTTATCTTCCTAACATTTCCCACCACATCATGATGTATTACTATTCCCGAGTCCTTCAAGTGGCTATATAAGGGACTTTCATTCATTGTAAAATCATCTTGTTTTTGACAATCTGAATGAAACTCTGCCAAAATTTAGAGGCATCATTGAGACTTTGTGCTCAATCTATTGATCATATTCTGTTAATGGAATAAGAAAGCAAGGGAATTTTTTAGACTTTGTGCTATAAATTCTTTATGGTTGAGGAAACTATTCTTATGTTTATTTCCTTGATTTATCTTCTGTTTTATTGGTTTAATAAGCATGATTAGTAAAATTAGTCAGGAAGGTGTCCTAAAGAATCAATTGTGGAGAGACTTTGTGCCCCCATAGCTGCCTTTAGTGTGTTTGCTTTTCATTACTATGTAAAGGACTCTTAGAAGACTTTGAGCTTTCATTTCCCTTCGTATATTACTCTTAAGCATTTCAGGAAGAGAGTTTGAGCTCTATTTTGATTTGTTGGTTACCATACTTCAGTTACATTCTGCTTTTATTTCCAGGAATATTCTTGTGGCTAACTGAATAGTTTTTCTTGAAAGAAGAGGAGAGCTGTCTATCATTCCTTGAGTTTTTCCTTTGTTTTATATACATCATCTCTAAATAAAGAGATATGAATGCATGATCCTACCCTTGAGTATTATTTTCTATTTATACATATACATAGCATATCCACAGGGAACCTCCCCTTGATGAGAGGAGAGAGCAGTCTCCTTCTGATGTGATAAAATTACACATTAGGATGACTAATCTTCTTGATTTGGCTGATAAGACCTATTTTATTTACCAGTATGCTGATAGACAAAATATTCAACCAATAGTTTTTGGCAACTCTGCTGGGGAAATACCCATTATCCATTTCTAGTCTATCCATTCTATTCACATCCATACCATAGGAAAAGAATGCACAGTTTAAAGCTTCAAGCTTTAACTGAAGCAAAGTCAAATCTTTTCCATTTTTGTTTTACAATTTGGTAGATTCAAGGTATACACGAAGCCAAAGGGCTAAAGGTGTCATTGATTCTATGTTTGAGTTGGTACAACAAAGTGATTTTTGATTTGTTTCATTCACCATCTCATCTCAAATGAACCAAGAGCTTCCCTCCTACTAAAGCTAGATCTCCATTACCAAACGAAGTATCTACTTCTACTATTGATAAAGCTATGCCTATAATTACCCCTTTGAGATTTGTTATCCCTCCTTTTCAGTATCCTATAATGGTAGTTCAAGGCCTCTGGGGTAATGATTTTGGTCCTCTCAATCTTACTCCTCCTCTACATGAGCTTCCATGTAGTTCTAGGAAGAATTTCCCTAAATTCTATGGTGATGGGAAAGTTCATCCTGATGAATACATTGCAGCATTTAGTATAGCTTGTGGAGTACTCGAAGTAGAGTTTGAAAATGTAGTAGTCAGACTTTTTGTTGAAACACTACAAGGTCCTACTATAGATTGGTTTTATCATTTACAGGGTCGATCAGTGACTGATTGGAATACTTTGAAAGCTAAGTTTGAAGCCAGATTCAAACCTACAGAGGATGCACATACACTTTTGGCTCAACTTACACAAATGAAAAAAGAGCAGCATGAACCTATGAGAGACTTCATAGCTAAATTTGACAAGTTAAAAAATAGAATTCCTATGATTGCCAAACCTACAACTGAGAATCTCAAATGCTTTTTCATTAATTCTCAGCTACCTAAAGTTAGTTTCCTCTTGAGATGTGTTGGATAAATATATCTCACTACAACTCAACTTTTGGCCACTGAAGTAGAAGATGATCTCATATTAGCAAGGAAAATAAGAAGAGATCACAATATAAATAGAGCTTCATCATCTTTTGAATTTGCATCTACAAGCACCACAGATCAAATGGTGCAAAAATTAGCAAATGAGCTCCTTGCCCTCAAAAAGCAAATGGCTCAAGGAATGTCTTCTGCTCCTACATACAGAAGAACATTCCCAAATTAGTCATATGAGGACAATGTTGCTAGAAACCAAGGACAACAAAATTACCTTCCTCCCCACAAGGTAAACTTGCCCTAGAAGCTCCTCCAACTAATTCAGCAATGGGATACCTTGAAGCAAAATTAGAATTCTCTTATTAGCCTAAATTAAATCAAGAAAATGACGCTGATATCATTGAAGATAGTTAAGAAGAATTAGATGGTGACTCCCACATTGGTTTCTTGAATTATCAGGATGAACCTAAAAGCAAAAGAGAAGCTTCAAATGGATCATATGCAGTGTTTACCAAGTCTAAGAACCAATCAATCCAATAGGCTGATAACGAAAAGATGGAAGAATAACCACAGCTAGCAGTCACAATTGTCAAGTGTGGGATAGAGCTGCCCTTTCAACCAAAATATCTGATAATCACTCAAAAGGTAAATACATCTATTGCATCTTCCCCTTTTACTTCTAATTCACAAACCAACCCACCTCTCATCCCTCCTAAAACTCAGAAAGCTGAAGTACCTTTCTCTGTACCTAGCTTGATTTAGCCATTTGATATAATTGATCATGTCAAAAAGACAAAAATACAGATGTTTAAATTTGAATATTTGCAATCCAATCTAGATCAATTGAACAAATTGGTCTAATATGGTAAAAATCAGACCATCCTTATAGGACAAAAGGCCAAAAAAGTAACTTTTGATTCTTCAATGAATACTCCTATTCCAAATAATCTAATTATCACTCCTCCAGCTACTTTTAGAAAAATAGAACCCTTCTACGTTTCCCTATTAATCAATGGCCACAAGCTGAGTAACTGTATAATAGACTCAGGTGCATCTGACAATGTTATGCCTACCAAAGTCATTGAGTCTCTTGGTCTCACATTGACCAATATGTTTGGCAGATGTTTCGCCATGGATAACAAGCAAGTACCATTGCTGGGGCAAATCAAAGATGCTCAATTTGCATTCACAGCCTTTTCAGACAAGAGGATTAAAATGACTGTATTAGTGGCTGACGTCCTAATATCTTATGGCTTTTTTCTTGGATGGAATTTCTATAAGGATGTGGGAGGAGAACTGAACATGGATCTATCTGAGGCAAGGATCCTTGTCCAAGGTGTGATAAAAAGATTACTTCCTAAAAAGGAAGCAAAGTATGTAGTTACCAAGACATCAACTCTTGAAGCTCAAATCCTCTTTGAATATGTAGGTATGGGTAATTATTTTTTATATACAAATCATGAAGAAAGACCCTCCATCTTTGATGAGGGAAAGTCTGAAATAAAGCTAGTATCTAATGAGATTTGGACTCTAGAATTTGATGGTAGTTGTTCCTCTACTGGTTCTAGAGCCAGAATTGTCTTGATATCTCCTCAAGGAGATCTATTTCCTTCATCTTATAAGTTACAATTCAACAACACAAATAATATAGCTGAATATGAATTGTTGTTGCTCGGTATGAAGGCTACTTAAGAAAGAGGCATAAAGTTTCTTCATGCTAAAGGGGATGCTGAATTAGTGGTCTGTTAAGTGAGAAATTCATATCAGACCAAGAATGAAAGGCTGTACCATTACCGTAATATTGTTTGGGACCAAATTGAAAGTTTTGATGCTTTCAACATTTCTTCCATTCCAAGAGAATCCAATGATAGAGCTGATGCACTTGCTCTTTTAGGAACTCTTTTAGTTCCTCATTCTAATTTTAAAGAAGATAAATATGCCATTGAGCTAGTCTATAGGTTGAGTGTTCCTAACAATGCTGATCATTGGCAAATTTTCAATGATGATCAGTAGATCATTGCCTTCTTGGAAAGAAAAGACAATTTTGAACAGTTATATTTTGAAGGCAATGAATTTCAGAAGTCTGAATTTGTTTTTGAATCTAGTTTAGATGAAAATGGAGAGTTCTTACAATTGAAAGGAAATAAAATTCCTAAAGGCCTGGTTTCTCTTGAGAATCTATTTGACAAGCATGATAGATTCATCAAGTAACAACAGACAGATTCAAATTTCTCTCAGGGATTTGACCAAGTGAATCTGACCAATAAAGAAAATCCAAAAATGGTCAACATTGGTAAGTGTTGTACACCTGAAGAAAAATTCAAATTTACTTCTTTGCTCTATCAATACATTGATGTCTTGGCATATTCATATGAAGATTTGAAGTCTCTCAGACCTGATGAAATATGTCATCATATTCCTCTCAAGGCTAATTTAATGCCTTATAAGCAGAAATCCAGACAGTACAATCCAAAAATTTTAGGTACAATTATGTCTAAAATTTAGAAAATGTTAAATGCTAGAATTATTTTTCTAATCCATCATTCTACATGGATTATGAACATAGTTCCTGTAAGGAAGAAAAATGGTGAAATTCTATTTGTGTAGATTTTTGGAATTTGAATTAGTCATCTCTAAAAGACAATTGTCCTTTGCCAATCATGGACCAAGTGCTTCAAACGGTAATAGGATCAAAAATGTTATTAATGTCGAATGGCTTCTCAGGGTATAACCAAGTTGAAGTTACTGAAGTTAACCAACACAAGACTGCATTCACCATGCCTTGGGGTACATTTACATACAAAAGAATGCCTTTTGGCTTAATAAATGCTGGTGCTACTTTTCAGAGAGCTATGGTCATGGCTTTCAAAGATGAGATTAGAAAATTCATAGTAGTATATCTTAATGATTTAACTATCTTTTCAAAGCATCGATCTGATCATGTGCGCTATTTGTAGCAAGTGCTGGAGCACTGCTAGCAAAATGGTATTTATTTGAATCCTAAAAAATCTATTTTTGGAGTGACAGAAGGGAAACTCCTTGGACACATTATGTCCAAAGAAGGCATAAAGATTGACTCAGACAGATTCAAGTCTATTCAAGAGCTGAATTTGCCTACAAGTAAGAATGTTGTTCACTCTTTCTTCAGAAAAGTGAATTTCTTACAGAGATTCATCCCTAAATTTGCTAAGAAGACAAGACACATTGTAAACATGATGAAAGAAAAGACTAACTTTAGCTAGAACAAAGAAGGCAAAGCAACATTTCAAGATATCAAGGTCACTATTGCTCATGCCCCTACCCTGGTTTGTCCAGATTACCATAGAGATTTCATTATATACAGCTATGTGTATGAGCATACTCTTTCAGCAATTCTTGTCTAATAAGACAAAGAAGTTATGGAATCCCCTATCTCTTTCATGAGCTACCCTCTAAAAACTCATGAAATGAAGTATTTGAATATAGAGAAGCACGCTTATGCCTTGGTAAAAGCAATCAAATACTTTTGCTTCTATATTCTGAATTCACATATTACTACCTTAGTTCCTGACTATACAATCAAGTCTATATTAACTCAATAGGAGTTTGACACAAAGATAGGTAATTAGATTGCAAAGATCTAAGAATTTGATCTAGATATCAAGTTGACAAAGTTGGTCAGAGGTAAAGGCCTTTGTCAATTAATGGCTGATAATAAGCCAGAAGATACACAGCATGAAGAAGCTGAGGTTGAAAATGCACCAACAGTCCTTTTTTTCTCCACTACCAATGAATGGTACTCAGATATTGCATATTTTTTGACATATGGTGAATGTCCTACTCATTTGTCTTACAAAGGGAGGAGAACTATCAGATTGAAAGCTACCAATTTTTTCCTTTGGGACAGTGGCCTGTATAAAAGAAGCATAGATGGAGTTTTCCTTTGCTGTGTAGATAAAGAACATCAAACCTAGCTCTTGAAATCTTTCCATAATCTAGCAGGTGGAGGACATTTTTTTACTCCTGTGACTGCTCACAAAATTTTGTGAGCTAGGTATTATTGGCTAACTCTTTTCCAAGATGCACATAAATGGGTAAAGAAATGTGAACTTTGCCAGTAACTTATTGGAAGACCCAAGTTGGCTACTCTGCCTCTCAAGCCAGTAATCATAGAGGAACCTTTCTAGCAGTGGGGACTCAATTTTATTGGGACAATAAATCCATCTTCAAGTGTTGGACATGATTATCTCCTTACAACGACTGATTATTTCACTAAGTGGGTAGAAGCAATCCTGACATAGCACGCTACTTCAAAAGTTATATGCAACTTCCTAAAAGAGAATATCATTTATAGATTAGGAGTCCCACTCAAAATTGTTACTGATAATGCAGCTTGTTTCACCTCTCAAGAAATTATGTAATTCTATTTTTATTATGGAATTACTCTCTCTCATTCTTCTGATTATTTTATGCAAGGGAATGGACAAGCTGAGTCCAACAATAAAAATTTTGTAACTATTATCAATGATAATCAAAGGACGTGGCACAAAGCATTGGTTGATGCTCTATGGGCTGACAGGATTACACCAAAGAGGGTGATTGGTATGTCTCCTTTTCAACTTCTCTACGGGATTAATGCTGAAATACCAATCACCTTAGAGTTACCAGCATTGAAATTGGTGAAGGCCATTGAAGATCAGACATATGAGAGCTCTCTTGACAAAAGAATCATGTGCCTGACTTAGCTAGAAGAACAAAGAACCTGGTGGTGGATAGAATTGTTGTTCATCAAATTTTGATAAAGAAACTTTATGATCAGAAGGCCAAAAATTGTGATTTCCAGATTGGAGATAAAGTCCTACTGTGGGACAAAAGAAGAGAACCAAAGGGGATGCATGGAAAATTTGACTCCCTTTGGAGAGGGTTGTTTGTAATTCATCAGCACATGGGAGAAAATAGTTTTTTGTTGAAATACCAAGATGGCACGCTCTTTTCTCTACCCACAATGGGAAACATCTGAAACACTTCAACTCTTGAAGTACCAGATCGTTGTCTCTGTATGTATGTATATTTGTACAACTTTATTCCTATTTTGTTTTATTCATTTTCTTTTTGATGCCTTTCATGACTTTGTGGCATGACTCTAAAGCCCAATGGTACACTTGAAGACACTGGAGATTCTAAATTCTACTCCTTCCAATTCATTTTACAATTGACAGAAGTTCCCCAACTGGAGCCAGCTATTGTCTCCCAAAAATAACAATCATTTTTGGAACAACATTTGAATTATTTTGGTTTTATAGACCAAAATTGTATCTTCCATTTTTAAAAATTTATCTTAGATATTTAGATTTCTCATTTTTAGAGATTCTCAAAAAGTCTACAAACTTTTGAAGTCAAGTTCAATGGATTTTACATGCTGATTTCTACGGACTTTGTATTTTTAGTTTCTACAGGCAGGTTCATTTATATAGTTTCAAAGATTTTGCAGGTGGTTTTCAATCAAAAGAATTGATTTTCAACATTTGTTCATTTTCTGAGATTGGTTGAGAGTTTTGGTTCAAGTGAAAATCTTCATCGACAAGCATCTGAGTGCAAAAAGGAACTTCAACCATTGAACTAAACCATTGAACCATTTTGGTTCAAAGGTTCAACGGGTTCAAGGTTCAATGATAGGTTCAACCAAAAGAATAGTTCAATGGTTTAGTTAAACCAAGTAGTTTAATGCTTTATTTCATTCAGTTGGTTCATTCTTTTAGTTCATCTTTTAGTTCAATGTCTACAAGTTCAACAATAGGGGCTCGACGCGCTTCATTGAACCATTGAACCAGTTCAATAGATTGGTTTAATGGATTGGTTTGATCAAATGGTTCAACTATTGGTTCAAAGGCAAGTTCAACATCTTGATTCAATGATTAGTTCATCAGCTTGTTTTATTCATTAGACCATCAGCTTGAACCATTTTGGTTCAAAGCCTTGGTTCAACCAATTAGCTCAACATCAAAGTTCATTAGATGGTTCATTGGCTTTTGTTTCAAAAGGACTTGGCATGCTTCATTGAATCGTTGAACCGGTTCAACTAATGGTTCATCATCCAAGTTTAAAGGGGTGGTTCAATGCAAAAGAAGACTTTCTGAAGGACAAGTGCCCTTACAGAGGGCACTTAATCAAGAAAAGCACCTTTTTGGAGGATCATTTTTCTAAGAAGCTGAAAGGTAAATCTTTTGGATTTGTCTAAGGCATTTTAAATTTTTTGATTAAGACTTAATTCTTTTGGATTTTTGTCTAAAGGAATTCCTTCAGACAAAAAGTCTGAAAGAATTCCAAATGGCCAAGGACCCCAAAGAAATTTTCAAAGAAACAAATGCAGGCAAAATCTGAAGACTTGTTGAAATAATTCCACAGACTTTTTATCTACAGGAATTTTCCATGAGACAAATGTCCATGAAATTACCCATAGGGAGATTTGAAACCAAACACTTGGGAATAATCCCCAGGAAAATGTCTATAGAGAACATTTGCCTAAAGGATTTGTTCACAGGAATTTCTAAAACCAAAGGGATACCAAAGGACCCCAGAGGGCTGGTACCCTTGCGAGGGACTCTTGGCAGCCAAAATAAAGGACTATTCAAACACAGGTCATTTCTCAAAATCTAAAAGGGTAAGTCCAAGATGACAAGGTAAGGTCGAAAGTCAAGAGAAGACCAAGGGGTGACACCCACAAAGATGTCAAATTTATCATAGCTGACTAGCCATTGGAAGCATATTGACGGGCATGTAAACGTCAATTTTAAAGGCAGTAAAATCATTGTTGATCCTTTGATCCAGATACCTAAATGCATTTCTAGAATTCAAGACAAACCCATTTGAAAGCAAGGAAAGACAAAATAATGGATGAATCGAGGACCCAATTCAATCAATCTAGAAAGGAAGAATGATGAAGACAAGATCAGATCGATCTGGACATTAGAAGTTGTAATCGTTCAATTATGTATCTTGTTCATTTACATTAAAAATATCAAATGGGTAAAAGGCCCCAAAGTTCTAGCTTGTCTTCTGAACATTTCCCAATGCATCATGATGTATTACTATTCCCGAGTCCTTCTTCAAGTGGCTATATAAAGGACTTTCTTTCATTATAAAATCATCTTCTTTTTGACAATCTGAATGAAACTCTGCCAAAATTGAGAGGCATCATTGAGACTTTGTGCTCAATCTATTGATCATATTCTATTAATGGAATAAAAAAGCAAGGGACTTTTTCAGACTTTGTGTTGTAAATTCTTTGTGGTTAAGGAAACTATTCTTATGTTTATTTCCTTGATTTATCTTCTATTTCATTGATTGAATAAGTAGGATTAGTAAAATTAGTCAGGAAGGTGTCCTAAAGAATCAATTATGGAGAGACTTTGTGCCTCCATAGCTTCCTTCAGTGTGTTTGCTTTTCATTACTATGTAAAGGACTCTGAGAAGACTTTGAGCTTTCATTACCCTTCGTATATTACTCTTAAGCATTTTAGGAAGAGACTTTGAGCTCTATTTCGATTTTCTAGTTACCATACTTTAGTTACATTCTGCTTTTATTTCTAGGGATATTCTTGTGGTTGACTGAATAGTTTTTCCTAAAAGAAGAGGAGAGCTGTCTATCATTCCCTGAGTTTTTCCTTTGTTTATATACATCATCTCTAAAGAAAGAGAGATGAATGCCTGATCCTACCCTTGGGTATTATTTTCTATTTATACATATACATAACATATCCACAAGGAACCTCCCCTTAATGAGAGGAGAGAACAATCTCCTTCTAATGTGATAAACTTAAACATTAGGATGACTAATCTTCTTGCTTTGGCTGATAAGACCTATTTTGTTTACCAGTACGTTGATAGACAAAATATTCAACCAACACTGATTACTATTGCAAGTTTGTCAAACACTATGGTAGTATTACAACACCACTCACTTGTTGAAGAAAGACTCTTTCTAGTAGACTCAAATAGATAACAAGGTATTTGAATAGATGGAGATGGCTCTATACACCACCACTAAATGGGTTACTCTAAATTTTTATAAAACTTTTTTGGTTGAATGTGATACATCAATATATGATATGGGTGTAGTAATCATGCAAGAGGGTAATCCCATTACCTTTGAAATTCATTAATTAAAGGGTAAAAATAATATAAAACCCATCTATGAAAAAGATATGATGTCTATTCCACATGCGGTCAAATAATGGATACCTTATCTATTTGGTCATTGCTTTTATGTAAAGACTGATCATGATAACCTTAAACATTTTTTTGAACAATGGTTATCCTATGAAGAATAAAAAAAATAGGTGATGAAAATGTTAGGGTTTGATTTTGAAATAATATAAAAAAATTAAAATAAAATGTGGTGGATGATACACTATCTAGGTGAGATGAACTAGTTGAGGCATGGTCATGTGCCATGACCATTTGGTAGGTAGACTGGCTCAAGGAAGCAAGGTTAGAATTAGAGAATGATAGTACTACCCATACATTGATTCCCTTATCATATGTTGCAAAAAATTGGTAGTGTGACCTAGAAGATAGAATTTCCTCCATCCACTCACATTCATCTATTGTTTCATGTATATTTCCTTAATAAGGTCATTGGAGACAAAGTTACCACTCAAACCAATTTACTAGAATTATATGAGGATGGAAGGGTTATTCTTGATCCTGAAGTGGTCCTTTAAATACACACTAAGTAGTTATAATCTAGATTGATTATAGAGTATCTAATCAAATGGAAGAATATATTTTTTGAATATGCTACCTATGAGGATGAATCCTTCATGGGAAAACATCTAATATTGCTTCAATGTTGAGGATAATGTTATTTTGAAGGGGGAGGGGCATGCTATGCCCTTAACTATTAAGATTTATATGGATATGTGTAACTAAATTATGGATTACATAACCATTTTTCATATTATTTTACATTTTTATATGAATTCATATGATTAGTAGGTCAGCCTATGGGTTTTCCATGGCCTTTTTAGACTATATATAGGAGGTATGGATAGTTGTTCATCATCATATTGAAGTATTCATTTCTTATTACAAGCATTTGGGAGGTTTCCCCTTCAAAATGGCTTATCTATTATTCATATTTTATGTTATATTTTCATATCATTATGATATATTTATATATTTATACTTATTTGGTGAATTAATATCATTCCACCTAGAACATACAAGATATATGTGATTGTGGTAGTGTAGCTAGCAAGCTATAAAGAAATATCACCTTTACCCTAAATAGTGTCTGATGTGCCATCACCAATAGAAACATTACCCCAAGATATTGATTGGTGTAAATTGGAAAGTCATTATTTATGTCCTCTCATGTAACTTTTGGCACCATAATCAACATACCAAACATATTTTGGAGATCAAGGTTACTCATGTGTGTGTGTATTAAAGATGTAAATATATTTGGAGGAATGATCATATTAAACAACATTCCCATGTTGTTTTTCTTCTTCCAATGCCTTTTGAAATAGGGTTTAGGCTTTGGTAATTGAGGTAGATTCTATTAAGTGGGATCCTTACTAGAGGAACCCTGTGTGAATCCATCATATCAATAATATTTGAGGTCATGTCCTATCATTCCAAAAATAAGATAGACCTTTTATGAAGGATTTATTCCACTAATAGTGTTGATTTTTATTTTTATGGTTCTCTTTAAAAGTCCTCATGGGCTTATTATATATATGATAAGAGACAAGTACATGATCCTCATCAGGTTCCTCTATAGTTTACATGGCTTATTATTTTTATAACATGTTAGCCAAAGAGGTAAAGGATGGTTTATAACCTGTGACATTCAATTTGGTCACAAAAATTTTATATGTGGGTGGTATATCTCTAGAGACAACAAGAACCAAAGAATTAGGTTTCACTAGTTCACCCAATGCTTCAAATAAAGCATGAAAGGTTACAACTCAACAAAGAAAAGCTTCCATGTTTTCCTCAGATTTTAACTTTAGAATATCGATTTGGTTTTTCAAAAGAAATATCTAGTTTTAATTATTTTTCTCAAAAACTATTTGAAGTTTATCCCAATCATATTGAGCTATGGTGACATTACAAATATGATTTTGTACTTTATTCATGACTTCAAACATAATTATGAGTTTAACCTTCTAATTAACTTTGTCATATATGTGTTTTTTATCAATGTCAGTAGCTTATCGAGTCCATGTGATATCAACAACTATCCATATGTCCTTAAATTCCAAGTGGGTTTGAACCCTAGTTTTTCATGCATCATTGTTTTCACCTTGAATAAGATGAGTTTTTGATAGAACAAAACATGGTCCATTTCTAGACATGTGAAAAAATATGATCAAACTGTAGAAAGGAAATGGATAGGTTCCTTGTAGAATAAAAATATTCACCCTTCTATTTACTATTGTACTGATATACTAGACCTATTTATATACACACCTTCTTATATACCCATTGGTATTGCAAGAGCTCATCCTTTCGATATACTCATCAATATGTGAAAAATAATTTAATGCATATGAGAGTATAATAGTACTAGATACACAGAAGATATGTGAAAGAGATTCATTTTTTCATTAACACATACTAAAAAGTAATTATACATACGTGGGAATAACTTCCTTATATACG
>JARHVA010006665.1:567500-575000 GCA_037957365.1 Torreya grandis
GCTTAATAAACCATCCAGTTAGTAATAATAACCAAGAATTCATTCAATCCTAATACGGTGTGTGTGGGTTCCTTTTATCTCTACTCCACCCTCTCTAATGATAGTATCCCTCTGTATTGCTATATAAGGATTGAAAAGTCCTATAACCACCTCAGTCAAACCAAAAGGTAGTTCATCCATGCTACAATAAATAAACATCAAATATATGTGTATTTAACAACTAATATACTATAATTAAATTTTTTTAATGAAACCATAATCAACACAATATTTCATAATAACATCAAAATTTATCTAAAATAGTGTGTATAAACATCACACCATAGCTAAACATGAATAATAAATAAATCTTTCATTATACTATAATAATGTCTAATAAGATAATAAAAAATAGAAAATAATAGACCATGAGTTTCAATTTCAAGCTAACACTAATGCAATCTCTTAAAGAGTGGGATGTAACATCCTTCACCCCTAAAATAGGACATCATGTCGATGAATTTATTTTAAACACAAGTTCTAAAAAATAAAAGCAATGTTCAACTAAAAGTTATTCAAATAAATGAGGAAATAACCTAGAGAATTTCTCATAGTCCTCCCATGTAGCAATATCCTCTAAATATTGGTCCCACTAGACCTTGAACTATTATACTTCCATATCATGCAACCTAAGATTGTGATTATCAATTAATTTGATTGGTTCTACTATGACCATATCAAGATCTTGAACATGTAATGCATTCCAATACAAAATATTAAAAGGATCAAATACATAATTCTTAAGATAAAATACATGAAACATTTTGAATTTATGATAGATCCATGGTAAATGCAAGCCTATAATCTATAGGGTTGATTAATTCTAAGATCTCAAAAGGCACAAAATATCTTAGTGATAGCTTTGTTGATTTATAAAATTGTATTGCACTCTTTTGGGGTTTAACCTAGCAAAAAACTTTGTCCCCTACTGAATATTTTCTTGTTTATCTTTTTAGATTAGCGTAGATTTTATATCAATTATTAGATTTAGCCAATCCCTACCTTATCAATTCCACTTTATCTTCCATTTCAACAATCATATATGCTATAAAGACCACTCTATATTCCAATTTATCCTTGTTGATTGGTGTTATACACCTACTACCATATAATGAATCAAGTGGAATCATATTCAAAGCTGATTGGTATGAGTTATTATAAACGATCTCAACCAAGGGTAATTATTATTATAACTTGTATTATTTTTCCATGAAAAACATCCTCAAAATATCTTCTAAGATATGATTCACTCTCTTTGCCATTTTTTTTCTAAATGGTAAGCTATGCTAAAATTTAGTTGTGTACCTAATGCTCCATTAAGAGTCAACCAAAATATTGAACTAATTCTAGGGTATCTACTATAAATAATATTTTCTAGGAACCCATTCAATTTATACACCTCTTTAACAAAACTCTTAATGAGTATAGGTGCATCATCTATCAAATTTATTGGTATGAATTGTGATACTTTGGTGAGTTTATCAACAACCACAAAAATTAAGTCATTATGATTCATTGACTAAGGTAATCCTCGCATAAAGTCCATAATAGTGACTTACCACTTCCATCCTAGTATGTAATGTGGGTATAACAACCTAGTAGGATGCACATGTTCAACCTTAACTCATTGACATTATAAGTATCTAGAAATAAAATATGCCACATCTTTATTAATTCTATAATAAAATTATAGTGGTCTTAACTCTTTCAAGATATTAGTCACACTTAGATGCCCTGAATATGGAGGATTGTGTAGCTCTATTAGAACTCTACTCCTCATATTTTCCTTATCAAGAACATATATTCTTACATTGTATCTTAAAAGTTCATCATTCTAAAATTTGAATCCATTATACCTATAACTAGGGTGAATTAATTACTATGGTATGTGTCCTAAATGATTCATATTAAATTCTCATAAGACTAAAATATTCATATTGGAACTAGATGATATTATGTATCCAAAATAGTAATTTTATCCAAAACCATGCCATCAAATTTGGGTGGATTTACTTTATTCATATCCCATCCTAGTTATGCAACTATTTGAGTTCTAATATCTTGATGTACTTCCTCATGACTTTGATCCTGAGTAAATTCATGTTTAGTAAGGTTTTCTTTAGGTACTTCATTTTCATTTTGATCTTCTAGACCATGAACCTCTAATTAAAGAGATATTATATGGTCTTGTGTCTCATTTATAACAATGAGAATCTAGTCAAGTTTTGTATCATGATTTACTACTAGATGAATATGATTAGCCTGAGGGTTTGTATTTAAGGACACTCAACAACTGATCTACCTCATACCATTCTCATTTATAGAAAATTAGGAGAATACAATTTATGTTAGTGGACTATTAGGTCTAAGATATAAACCTTAAGGTTTGATACTAAAATTATAGACCCGACAAGTACTAACTCATAATGACACTAATGTTTTTATTAATTTAACCTTAAAATTAATGCTAAGATCAATTATAACCATTAGTTTAATACCTAAAAACTAAATGAACATAAAGCATCAAATGCATATATCAGATCAACCAACTAGAAAAATAAAACTTATTTAGTACTCAATAATTGCAAATATCAATACACTAAAATTTTTATCATCTATGTAATAAGGCATATCAAGTACTACAAATATGGATAAAATTCATGAATCAGTATTAAATACATATACAACCACTAATGTTTAAAAATTCATAATACAAATACGCAACCACTATTATGTTGCATATATATCAAAAATAAATTACAATATACATATCAATAAGTACAGAAATACAAAATGAGATACATAAATCAACTCTATGATTAATCACATATCCTAAGTGTAATCCCATCTAGTTGAATCAACTAACAAAGAGAAAGTATCATCTAAGTTATTTACCTCTAACCACATACAAATATTCTCTTACACTCCTTGTTGAAAGTGGCCCTACCCTTCACAGAGGGGATAATAAAATATATATATATATATATATATATATATATATATATATATATATAGAGAGAGAGAGAGAGAGAGAGAGAGAGAGAGAGAGAGAGAGAGAGAGAGAGAGAGAGAGGAGAGAGAGAGAGAGAGAGAGAGAGAGAGAGAGAGAGAGAGAGAGAGAGAGAGAGAGAGAGAGAGAGAGAGAATGATAGGAACCCATGTGTGTACTATTACTATTACATGAAAAAATCAAATAGAACATGGAATCCATTCCTATATCTAAATGATATCATCAAATCATGTAAACTATAAGTAAAATAAAATGACAATGTCTGAACTATAACATTAAATTGGTTAACATTTTCATTATAGAAATCATATTTAATAATTTGGGTCATTTTCACTCAAATAGTACTCTATGCTAATGAATCATATCAATAATGATATTTGGGGGGTGCATATATGAGTTACCCACTATCATACTCATATATGTACCTCCTATTATCCAACATAGCTAGACATCAAGATTCAAAATTAGAGTAATAAAATACCATGCAATAGTGAAATATGTAAGCAATCATAAAGAATCCAATTCACACCATATCTAATATTTATGTTAAGATAGAAAAGAATCAATTTGATTTATGATTTTTATCTCAACATACCATTCTATTATAAATTTGAAAACCACACATAATACTAAACCACATCTAACATGAAATTCTCATAAATCAACTTATTTCATGACAAATATAACATGAATAAATATATTTATGATTTCCTCTTAACAAAACAATTATGTTATAATGTTTAAAATTACACCATACCTGAATATATAGTAAACATCAATATCACCTTGTCAGGGAAGTCCAAGAACAAACACACCTCTGTTTTGATTCCTCTTGTTGGATCTTGCTCCTCAAAAAGAGCACAGTATGATTACCAAATATAAGCAATTATAAATGCGAAAATAACCAGAAACACAAGTAGCTAGAATTCACCAATAGCACAGAATATGAGAGACAATACACTATCTTGTATTAACACTTTACAGAAAAGAATACAATAAAGAGCCGCCACACTCTTTCACCTTACAGAGGTTTGCCACACCTCAAGTGTACAGTAATTCTTCTCACACAACACTCTCCTACACAAAAAATGGTCCCAACAACCAACTCACAAATAGAATTGGTGTTCACCTCTCCAACTAGTCAGTAATAACCCTGCCAGTTCACCAAGCACTCAAAAGTACTTCAAGTTGATCTCCCATGAACCTGCAACCTGTAATTCAACAGACCATACTCACATGTAGATCCCATATGAGCTTGCAACAACCTGCAACTCAATGATCTTACAATGGAAGCAACTTACTTGCCTTCCTTTCTATCTCATGCCTTAATTACAATACATGCCAATGGGTCTATAAATAGATCCCTAACTCAAACACTAACTTAGACTCTTAATTTAGACAATTATCCTTGCAACCAAAGACTCTAACTGGCCTTTACATGCAAACACTTCGTTCACTTAACTAACTGTCCATGTAACGAGTAGTTCTGGAACACACAGGCGACCGACGTCGGTCCCTGCTAGCTTGGTTCTGCTAACGTCAGCCGACTCTCTACCGTCATCGGTGGCCTTCTGCACTGGGTCACAACCAACGTTGGTCCTTCTACTGATGTCGGTGCTCCTGGATCTCAGCAACCTTTGTTCCACCTGTTTGCAAAGAGTTGAAGCTTTTAGCTCCACAACTCAACAATCTCCCACTTGGAGATAAATAGTTGCAACTTGTACCTATACCTATACTTAGTCTAGTTTGTTCCCTTGGATTTGTATCCCTCCTCAAGATCACTCTTGAAGACCAACCACCACAAACCTGTAGTGTAAAACCTGTCATCCAAATCACCTGCCACATCCACATCTACAACCATGTAGAAATTAACTTGAACCTACATAGCATGTGCACCTACTGCTAGTCCCTGTAGGAATCCACTGAACTATCCTCCAATGGTTCTCTCTCGGATTGGCTTCAACTTGTGACAACTCCCACTGCTTGGGAAAACTTAGGTTTAGTACATACCATGCACTCAACCTCATTATGTGAATCAAGACACCTATTCATAGAACTGTCCAACCATCGGCATGCTAACCGGTTTCACACAATCATCCTGAAACAAAGTCAACATATGACCTACCATGTCTCTAGAACACACTCACGCCAAAGAATCTTGCTGCTCCCAGATTCTCCATGACAAACACCTAAACTAGCTTTACCTTTAGTTCAACAATACCTGTATATGTAACTCTGCAACAAGCACATCATATAGAAATAGGATAGTGTAGCTAATACTATCCAACCTGGTAAAGAGAAACACAATGATCAAACCTCCATTGCCCTGCAGCTAATTCAAGACCATATACCCTGATCTTCCATCTCACGTATCCATTTCCACTCTTCTTTATCCTGAACATCCATTCGTCTCTCAGTGCTTACTTCTAGTTGGCCACTCTACCCAAAACACCTATTTGGTTCTCCTCCAAGGAATCACATCCTCATCCATGCCTAGCTCCCACTGTTCCCTGGATTTACCTATTCTACTTCTTTAATAACTTCCTGGTCCTATGCCATAAGTGAGCAACAAGTAGTGTAAAGAAGGGAAATGACAAATTTAAGAACTTACTTACACCTTCAGTCCTCCATATGGGTGCTTGAGACTCCATGACAGCTTGTTGTCCAGCCAAAATTCATCTCAGTAACCGATGCCGGTCACATCTCAGTCTACAAACGACCGAAGTCAGTTTCCTATGACTGCCACCTTGCTGATGTCAGTTTCCCCTGGCCGGCGCTGGTCAATATCTGCCCTGAGTCACCAGCATCGGTCTGCACATAGCTGATGTCGGTCCCTGTCTGGATGCCGACGCCAGTTTTTCTGCCGACGTCAGTCTCTGTGTTTTTCTTGTGAGCCCTGACTTTTTCTTGTGAGCTCTTTTTGGATCAAATCCTTGTCCAAATCACCCTTGCTCTGCTCAGAATTCTTCTGCATCTTGTGCTGAACTCTGTCTAGCACCTTCTCCTTGAAAACCAAAGCTTTTTTGTTCTTATCACTAACATCGGATTCCTCAAGAAATGTTACCTTCTTCTTCTGCATATAGAAGCCATGATCCATACCTTCCAAATCCAAAAGCATATCCTTTGACTCAAGAACAAGCATCTCTTTCTTATCTGTATGACCAAGCCTATTAAGCCACATCTCTGAATCTATAGCTGAAGTAGAAAACCTAGAAAGAGAATCAGTAGTACAAGTAGATAGATAAAGTGTACCTACTTTCTTACCTCTAGCTACAACAAGTGTACCCTTGGTAACCTTCCAAGAGTCCGCTGTGAGAGTTACTGTGCAACCCTCATCACCCAAACTTCTAACAGAAATTAAATTCCACTCCAAAACTGGGACATGCATGACTTATTTTAACACCCATGTGTTACCTATCTATAGTTTCAGCTTCACTTTCCCTTTGCCAACAATCTAACAAGGCTTACCATCCCCTACATAAATTTCTCCAAAATCTCCCTGGACATACTCATGAAAAAATTCCCTATGTGGGGATGCATGAGAAGAGGCACCAGAATCTAAAACCCAAGATTCTACTTTATCCAAAGAACATACCAGAGCATCTCGTGTAGCATAATCTACAACATCTGCTTCTTCTTCATGTTTTTCATGCTGATCTGTACCTAATCTGCAATCTCTCTTTAAGTGCCCTTGCTTTCCACACTTCCAGTAGGTTATTCTGCCATACTTGGACTTGGATCTCTTGCCTGTCTTGGACCTTGATCTCCCATGCTCTATCTTTTCTCTTTGCCTTCCTCTACCTTCAACACTCAAAGCATTTCCTGATGATTCACCTGTGCTATTCCTGCGTATCTCTTCATTCAAGATTACACTCACAACATCATCCACTTTTAAGACTTTTGAAGGAGACACAGTATTAGAAACTGCCATTACCAAACCTTCCCAACTTTCAGGTAATGAACACAAAATTAAGAGAGCTCTAATTTCATCATCAAATACAATATTGACTGAACTTAGCTGGTTTACTAAACCATGGAAATCACTAAGATGGCTATGAACAGATCCACCTTCCAACATTTGCAAATTAAATAAACGCTTCATAAGAAATACCTTATTAGAAGCTGAGGGTTTTCCATATAAATTTGCCAAAGATTCCATCAACTCCACCATTGTTTTACACTGTGATAAGCTAGAAATCACAGATGATGCAAGACTCAATCTAATAGATCCCAGAGCCTTCCGGTCAAGAACCTCCCATTCTTCATCTTTCATATCCGAGGGTTTGCAAGTAACCCCTCCCAACGGTAAGTATAAATCTTTTTGATACAGATAATCCTCAATCTGCATCCTCCATAATTGGTAGTTCTTGCCATTAAACTTTTCCATCCGTATCTTACTGTCTTCTGTCATTGCTCAACTCCCACTCAAATAGAAACCCTGTGAGTACCTG